>JAXQQM020089516.1:0-354357 GCA_034641835.2 Pinus albicaulis
TGCTAATTATTTGATATTTTTGGTGAATTAAATATTTCCCCATACTTCAAAGAAAAATAGAAGGAAAATTGAAGAAAATTTGGTCAACTGTATTTGATTAGTTATTGTTGTAACCAAAAGGATTAGAAATTGTATAATATTTTTATTAGTCCATGACAAGGCAAGACTCTAGTAATTGATTTTACTATTGACCACTATTATTTTTGCATTGACCATGGAAAGTTATAATGTTTACCTTTATAAATAATTAAAGTATTTTTTATTTTAATTTAAAAAATAATTTGTTAGAATTTCATTGGCTTAAAAATGTGTATGACTTATTACAGGGATCCCAACATGTGTCCTATTCCTTAGAACTCACTAGTTTTCATAGGATCACCAGCTTTCATGGGGATATTGTCACAAGGTTAAAAAAATTATAGAATTTAATACATATGTGAGCTTATATTATTAGTCTGACAGTTACAACATTCCCATGTTTTGAACGAAATTGTCCCGAAGGTCGTTACTTTGTTAATGTAATTGAAATACGATTTCTTTCATATCCATAACACTATTAAATTTTTTCTTTTTTTCTTTTTTTAAGTTGGACGCTTAATTCAGAAATGCATATATTTTCAGGGTTTTATTGATATCAAATAGCAAGCAACGTATAGAAGAGAAAAGTAATATTCCCAACGCCACTTTTAGGATAGGATGGACCCTTCCTGCATTGCAAGCCAGAGACAAGCATGGAGGCATCATGTTGTGACCAAAATTCTAATACTTGAATTTTTTCCTATAACAACCTTAGTTAAAACTATTCATTCTCTAATTTTTATTGCCTCATTATTATATGTTGACAATTTTTCAGAATATAATGTGCTTCAGCCAATTTTTTTGTAATCTACACATCCACACGTGATCTTTGTATTAAAAATATCATTAGACAACATGGCAGGATTGCTCGCATTGTGGGAAGATGCTTCATGTAGAGAAAGTAATGACTCACATAGGAATGTTATACTTAAAGAAGAGGAGGGACATAAATATTATATTGATTATGTAGAAATTGAGAGGCTAATGAAGCTTAAGGGATTATATTTTTATAGAGCTATCAATTTACAGCCAAAGAAACAAAGAGTAAGAATTTTGGGAGATATTTATTGCGGAAGGTGATGAAGGTACATGTTTTGTGGAGATGGTTTGTATGTAATGGAAGAAAAAGGTGAAGAAAAAAAAGAGTAGGAAGGGTTACTGTATTAAATGGATTCATAACATCTAGGAATCAACATACGCATCTTCTAACAATATCTTTGTGGGACATGTATAGTAAAATATTTGGAAGATTTAAAATGTAGAAGTCATTCTTAATGATTGTAAATATGGATATGATTTTCTCTATGTGTGGAACCTACAAATATGTATTATTTTCTTGGGTTTCTCCCATATTTAGGATGACCGTTTATAGTAACATAAAATTTGAACTTTATTTAGGGAATATTTTAGAATTATATATGATTTAGTTGACTGTGGATTTTAGAAATATTTCAAAATTTCAACATTAATAAATATGGAAATCATTGCTAACTTCAAAGCTTTAGTTTTAATGCAATAATAGTTATATGTTTTGAGAGTTTATGTTTGAAATTTTATCATTTCCTAAACCTTAAATTCTTTTTCTAAATTAAATCCAATGCTAAGGCATTTTGTAAGTGAAATCTAGTGTAAAGTCCATAGACTGCCATTACAAGTGACTGCCATTATGGTTGTTTCTTTGAATAAAATATTTTATGTGCTCAACCTAAGGAGAAATAAAATTATTTTAATAAAGTTAATTTTATTGATTTTCCAAGTTATGAATTTTAACTTTATACTAGCAAAGAACATATTCAAATCCCCTATAATGAACCTTACCATTTTTCTTGAACACTTGTTTATTTAAGTTTTATGTCTTTTTTCAATATCTTGTATAAATAAACCTTAACTATATATATATATATGTATATAAAATTTATTTTGCATGATAATCTTACAAACTTTAATTAAATTTTTAAAGATGAAGAAAAATTTAATTCAAATTCTAAATAAAAAATTAAATAAATACATTTTAATATATATAGGATTAATATTACATTATTATAATATATAATTTAATCAATTTTAAAATTATTATAATAATAAGGTTTAATTTTTTTTAAATATAATATTTGATATAAGTTGAATGTTCTATTCATACAAATTATATTTGAGTAGAAAGATAACTATAAGTTCTCTCAACTTTTTAAAATAAACCTAATTGATATTCAACCATGACTATTTATTTTAATAAATAAATTTTAGTTAAGTTTCTTTGAAATTACTAATTTTTACTTGAATGGTTTAATATACCTATTTTTAAATAAATTTGTAAATATTTTGAATATAAATTTTGATATTTTGTTGTTTAAACTATTTTTTTAATTGAAAATACTAATTCATTACTCAGGAAAATCTTATGAGATAGTACAATGTTTATAAGTCAAACTTGTGAGTTCATTAAATCCTTTCGAGATTATAAAAATTTTAAAATATATATATGTCACAATCATTCTTAATTAAATTACTACTATAAAAAAAAAATTACTTACCTCCACATGTATATAAACATCAAACCCTTCCACAATACTTATGCAATAAACATACCAATAATAATAAGAAGACATTTATCAAAGCTAGCGCATGGTTCAAGATTTCTGTTATGACTTACATTAGAAAACACATAATGTATTCGTATGATTTAACTCTACGCATATAATGTACACCCCAACTTGTCAACACTTGGGATTTTAAACTGAGATCTTATCATTACAATTATTTATTCATAGTTTATGCGTTGATAAAGTTCACCATGATTATATACCGATTCTTTCAATGGTAATCCACTGATAAGATTTAATCTGGAATTAATATAGTACTCCACTTGGAGTTTGATATTGAACCTCTGTGGAGTTATTTCAACTCCATTTAATATATCAGTATAGGGTTTTTTCTCCCCTTGGATAGCTGTAGATTGCATTTGATTCGTCGTGGTTATTAAGGGAAACTCTGAGTTTTACTGCTGTTGAATTGTGAGTTGATGAGTTGTATCATTGTTTGGTGGGGTTCAGAGCTAGACTTCTCCAGCCCTATACGCTTTGGGCACTCCGCCTCAAACCCCATTTAGGTTTGTCATTACTCTGCATAATTTCTCGATTTCTCTACTACCAATACTCTGTTAACTTGGCCTCTGGCTATTGGGGCTACTCTGTTAGCTTATTCAGCTGAAATTTGGTCTTTGTTGATGATCCTTTGTTGTGGAGAAGTCTTGCGCTTGTACTCTGTCGATGCGTTCGCATTTTCAATGGAGGAAATGGCATTTAGATATGCGCCAACGGTATTGCTATCTGTGGCTATATTTTTCTTGTTTTACTTAGTCTCTTACTTGTTAGAGAGTTGTATAATAGGTCATTCACTTTAGAAGTGTAATACTTGTTATTTGATTTTTTTCACAGTGTGGTCAAATGGAATTTACCTTGATACAGGTAATTATCCGAGCCATTCTTCCTTTAGCTTAGGAATTCTAGTTTTATTATTGGTTAAATGCTTAAAAACTTAACCCCAGCTCTTAGTTGTTCTATTTCCTTGCAGTTTAGTGGTTCCGATTTACCAAACCCTCGAGCAGACTTCCGTTAGTGTTTCCTTACCATAGTCTTCACGGCCTCGGCTAACTACTCTCTTCCTTGCTGCACAGGTACCTTGCCCTTCGAAGGGAGACCATAACCTAGGGTTCTGGTCTTCCGTTCCATTTCTTGTTTAAATTATTTCATATTTATGGCAATGTATAAATAGTTAATGAGGGTTTATACCTGGGATAGGGTTTCATAACTTATTGCAATGATTTATTAGTCGAAGGGTAATCCCTTAGGGTTTATACCCAAGTTTTTTTTTTTTAAACAGACATGGGTTTTGATTAGCTCTGTTGAGCTCTCTGTTATGTTCCTAATTCAGCTCGACTTTCACTTTACATTTCAGGGAAATTCCATAGCTTGTAATGGTATATTTTTAATAAGTTATATTTCTAAAGAGAACTCTCTCTTATTCTAAAGTTTAAAAATTCATATCGACACATTCAGGGTTGGAAAAAAACCTCGTTTCACTTCATTTTGCATGTAATTTTGTTTTATTCTACAATATGTAGTTTGAGAAATGTATCTTCCACTGTTGTATGATGTTAAATAGAATGAATCTATAGAAATGTCAGCTGATTTGTTGTTTCCCGTTATTAATTTTTGGTAAAGAGAATTTTCACGCCGAGTTTGCGGGTTAATGGTACCTTACCAACGTTCTTTCTATTATTCATTCCACAGAGTTTCTTTCTTAATTTTATTTTCTGTAATATATGGTTAGCTCCATGCTACGGTGTCTAGACCACCGCAAAGAATGTCTGTGTGTTACGAATACTTACTAAGTTGAACAGTCGGTCTCGGGTAGGGTTTCACCTCAACCCAGGACTACAAGTTCTAGTCTTTTTGTTTTAGGGGTTAATGAAGTTACATATAACAATGTTAGGAATTTCTAGTATTATGTTGCGTATATCATAAGACATTTGTATACACAAATTTTTACCACCTATTCTTCATCTCTTCTTAGATGTATATGTAAAAATTTGTATCTATAGTTTATTGTGCTAGTAGTTAAAAGATTAGCTCTGCTATAGTTTTTATTACTCTTTTCTGTATACGTGCAGTCTATGTATTTAATTGGCTTCTTTTATGGCTTTCTTCTTTCCCTTTTGCATAAAGAAAATCTTCTACTGTTTATCAATATTTCAGTAACAAACCACTTCCACTGTAATTTAAACAGTATTTCAGTAAAAACCACTTCCACTGTAATTTAAACAGTATTTCAGTAAAAACCACTTCCACTGTAATTTAAACAGTATTTCAGTAAAACCCACTTCCATTGTAATTTAATGAAATTCCTACCACAGTTAACCCTTTCATATTAATACATAAAAGACAATATGCAACTCAGTCATTATAATTATCTAGATTACTCTTTTAAAGTTGTGCTCCTCTCAACCATCAAGGGAAGCTATTATGTCCTCCACTTGACCCCTAGCTCCAGAATCTGGATGGTGTCCCAGGTTAATAGTGGATTTGTTTTAATTTCTATTGTGACCTCCGGATGGCCAATATATTCAAACTCTGAAAGTCTGGTTTTACAAGGTATGGTGTGAGTTATTTTCAACTGATCATCATGAGCTCTAGAAAATACTCCCCTTTACTATTAGCACAGAACCCCTACTCCCCCTCTGGGATTTAGCTTTATCCTCAGAGGAGTAGGTAACTGTCTTTCCAACTGTCCCCAACCACCTCTTATTCTTGAAATTTTTTTTACCATCAGCTTTAAAAAGATTTTCCTTTCATTAATTAATTACTCCTAATTAATAAATAAGAAAATTAAATAACTTGTTTAATCAACAGTAATTATTTGAGTTTTTTCTTTCCAGATAAAGATAATCAAATTGTCTTTTAACTAGTTAGCACTAGTTAACTTTAATGAGGCTGTCACAACTTCCCCCCTTGGAAGTAACACTGTCCTTAGTGTTTCAACCTAGATTTGCAAAGAGCTTCGGGTAAGCTTTATGCATAAACTTTTCATCCTCCCAAGTAGCTTCATCCAGTCCGAAGTGCCTCCATTGCAATTTTACCTGGATAACTACTCATTTGCGGAGTACGATTTCTCTTCAATCAAGTATGTGTTGCGGCTCGACCAAAAATTCTCCGCTTGGTTCTACTTGAAAACAAAAAAAAAATGTTTTCAAATCAATATGCATCAATTTTGTTCAGAGCTTCAAGTTAGGATTCTTATTCCTATCGTACCTGAATTCTTTTCCAATGAATCACATTTTTTTCATCATGTACATATCGCTTCAACAAAGACACATGGAACATATTGTGAACTTGAATGTGGCTGGGTAAAGCCAACCGATATGCTACTGGTCCTACCCTTTCCAGTACTTGGAAAGGTCCACAGTATCTGGGAGATAATTTGGCACAAGAGGTCCACCTTAAGGTACTCCTATTGGGTTTAATTCTCACATAAACATGATCTCCCACCACAAATTCACGATAAGACCTTTTCTTATCTGCATAAATTTTTTGTCGGTCTTGAGTAGCCTTCAGATTCTATCTTATTCTTTTTACCTCAGCTTCCATTTTCGCCAACATCTCAGGTCCCAACGTTAATTTTGTCTTAGGACTACTCCAATTTATAGGTGTACGGAATTGCCTACCATATAATGCCTCAAAGGGGCTTATTTTCAGAGATTCCTGATAACCGTTATTATAAGAAAACTCAACAAGATACAAATAATCCTCCCACTTGGTTGGATGCTGCATCACATACATGCACAACATGTCTTCTAATATTTTATTTACCCTCTCCGTTTTCTCGTCAGTCTGGGGATGATAGGCGGTGCTAAAATTTATCTGCGTTCCCAGACCAGAAAACAACGTTTTCCAGAATGTCGACATGAACTTAACATCCCAGTCTGAAATTATGGTTTTTGGAATTCCATGTAACCTGAAAATTTCCTTCATAAATATATCAACAATCTGTATTGTCTTATAGGTAGACTGTACAAGTATAAAATCTGAATATTTTCTTAATATGTCTACCACTACCATGATTGAATCATTCTGTCTTTTTGTTCGTGGCAAGCATGTGATGAAATCTAAGGAGATAACCTCCCACTTCCATTCAAGTATGGGTATGGGCTATAATAGTCCCGCAGGATGTTGGTGCTCCACCTTTACCTATTGAAATTCCAAATATTTGCTTAGATATTCAGCATATTCTTACGCATGCCTGGCCAATAATATACCTTTCTTATTTCCGTAAGCATTTTTTGATATCCTGGATGACCCGCGTAATTTCTATGATGAAATTGATTCAATATTAAATCCTTTAGAGTTATGCGATTAGGCACATATATTCTTCCTCGGAAGGTCAACATTTGATCTTCATTCTTTCCATACTCAGATGTTTTAGCTTACATCCTATTTTCTTCCATTTTTTGACATAGAAATTTTTATTCTGGATCTTTTCATGCCTCCTCAATTAATTGTTCCAAAAATTGGCTTTCTAGCTCATTATAATACAACTCAAAAATACCATGTAATTTTCTGCTCAATGCATCTGCTACTCGATTTTCCTTTCCCTTTACATGTTGAATGTCCATATCCAATTCACTTAGACAGGCATTCCATATTGCCTGCCTGGAGTTTAAATCTGCTTGCTTGAAATAACTATTCAAGCTAGTATGATTTGTTTTAAGTACAAACCTCTTACCCAGCAAGTAATGCCTCCACACTCAGAGAGCATGTGCCACTGTTGTAAGCTCCAAATCATAAGTATAATATCTTTGTTCATGGTCCTTTAGTTTCCTAGACTCGTATGCTACCACTTTTCCTTCTTGGGTTAAGATTGCTCCAACACCTTCTTTACTTGCATCAGTACAAACTTCATATTCTTTATCAGGGCCAACTACCCTCAATACCGGTGATGTAGTTAGAAGTTGTTTTAGCTTTTCAAAGTTGTTCTGACACTCATTTGTCCATTTGAAGATCTTTCCTTTCCTTTGAAAAGATGTAATATGAAAAGAAATTTTAGAAAATCCTTTTAGAAGTCTTCTATAATAACCAGCTAATCCCATAAATGATCTAATGTCAGCCACATTCTGGGGTACTTTCCATTCCATAATATTTTTTATATTTTCCATATCAACAACGATTCCTTCAGCTGATATGACATGGCCCAGATATTGCATTTCTATTTTAAAGAAATCACATTTACTGTACTTAACATATAGTTGATGTTTTCTTAGCATTCCCAGGACTATTCTAAAATGCTCCGTATGTTCCTACAGATTTTTAGAATATATCAGAATATCATCTATGAAAATAAGTACAAAGTTATCCAAAAATGGATGAAAGATTCCATGCATTAACCTCATAAAGGTTGTTGGTGCATTCGACAATCCAAAGGATAGCACCAAGAATTCATAGTGCCCATAACAAGTGTGAAATGTTGTGTTACAAATGTCTTCATCCTTAATTAGAATATGATGATATCCGGATCTTAAGTCTATCTTAGAAAACACCTTAGCCCCTTTTACTTGATCGAATAAGTCATCGATTCTTGGTAGGGGGTATTTATTCTTGACGGTTCGCTTATTAAGTTACCTGTAATCCACGTACATACACATGGTTCCATCTTTCTTTTTAACAAATAGAACTGGTGCTCCCCATGGAGACACACTTGGGTAGATATAACCTTTTTCCAACAGTTCTTGTAGCCGCATTTTCAGTTTAGTTAGTTCTGGGATGTTCATTCTATAAGGAGCCCTTGACACTGGGGAGGCTCCTGGTAACAATTCTATGGTGAAGTCAATATCCCTCCTTGGTGGTAAACCCAGAATGTTTTCCAGAAAAACATCTAGAAATTCCTGTACTACAGGTATATCCTCCATTGTTGTTGACTTTTCCTTGGAGTCTGCATACCCTACTTGAATTTCATACAGCTGGCATCCTTTTCTGATACACTTACCCATTTGAGATGTTGTGATTGGGCGTATTTGTACTGGCTTTTTATGTCCTTGAATCTCTTTTCGCATGCCATCTTGAATTCTATAGTAAATAATCTTTTCTTTACAATCCACTAAAGTCTAGTGCTTTTATAACCAGTGCATGCCCAGTAACACATCGTAAGATCCCAATGGTAAAATATTTAACTCCAATTGTAATTTATGTTCTGCCACTTCCAATGTACAATTCGGAATATTTGCAGTTACCTTTCATCTTGTCCCGGTAGCTAGCTGT
Organism: Pinus albicaulis; assembly: GCA_034641835.2. Taxonomy (NCBI): domain Eukaryota; kingdom Viridiplantae; phylum Streptophyta; class Pinopsida; order Pinales; family Pinaceae; genus Pinus; species Pinus albicaulis. Next base: position 8,886 of record JAXQQM020089516.1, read on the forward strand.
ACTAACCATGAATTCTTAAATTTTTGTTCTTTTAATTTACACATTTCCACCAATTTGGGGCTTACATAACTCAAACTTCCTCCAGGATTTACCAAAATTGAAACAGGTTTACTTAGCAAAATTACCTTCTAATTCAATCACTGTGGGCTGATAATCAGCCTGCCGTCTTCCAAAGCTGCATTGATGCAGGGTATGTTACGCGCCATGTTCCCCACTGTAGATGCTTCCTGTATATTTTCCACTGTATCGTTTCTGGTTCGTTGTGGACAGTTTTTATAATAATGAGCCTCCCCACAACCCCAACACTGTAGAGGAGGTTTAGTAATCTGTCCCTGCACTGGCTTACTAGATGCTTCTGTAGGCTTTTCTTCCGCTGGTCATTTGGTTCTTTGGTGATTTCTACCAAATTTCTTACCAATAGGATTTCACGCTATGCCTTTAAAGTTGCCTTTGAAATTGGAATTACTTTTTTGACTTTTCTTTGGCTGGCAGCTTTTTCCTCCTTCACCCTTGGCTTTGGATTGCTGATCGCACATTCGTGCCTTATTAATGGCTTCATCCATGGTCTGAGGATTAACAATTTTTATTCGTTCCCTCATATGACTTGGTGAGCTACTTAGGAACCTCTGCACTTTAGCCTTTTCCTCTTGGAGATAAGGGACATAACGTAACAGGGAAGTGAATTTAGTGACATAATCATCCGTGGTCATTTTTCCCAGACTTAGATCATGAAATTATTTATATTTTTCGTCATAAAATATCTCTGTCAAGTACTTGTCTTTAAAATACTGCTGAAACAATTCCCAGGTAATATCTCGTTCTTCAATGCTGCATACATTTTGCACTTATTCCCACCACATGGTGGCCTTTTCTCGTAATTGGTATATAGCCAGTCTGGCCTTCAGGTTGCTATTATATTCATATACCTAAAAGTACTTATTCATGTTAATTAACCAGGTTTCCACCACTTCCTCTACCTCACCATCAAACGTTGGTGGCTTAATCTTACAGAATTCTCCCTGTAGTTCCACTTTCTATCTCTTAATATCTTGCTGGTCGAAAAGATTTCCTGACTCTGCCTCATTGTAATTCTTAATCTTAATTCTTTGAGAGGGACTCTTTTCAAGTCTATCTGTGATATTAATTCTCATTTGCTATTCATCATCTGCTGGTAAGCCTCTTTCAGCACTTGGATTATCCATCTCCTGATTTTGTTTGTCTGATAAACTCTTTAGTATTTTCTCCTAATCTTGTAACAGTCCCTCATTATCCTTTCGGACTCTTATCATTTCCTCTTGCAATTTATGTACAGTATTCAACAAGAAACTAGTTTGGTGTTGTTGTTCTACACTTAACTGAACCCACATTTCTGGGTTCATGACTGTTGGTGCTTGAGTTTCCCCAGCCCCTTGTTGCAATTGTGATGTTATAGCTCCTCTCTCTCTCTCTCTCTCTCTCTCTCTCTCTATCTCTCTATGCATTATTCACATACACAGCTTCATCCTTAGTCGACCCTTAGGGTCCATAGCATAGTAACGCTGCTCTAATACCACTTGTCACAATCATTCTTAATTAAATTACTACTATAAATTTTTTTTTTACTTACCTCCACATGTATATAAACATCAAACCCTTCCACAGTACTTATGCAATAAAAATACCAATAATAATAAAAAGACATTTATCAAAGCTGGCGCATGGTTCAATATTTCTTCTATGACTTACATTAGAAAACATATAATGTATTTGTATGATTTAACTCTACACATATAATATACACCCCAACTGGTCAACACTTGAGATTTTAAACTGAGATCTTATTATTACAATTATTTATTCATAGTTTATGCGTTGACAAAGTTCACCATGATTATATATCGATTCTGTCAATGGTAATCCACTGATAAGATTTAATCTGGAATTAATATAGTACTCCACCTGGCGTTTGATATTGAACCTCTGTGGATTTATTTCAACTCCATTTAATATATCAGTATAGGGTTTTTAATCCCCTTGGAAAACTGTAGATCGCATTGGAATCGTCGTGGTTATTGAGGGAAACTCCGAGTTTTACTATTGTTGAACTGTGAGTTAATGAGTTGGATCACTATTTGGCACTCCGCCTCGAACCCCATTTAGGTTTTCCATTCCTCTGCATAATTTCTCCATTTCTCTGCTACCAATACTCTGTTAACTTGGCCTCTGGCTGTTAGGGCTGCTCCGTCGGTTTATTCAGTTGAAATTTGGTCTTTTTTTATGATCCTCTATTGCGGAGAATTCTTGCACTTCTACTTTGTCCATGCGTCACATTTGTAATGGAGGAAATGGAATTTAGATATGCGCCAACAGTATGGATATCTGTGGCTATATTTTTCTTGTTTTAATCAGTCTCTTGCTTGTTACAGAGTTGTATAATAATTCATTCGCTTTAGAAGTGTAATACTTGTTATTTGATTGTTTTCACAGTGCGGTGAAACAAAATTTCCCTTGATACAGGTAATTATCCGATCCATTCTTCCTTTAGCTCACGCATTCTAGTTTTATTATTGGTTAAATGCTTAGAAACTTATCCTGATATCTTGGTTTTTCTATTTCCTTGTAGGTTAGTGGTTCTGACTTACCAAACCCTCGAGCAAACTTCTGTTAGTGGTTCCTTACCACAGTCTTCATGACCTCGGCTAACTACTCTCGTCCTTGTTGCACAGGTACCTTTCCCTTCGAAGGGATACCGTAACCTACGGCTCTAGTCTTCCGTTCAATTTCTTGTTTAAATTATTTCATATTTACGAAAATGTATAAACAGTTAATGAGGGTTTATACCTAGCATAGGGTTTCATAACTTATTGCAATGATTTATTAGTCGAAGGGTAATCCCTTAGGGTTTATAACCGAGTTTTTTTGTTTTTTTTGGAAACAGACATGGGTTTTGATTAGCTCTGTTGAGCTCTCTGTTATGTTTCTAATTCAGCTCGACTTTCACTTTACATTTTGGGACTATGCCCTAGCTTGTAATGGTATATTTTTAATAAGTTATATTTCTGAAGAGAACTCTCTCTTTTTCTAAAGCTTAACAATTCATATAGGCACATTCAGGGTTGGAAAAAAACCTCGTTTCACTTCATTTTGCATGTAATTTGGTTTTATTATACAATCTATAGTTTGAGAAATACATCTTCCACTGTTTTATGATGTTAAATAGAATGAATCTATGGAAATGTCATATGATTTCTTGTTTCCTGTTATTTATTTTTGGTAAAGAGAATTTTCACGCTGAGTTTGCGGGTTAATGGTACCTTACCATCGTTCTTTCGATTATCCATTCCACAAAGTTTCTTTCTTAATTTTATTTTCTGTAATATACGGTTAGGTACATGCTACGGTGACCGGACCATCGCAAATAATGTATGTGTATTACAAATACTTACAAAGTTGAACAGTCGGTCTCGGGTAGGGTTTTACCTCAACCCGGGACTGAAAGTTCTAGTGTTTTTGTTTCAGGGGTTAATGAAGTTACATATAACAATGTTAAGAATTTCTAGTATTATGCTGCGTATATCATAAGACATTTGTATACACATAGTTTTACCACCTATTCTTCATCTCTTCTTAGATATATATGTAAAAATTTGTATCTATAGTTTATTGCGCTAGCTATTAAAATATTAGGTCTGTTGTAGTTTTTATAACTATTTTCTGTATACATGCAGTCTAAGTATTTAACTGGGTTCTTCTATGGTTTTATTCTTTCCCTTTTGCATAAAAAAAATCTTCTACTTTTTATCAGTATTTTAGTAATAACCCACTTCCACTGTAGTTTAAACAGTATTTCAGTAAAACCATTGCCACTGTAATTTAAACAGTATTTCAGTAAAACCCACTTCCACTTTTATTTAATGAAATTCCTACCACAGTTAACCCTTTCATATTAATACATAAAATACAGTATGCAACTCAGTCATTATACTTATTTGGATTACTCTCTTAAAGCTGTGGTCCTCTAAACCATCAAGGGAGGCTATTACGTCCTCCACTTGCCCCCTAGCTCTAGAATCTGGATGGTGTCCCGGGATAACAGTGGATTTGTTTCACTTTCTGCTGTGACCTCTAGATGGCCAATCCAATCAAACTCAGAAAGTCTGGTTTTACAATGTATGCTGTGAGTTATTTTCAAATGATTATAACGAGCTCTAGAAAATACTCCCCTTTACCATTAGCACAGAACCCCTACGCCTCCTCTGGGATTCAACTTTATCCTCAGAGGAGTAGATAACTGTCTTTCCAACTATCCCCAACCACCTCCTATTCTTGAAAACATTTTTACCATCAGCTTTAAAAATATTTTCCTTTCATTAATTAATTACTCCTAATTAATAAATCAGAAAATTAAATAACTTGTTTAATCAATAGTAATTATTTGAGTTTTTTCTTTCCAGATAAAGATAAGCAAATTGGCTTTTAACTAGTTAACACTAGTTAACTTTAATGAGGCTGTCACAAAATAAATAAATAAATATATATATATATATATATATAACATTAAAATTATTTATATTTATTAAATAAATTAGAAATTTAAAATATATAATAACGTCAATAAACTAATAATAATTTATGAAAAATAATAAGTGAAATATAAAATAAGAGTAATGAGTAATAATTAAGTAAGAGTAATGAATAGAATGTGTTACAAGTGATGTTAAGAATAATGAAAATTGGGTTGTATAAAATGTATGAGTTTAGCTATATCTTTATCTCATGAAAGATAACTTATTGAATTTAACTTATTGCGTTATTAATTTTGGATTCTATAATGGATTTTTATTCATCACTTCCGTATTGATGTTCGACTTTATGAATAATTAATGTATTTTTTATTACATGATATGCACAATTATTTTTTAATTAATATAGAATAAATCATTAAAAACTATGATAATTATTGGAAATTTTAAAAAATTCACAAATTAACTTTTCCACTTTATATATAAATTTGAAAGTTTTCTAAAAGCATAATATCTGCTTATGTGGTAAATACTACGCTTCCTTGGAACACTTGTTAATAAAATATTTATAGTTAAGGAACTTATAATAGTCGAGATTAATGAGAGTCTAAAAATTAGAATGAATTGAAGAAAAAAGATATGACGTTGAAATTGAAAAAAAAAAAAACTTAATTAAACAAGTGTTCAAGTAAAATGGTTTCACAACATGTTATTGAAAAATAGGTGAGTTCTACGAAATAGGATACATGTCGGGAACCTGAAATAAGACATACACATTTTAATCCAATGAAATGCTAACAAATTGTTTTTTAAATTAAAATAAAAAATCATTTAATTATTTATAAAGGTAAACATTATAACTTTCCATGGACAATGAAAAACTAATAATGGTCGGTAATCAAATCAATTGCTAGAGTTTGCCTTAACATGAACTAATAAAAATATTATACAATTTCTAATCCTTTTGGTTACAACAATAACTAATGACTCTCTTAGGAATGTTATACTTCAAGAAGAGGAGGGAGAGATATTATTTTCATTATGTAACAATTGAGAGGTTAATGAAGCTACATAGGATTATATTTTTATAGAGCTATCAGTTTACAGCCAAAGAAACAAAGAGTAAGAATTTTGGGAGATATTTATTGTATAAACATGGTCATGAACAAGGAGTAAGACACATGTCGGGAACCCTGAAATAAGACATAAAACTTAAATAAACAAGTGTTCAAGAAAAATGGTAAGGTTCATTATAGGGGATTTGAATATGTTCTTTGCTAGTATAAAGTTAAAATTCATAACTTGGAAAATCAATAACATTAAATTTATTAAAATACTTTTATTTCTCCTTAGGTTGAGCACATAAAATATTTTATTCAAATAAACAGCCATAATCGTAGTCACTTGTAATGGCAGTCTATGGACTTTACACTAGATTTCACTTACAAAATGCCTTAGCATTGGATTTAATTTAGAAAAAGAATTTAAGGTTTAGGAAATGATAAAATTTCAAACATAAACTCTCAAAACATATAACTATTATTGCATTAAAACTAAAGCTTTGAAGTTAGAAATGATTTCCATATTTATTAATGTTGAAATTTTGAAATATTTCTAAAATCCACAGTCAAGAAAATCATATATAATTCTAAAATATTGCCTAAATAAAGTTCAAGTTTTATGTTACTATAAACGATCATTCCAAATGTGGGAGAAACCCAAGAGAATAATATATATTTTTAGGTTCCACACATAGAGAAAATCATATCCATATTTACAATCATTAAGAATGACTTCTACATTTTAAATCTTCCAAATATTTTACTATACATGTCCCACAAATATATTGTTAGAAGATGCATCTGTCAATGCCTGGATGTTATGAATCCATTTAATACACTAACCCTTCCTACTCTTCTTTATCTTCACCTTTGTACTCCATTACATACAAACCATCGCCACAAAACATATACCTTCATCTCCTTCCACAATAAATATCTCCCAAAATTCTTACTCTTTGTTTCTTTGGCTGTAAACTAATAGCTGTATAAAAATATAATCCTCTTCAGCTTCATTAACCTCTCAATTGCCACATAATCAATATAATATTTCTCTCCCTCTTGTTCTTTAAGTATAACATTCCTAAGCGAGTCTTTACTTTCTCTACATGAAGCATCTTCCCATAATGTGAGCAATCCTGCCATGAGGTCTAATGATATTTTTTATAGAAATATCAGTTGGGGATGTGTAGATTACAAAAAAATGGCTGAAGCACATTATACTCTAAAAAATTATCAACAAATAACAATGAGAAAAAAAAAATAGAGAATGAATAGTTTTAACTAAGGTTATTATAGGCATCAATTCAAGTATTAGAATTGTGGTCGTAGAATGATGCTTCCACGCTTGTCTCTGGCTTGCAATGCAGGAAGGCTCCATCCTGTCCTAAAAGTGGCATTGGGAGTATTACTTTTCTCTTCTCTATGTTGCTTGCTATTTGATATCAATAAAACCCTGAAACTATATGAATTTCTGAATTAAGCGTCCAAATTAAAAAAAAAAAAGGGTTAATAGTGTTATGGATATGAAAGAAATCATATTTCAATTATGTTAACGAAGTAACGACAAAATTGGGAATTTTGTTACTGCAAGACTAATAATATAAGCTCACATATGTATTAAATTTTGTATTTTTTTTAATCTTGTTACAATATCCCCTTATGAAAGATGTTGATCCTATGAAAACTGGTGAGTTTTAAGGAATAAAACACATGTCAAGAACCCTGAAATAATACATACATATTTTTAAGACAATGAAATGCTGGCAAATTGTTTTTTAAATTAAAATAAAAAAATATTTAATTATTTATAAAGGTAAACATTATAACTTTCCATGGTAAATGCAAAACTAATAGTGGTCAGTAGTCAAATGAAATGCTAGAGTCTTGTCTTGGCATGCACTAATAAAAATATTATACAATTTCTAATCCTTTTGGTTAGAACAATAACTAATGACTCGCTTAGGAATGTTATACTTCAAGAAGAAGAGGGACAAAAATATTATAATGATTATGTAGCAATTGAGAGGTTAATGCAGCTGAAGAGGATTACATTTTTATAGAGCTATTGGTTTACAGCCAAAGAAAGAAAGAGTAAGAATTTTGGGAGATATTTATTGGGGAAGGTGATGAAGGTATATGTTTTGGGGAGATGGTTTATATGCAATGGAAGGCAAAGTTGAAGACAAAGAAGAGTAGGAAGTCTCAGTGTATTAAATGGATTCATAACATCTAGGCATTGACAGATGCATCTTATAGCGATATATTTGTTGGACATTTATTGTAAAATATTTGGAATATTTAAAATGAATAAGTGATCTTAATAATTCTAAATATGGATATGCTTTTCTCTATGTGTGGAATCTACAAATATTTATTAATTTCTTGGGTTTTTCCCGCATTTAAGATTATGGTTTATAGTAACATAAACTTTGAACTTGATTTAGGGAATATTTTAGAATTATATATGATTTAATTGATTGTGGATTTTAGAAATACTTCGAAATTTCAACATTAATAAATATGGAAATCAAGCAAAGTGATTCAGGAATGGCTAAGTTCAAAGCTTTAATATAAATGCAATAATCTTTATATGTTTTGAGTGTTTATGTCTGAAATTTTATCATTTCCTAAAACTTAAAACTTAAATTCTTTTTCTAATGCAAAGACATTTTGTAAATGAAATCTAGTGTAAAGTCCAAAAACTACCATTACAAGTGACTTCCGTTATAGTTGTTTCTTTGAAAAAAAACTTGTATGTGCTCAACGTAAAGAGAAATAAATGTATTTTAATTATCCAAGTTATGAATTTCAACTTTATACTACCAAACAACACATCCAAATCTGTAGTGAACCTTACCATTTTCCTTGAACAGTTGTTTATTTGAGGTTTATCTCTTTTTCCAATATCTTGCATAAATAAAACTTAACCACGTATAATAAATAAATAACTATATATATATAATATGCAAAATTTAACTTGCGTTATAATGTTACAAAATTTTAATTCACTTTTTAAAGATCCAAAAAAATTTAATTCAAATTCTAAATAAAAAATTAAATAAATACATTTTATTATATATATGATTAATATTTCCTTATTATAATATATAATTTAATTAGTATTAAGAATATTGTAATAATAAGGTTTAGGATCTTTATAATATAATATTTGATATAAGTTGAATGTGCTATTAATACAAATTAAATTTGAGTAGAAAGATAACTATAATTTCTCTCAACTTTTTACAATAAACCTAATTAATATTCAATATTGACTATTTATTTCAATAAATAAATTTTAGTTACGTCTCTGTTAAGTTACTAATTTTTACTTGAATGGTTTTATATACTTATTTTTAAATAAGGTTTTATATACTTATTTTTAAGTAAAGTTGTAAAGTTCTTCGATATAATTTGGCTAAATCATTTTGGATAAATTTTCATATTTTTTTGTTTAAGCTATATTTTTTATTGCGAATAATAATATGTTACTCTGAAAATTTTTTATTGCGAATAATAATTTGCTACTCTGAAAATTTTTGCAGGATAGTACAATGATTCATCACTTTAAAAAATCTTTCAAGATAGTACAACGTTTATAATCAAACTTGTGATTCCAATAAATCTTTTCCAGATTATGTTACAAGTGATGTTAAGAATAATGAAAATTGAGTTGTATACAATGTATGAGTTTATCTATATGTTTGTGTCTGAAATTTAATTTATTGGATTTAACTTATTGAGTTATTAGTTCAAGATATTGTAATAGATTTTCTTATTTACCAGTTTTGCATTAGTATTTAACTTTATAAATAATTAAAGTATTTATTACATAATATGAAAAATTATTCAAAAACCATGATCAGTATTGGAGATTTTAAAAAATCCACAACTCTAAATTTTTCACTTAATATATAAATTTGAATTTTTTCTAAAAACATAACATCTACTTAAGTGATAAAGACTATGCTTCCCTGCAACACATGTTAATAAAATATTTATAGTTAGGGAAGTAATAATAGTTAATATTAATGAGAGGCCCAGAAGTAAAATGAATTGAAGAAAAAAATGATTTTGAAATTCAAAGTAGAATTGAAAATACAAGAAAAAGGTTTTCTACTCCACCACATTAAGAAGATAAATATAAAATAAAATAAAAATAAAGACTCAAATAAGGTATAAATATTGTTATTTGATGTGTTAAGTTATACAAATTAATGAACTTATAGATTTTGAAAAAGGTACCATTAGACTTATGATTAAACTTATCACTAATCATAATTAGGATTTAACTCCAAATTAAAAAAATATGTATATATTATATTTATAAAATTTTATAAAATACAAAAAGAAAAAGAACTATGAGTCTCAAATGTGTCCCACTCTCATGATATTTTGAAATTTGAAACCTCTTTCTTTAGTGAATATTCATCAAAATTAAGATGTAAAGAGAAATGAATATGGGTTATCTCAATATTTTCAGCTCTCACTCTTTCGGGAAACTTTTTCAAAAAAAAGATAATATATCTCTCGGAGGGAAGAATCTAGGCAAGCATCTGCCTCTTTCCAGTTTCTCTTCTTGGGCTAATTAAACTACTATGCTTAAAGGACAGTTTCTCTTCTTGGACTAACTAAACTATTCTGCTTAATTGTCTAAGCATGAAAGTTTTTCTCTCGATATATTTCTCTCATAATAATTGACGTAGCTAGCCAGTGCAACATTTTATTAATATAAAACTTAAAAAAAATATTTATTTACATCACATTTTCATACCTAGCATTAGAAATGGCCCACTATACATAAAATTAAATTCACAAGGGTAAATGAAATATTTACAAGTTACGAGGAGATGCAACAATATTTAATGATATAGTATGAAGAAAAGTTCATTTACAAGTTATGAGGGGATGTTACAATATTTAATTCTATAATATGAAACAAAGTTTATGTAAGTGTTAAAGGGCCATTAAAGACAAGAAATCTATGAATGCAAGGTGTGGTTACCAATGTAGTTAGCTAGGAAATTCCTTTACAATTAAAAAGGTATTAACAAATTCTAAAAGGTGAAAATATTAGCTCTCTCTATGGGATGGCTCTTCGTTGTGAGGTGTAAATATCTAGAATTTAGATTCAATAAATTAATGCCTTAACTGTGAGGATGTAACAACTTCATCTACCATAATTTTTTTTATATTTATAACTATTCTAGTTATATCCATAATTCTTGTTCACCACTTTTTTTAATTATTAATTATCGCAATAGTACAATCTTACAGATTGTTACTACTTAATTTGGTTTCTATCAATTTTTGTGTGATCATTTATTCCTTTATAGGATACATTCATCCCCGCGAATAAATTTAAAGGATTATTTTTATTTAACTATAAGAATCTTCTTTTGACTTGTATAAAAGTTTCATATATTTAAATTTTCACCTTTATAGATATATATTTAAATCTATTCTCATAACATCACAATGATATATAGTTTACCCCCTCCATATATGTGTATAAAGCTCTTTTCATGTTGTTCCATTTTGTATATATATCTATCTTTACTTCTTGGTAAGCTTGTGATATTTTATCTATATATATATCTTTTCATAATATATAAATTTGTAAATTTATTCATATGAAATTTTACCATATATATTAGAGTTAATCTTTACCTTCTTATTTTCCATGAAATCCTTAGTTTGTCTTGATAATGTAGGTAATATATATCTCTTACCTTTCATTAATATCATTTAGCCACTATGATATATCTCTACCTCTATCTGAACATAACTTAATTATGCTAGATCTAGAGTACTAATCGACTTTTATGCTTTCAAATACTACGAGGTATTATAAACCTTTGTATTCTTACCACTAGTTAATTTAATATCATTCTATCCATAAACTCATATGCATATTAAATATGAAATGTATGCTATATGTTAACCCTTTTAAATTTTAAGTCATATTAACTTTTGTCTTTTATGATAGATATATCACTATTCCATGATTATATCCATGATCATTAACGTAAGGTTTCTTGTACATGATATAACATATAACACAATCGTGCTCCATATATATAAATATATCTACAAGTATTAGAACTTATATATATATGGAGTACGCTAATGAAAGTTTCATTCTTCATTAAACTTTCCATCAACCCATTGCATATAATTTTACCTCGAAATATGCATTTCTATTGCTCCAGTGATTTCGTTTGTCTCTTACGATATTTCATATTCCAAGGTGACTATTGAAATTACAAATAACCATATTAACACACCCTACGGCCTTCACGTATAAACGATGATATGCATCCTTATTACACATCTGGTTTTATGTGAATTCTAATAAGCCACTATTCTCCGTTTGATAATTGAATTATCCCTAACGTATATTTGGCTAATATCTCCACGTATTTAAATGGTGGTAGATTCTAACCGTAAGCCAATTAATTGTTCTGCTTTCAATTTGATAACTAATTAATTTCAGTACTTCTGGCTTCTGCGATTCACATGCAATAATAAATTTTAGGACAACTAGTAGGTCAATTTCGTTTTCATTTGATGGTTTCGATTTCATCCGTATTTCATCAATTTGCGAGAAGGACTTAGGTCAGGGTTTTCGACATTGTTCCTTTCCACTACTTTCGTTTTGTCGAAGCTTCTTGTGGAGAGTTCCATTTTGGTTATTTTTATTTTCAATGCTATCAAAGGAATTCTCTCTTTCTTTGTGGTTCCTTTGCTAGAGGTTTTCGTAATGAAATGACTCAGAGTTGGTCTTCTTAACGACACACCTTAGGATCATAACCTTCGGTAAGTTCGTTTTCCCTCTCTGTAAAAAACTCCATCGTTGAATATGAACATGGAAACCATTAATTTTTCTTGTTCATAGTATCTACTTCTGGAACTCTATTTCTCTTACGATATTATTTATTTTTGTATTTTATCAATTCTCAGTTCATCTACTCCTTTCATTTGGTTGTTATAGGGATACTGTTTGAAATTCCTTTTACGATGTCTCCTTTCAACTCAGACGTTTCCCACTATCTACAATTAATGGCAAGTTGTTAACTTTTATATTGTAGACTCTGTTCCTGGTTTTCATTATTCCGAGAATTATTCTTTTGTACGAAATGGGTAAATACCACTAGTCTTCATACAGTAATGAACGAGTTTGATTATTGTACCAAGAAAATGTATTTTAATGTCTTTCATGGCTATCAATTTCACCACCTACCTGAAAGTCGATACGCACTGCCATTGTGCCATCGAATTATTTTAATAAATTACTAGGTGAACTTCTTCACAATATTGATTTGCTTGAAACAGTCAATCACAGGTTATAAAGTCACGGGTTTCAAAGAGCTACTCTTTCATGAAAAGGTTCTAGAGAGCCATTCCTATTTCCTTAGAGCAATTATTTGCGATTTGTTTTTATATAAATAATTCAGCCCACCCCATTACTTCATTTCCCACTCCGAGCACCCCTTATAGATGCATATCGAGATCGAGATCCCATTTCAATTTAATACATTGATGTTGATCCAACAGTTTGATCCATTGATCCTATATTTGTAAGAACCCATTTCTTAAGAACCAAAAGCAAAACAAGCAAGAGCAAAGGTAGAGACAATTATGTTACATTTTATTTTATTTTCCATAGTCACTGCTTTTCAGGTTCATGACATACATTACGTAGTTGTCTTCCTCTTAGGTAAATTGGGAATTTCACACTCTGTTTCTATGTTGATCTGAATGAATTTGTTTAATAATTTTATCAACGAGGTGAATTAGAGCTATGTTCTTACTTCTAAGCATACATGTTTGCAAACCGAATTGTTGTAATTCATATCACCAACATTTCTACATTTAGTACCTTTCTACAGCACTGAATATCAATTTTGATACTCTATGCATAATTTCGACATGTAATAACAATACTAGACAAGAGTAAATTTACCCCATTATTAACGAATTTAAATTTTACCTTCTTACACTATATATCTAATTTTGGGATTTCTCATTCCCTTGGATTATGATTAGATATTTCCAAATTTTCATTACCTCTTCTCAATATTTGTAATCTTAACAAAATATTTAGAACTTCTCTTTTTCATACTAAATATATTCAACAAATTTGAATTTTCATATATGTATGTGTTCTCTATATTTTTTTTCTCTTTTTAGATTCTTAACATAGAATCCTATGAGGTAATTCAAACTTGAAATTTTATAATAACAGAGCTATATAATTTCATTCTCTTTTTCTTAGGCTTTTATAATCATCCTTCCTCTTTCATAATTTATTCAAATTCTAATCATGATTAATATTTTCTTACACTAATTTATTCTTTTCTCCTTCAGCTAAAATTGTATTTTCCCTTAATACTCATCCACTTATATTCTGTCGATACTCTCGATACTCTTTACACAGGTATTGTACATATTTAGAATTTCAGTATAAATTCTTCTTATGAATTTTAATTACTTCATATATTATTTTTATTCTACGTCATGTATTTCTTTGAAGTAATATTCTACTATTTTCTTGTATAGGATGTTCCTTATGATACTCTAACAAGGTACAGATTAAATTTACTTGATTAATCTCACAACCATGTTTTATAAACATTTTATCATAGTAGTTTTTTTCCTAACATCACTTCATATGTTATTACAAGTAAATTCTATTCTGAGAATTTCCTCACTACTCATTCATTTTATTGTCAAAAGATCCGAAGATTGGTTTTCGCTGCCTCCAGGTCGGTCATTACCATGTACAAATTTCAGTCATCTCACTTTAAAATATCTTTATGAGTACATTTTGTCATTTATTTAAGAGAAGGATGACTTTCAGTCACTATGACTTGGACAGCTGTAATAAATGTTTTAACTCATTCCTGCTATATTCTTTTATTCACCTCTATCATAGGAGTGTTTACTTTCTCTGGAGAGTTATATAATATATTTTCAATATACACATATTGTCTCTTTATGTAAAATTATTTCATGGTTCTTTTTCAAACCACACATTGTATCTAGATGTATGCATATTTCCTGATTTAGGAATTTGTACTGTTTGAACCTAAAATAAGTTTTTTTGTACAAAATTATACTTTATTGATTTAATGGAAATACATCAATTCAATTATTTACATTTCTGCTTCCTTCTTTGTTTACAGAAATAACTATGTATTTCTACTACCACTTCCTATGTTTTTCCTAGCACAGTTGGAATTGTATTCAATCCTAATGATTTATTTTATGTCTGTAATATAGTAGTTACATATGCCTAATAGTAGATTTAAACCCTTCTAATTAGGTTTAAAGATTTTGTATGTTGGTCAACTAATTATGCTAGTTTGTGTAACTATATAAAAAATTTAACTATATCTACTATATTAGTTATTTTTATTTTAAATACATATGACATTTTATTCACAAAGAATAAAATAAATTATCATATGGATTTATAATTCAAGATACACATTTTTCTGCTAAAGTCATCATTAAAACACATTAAATCTTTCTCCATCATCATCATAATAACAGAATCATAAGTCATAATTTAATAATTGTGCATACCAATTCTAGTAAAGACTATTTCACACACAACCCTATGCTTATTCCACAACCCCCCGAAGCAAAAACCAAATCCTCCAAGGTGTGGACAATTTATTGTCTACCTAAGAATGACCTATTTAATGTTTCTTTACCTCAACATGTTTCCATAACTATGTCAAGTTAAATTAGGATGTTTTTTTCATTTATCGTGGGCTTTACTTTTGTTTTGTCCACAAAATATCTTTAGAACTAAATTTTTCAACTTTCTAGTTTTATCTCACCTCTTCTCAGTAACTTTCCACTTTACTGAGGTATCTTTAAGTTTTTTAATATCCAATCTAATATATATATATATATATATATATATATCCTCCAAGGATTTTTGAAGATTTTAGGAAAGTCTTAGGAATCAAATCCATCCTCATGGATTTTGAGTTTCTGGTCTCAATTTTATCTAGTCTTTACTTCATGATATTATTTCCACATTTACATATCAATTTCCACAATTAATATATTTATACATTTATTTCCAGGGTCCCCTGACCTATATTTGCATTCTCTATTTATAGAATGCTGAAAATAGGGATTTTATGTAGTCCCCCTTTAAAACAAAACAACGTTCTTGGTGTTTTCCATTATCTTCGTTTCTTTCATCATAACTTCCTGCTTCAGATAGCTTTCTTAGGTGTCAATTATTTCCACTACACTTCTAACCGCTACCATTTTATCTGGACAGGAGTTCCTTTCCTTTTTCCACGTGTATCACAATCAAATTAATTCAGCAGATTAATGTACAAAAAAATTTCAGTATTAAACTATGAACCAAATTTTTATACGACTAAGTAGAGTAGAGTGATTTTATACTTTCACTTCAATCCTCATGACCCCACAATTTGAGGTGACTCTCAGCAAAATGATCTGCATGAAACATCATCTTTGTAAATTTTGCAGTATTCCTCCGATGATTTGAATTTTACTAAATACTTTGAGCTTTTATCTGGTCTATTTCCACTTACTGTAGTATTTCTGGTATTAGAACCAATTTTTTCTTCTCTTAATTCCCACTAAGTAGAATGTTTCTCTTGTTCTTACTTGTATCATTGGACATCTGAAAATGGTTTTTGTAGGTACCCTCTACTAATTGTAGAAAATATGCCTGATTTTTTAACACATGTACTGACGATTTTTTACCACATTGGCTTTGTTCTCTCTAATTATCTATCTGTTGGAAGATGATAAAATTTCATGAATTCATTGTGCACATATAATATGTCATCCTTGGATTATGTAAGTCGTAAGTTTATCTTTTTATTTAGAGTTTCCACTACTCTAGTGATCTCATCATGTTGACACTAACTACTTGATAGTACTGCACTAAATTTCTTTGATATCCCTTTCTCCATCTATTGTCAGCAGAGAATTAATATGGTAATCTATAGGATGTTGATTTTTTTACCTTTTCCTTTTGACATTTCAGCCACTGTGCCAAGAATTTTATTTCCTCGTACTTTCATCCCTGGTCACAATATAGTTTTCTATAAAACTATTATAATCTTATTATAAACCGGATGACATGTCTAAGGTTTCAAAGGGTATTCATCTAACATTTCATTATTTAAATTTTGTACAGAATGCTATACTCTGTACTTGTACACATTTCATTCTTTGCTGATGTAGTATTTATCATACAATTTCCTCATGTTGAATTCTTACCTTTTTAAGGTATTGTAAGAATGCTCATTGCAATTGTTTACCAACTTCAAAAATTTATCCTATTATCTGTATGTATCCAAATTCAAAGAGTATCTCCATTTACATCTTAATAAGTTGGTTTCCATATTCCTTCCATGTTTAATTTTTATATCAATT
The DNA here is from genome assembly GCA_034641835.2 of Pinus albicaulis. Taxonomy (NCBI): domain Eukaryota; kingdom Viridiplantae; phylum Streptophyta; class Pinopsida; order Pinales; family Pinaceae; genus Pinus; species Pinus albicaulis. The sequence continues at coordinate 25,888 of JAXQQM020089516.1, forward strand.
TTACTGAGAAATTCTAACCATTTACTTTTCTGATACTTCAATTTATTTCAGTAAAGGAATTCAGATGATCTGTTATCACTAACAAGATCTTTTTCCATATTCAATGCACTTGAATCCGTAGCCCATTCTAATTCACAAACTTCATAGCTCCATTCCTATTTCTTAGAAATTCAAATTTCAAGATTTAATATACTGTTTCTGTATTATTTTGCAGAAATAGTTTTTCAAAATTTTATGACTTTATTCGAAAATACCCATAATTGATTATATTTCTAGTGTCTTATTGAATTAAGGTAAATTCAATATTATCTATTTCCAATCCATCCAAATTATTGTCATGTGAAACACACGATGTTATTATCCTCATTTTCTGGAGTCTATCCTAACATATTATGTAAATACTTAGGTTAACTTGTTCAAGTACTTGAGTAAAATATCGTTTATTAGGTACATGTATACAAGACTGTCACATGATTTTTATACATACACAGGTTAAATTTTTAACCTTATTATGTACCTTTTCTAGTCTATAAGACTATCTTTTAAACTTTTAATTCCCGGTTGATCAATTGAATTTTATATTTTTACTAAAGTTAACCATTTATTAATATTTAACTTAGTGTAATTGTTTAATTCTATACAAATACAGAATATATAAGTCTTCCTTGTAACAATCAACCTTAGTACTCCATCCATAGAGACAAGTTTGGTTTTATATAGTTCTTTTCTACCTGAATTATACTCTTGTAATTCTAACTTTATTTATTAATATTCAGGAATATTTTTTATACGTCCTTGAGTTTTTAACCTTTTTATTCTGATTTTTAATTTTATGAACCGTAGATAATTTCCAATAGTTTTATCAGTTACCCAACTTGGAAAATATTTTTGACAATGTTTCTCTTGCTGTCCATTCTTATTGAAATATAAAAATCTGTTACATAGTCATTAGTTTATTTTACAATACCCATTTTATTATTTCCTTAGTTCAAGTACCTACTTTTCTAGTAATTCTCTATTTCTTTCTGTCTATCCATTTAATCTCGTTCCAATAAAAATAATACAATTATATACAAAGAACATTAGAATTTTATTTACTTAGTTTAACATTGACCTTTTTTCACTCTTCTTCAGGCCGAAATTTAAATTTTGCTGCTGAATCATGTAAAATAGCCACAGATTTGTTAGAGTATGTACCTACAATTTATTCAGATTTTTGGTGTCTTGTATCCACTAGAATCTAAGTTGAGCTATTCAGTCTTTTTATTGTTATTTTTATAGTTCAAAATCCATACTTTGGCATTTTCTCTCCCGATATAAGGCACATATCGAAGAATTTTGGTGGACTTCCCCACGCTTTCTTCACTAGCAAGTTATATTGGCTTAACTCATATCTTTTTATTTCTTTCACCGCACTGAGATTTTACCTTATCACTTGTACCCCACAAGTCTCCCTTCAGATTTCTTATGTATTCATATAACTAGAACAAATCTATTTTAGGAGTTAGGATGATGCATCTCTTTCCTTTTTTATATTAGGGACTAGAGATTTTCTTTTCCAATTCTTCCTGCCACTCCCTCTTCTCTACTCTTTACGCAAATTTCTTTTTCCCACTCTCAGACCTCTCTCAGTTGAGTTTTGTTTCCTTTGAAACTATACTTGAAATAAATTTCTTTACCAAATTCTTTTTCTCAATATTGCGGGAACCTTTCATAGTTAGTCTTTTAATGAACTAATTATTGTTGAAATTTTATTTTTAACATTTAGTATTTAGACCTGGTAGGGCTCCTTCCCTTCCCAGTTCTCCTTAGAGTTTTTTCTTTGTCCTTCATAATAGTACTATACTTTTCTGCACTAATCCCTGCACTAATTTTTCTTCATAAAAATTAGTAATCACAAATAATTTTAAATATTTGAGAGAAGAAATTTTTTGATTAAGTTGGAACTTTATTCCTTGAACAGCTTCTCTTGCTCTCGCAGCAACCGTTCATTGCTAGTCCTTAGCTAAACCACTTTGTGTTTCATTTTCATCATTAATTCCATGATTTGAACATTTAGCTATTGTGGTATTTCTCCACCCATCATATCTGGTGGTGCTTCTCCAACCCCCCCATTCCCACGTACATCTCTGCTTCTTTACTCATCCTATCTATTATACATGTTTTTGTACGTCAATCACACTGCCCACAGAATTAGTTGTTCACAAAAATTTTATGTAAATTTTTGACACTGTTGAATTTTATTGTTGGGAACCATAGACCTAGAGTTTTCAACATGGGCTCTGAGAACATTTGTAACAAATCCAATTACCACATTTTTTTCTATTGATAAAATTTTTGGTTATATTCATAACTCTTGTCCTCCACTTTCATCAATTAATAATTATTGCAATAGTACAATCTTACAAATTGTTACTACTTAATTTGGTTTCTATCAATTTGTTCCAAATCATTTATTCCTTTATATGATACATTCATCCCCACAAATGGTTTAAACGATTATTTTTATTTAACAATAATAATCTTCCTTTGACTTGTATAAGAGTTTCATATATTTCAATTTTGACCTTTATAGATATAAATTTAAATCTATACTCATAGGATCACAATGATATATATTTTACCCCCTCCATATATGTGTATAAAGCTCTTATCATGTTGTCCCATTATATATATATATATATATATATATATATACATCTCTTTACCTCTTCGTAATATTGTGATCTTTTATTTATATTTTCATTCTATAGACATTTTACCATATATATTAGAGTTAATCGTTACCTTCCTATTTTCCATGTAATCCTCCTTAGGTTGTCTTGTAATGTAAGTTATATATATCTCTTACCTTTCATTAATATCATTTAGCCACTATGATATATCTCTACCTCTATCTTAACATAACTTAATTATGTTAGATTTCGAGTACTAATCCACTTTTATGATTTCGAATACTACTAGGTGGTATTAACCTTTGTATTCTTACCACTATTTAATTTAATATCATTCTATGCATAAAATCATATGAATATTAAATATGGAATGGATGTTATATGTTAACCCTTCTAAATTTTAACTAATATCAACGTTTCTCTTCTATGATAGATATATCACTACTCCATGATTATATCCATCGTCATTAAGGTAGGGTTTCTTCTACATGGTATAACATACAACCCAATCGTGTTCTCTCTCTCTCTCTCTCTCTCTATATATATATATATATATATATATTTGAAAGTATTCAAAATTATATATATATAATGCACTAATGAATGTTTCATTCTTAATTAAACTTTTCACCAACCCATTACATATAATTTTGCCTGAAATTATTCATTTCAATTTTTTGAGTGATTTCCTTTGTCTCTTATGATATTTGATATTCCAAAGTGAATATTGAAATTATGTGTAACCATATAGATAAACCCTACGACCTTCATGTGACAAGCAATGACAGACATCCTTATTACACATATGGTGTTATGTGAATTCGAATAATCCACTATTTTGGGTTTAACAATTGAATTATCACTAACATATATTTGGATAAGATATCCATTTAAATGGGACAAATTTTCACAGTAACTCGATTATTTTTTCTCCTTTAGATTTGATAAATCATTAATTTCAGTACCTTTGGCCTCTGTGATTCACATCGGATATTAAATTTTTAGGAAAACTGGAAGGTCGATGGGGTTTTCATTTGATGATTTGATTTCATCCATATTTCATCTCTTTGGTAGAAGGACTTAGGTTAGGGTTTTGACGTTGTTCCTTTCCATTTTTTCGTTTTGTTGAATTTTCTTGTGGAGAGTTTCATTCTAGTTATTTTTGTTGTCAACACTATCATATGACTTCTCTTTGCATTTTTGGTTCCTTTTATAGAGGTTTTTGTAATGAAACGACTCAGAGTTGGTCTTCTTAATATCATACCTTCGAATCACAACCTTTGGTAAGTTCTTTTGCCCTCGGCATAAAATTCTCCATTGTTGAGTATGAACATGGAAACAATTAGTTCTCTCATTCATAATATATACTTCTGGAACTTTATTGCTCTTATTAGATTATTTAATTATTTATTTTATCAATTCTGAGTTCATCTACTCCTTTCATTTGGTTATTACATGGATACTATAATAAATCCCTCTTGCGATGTCTCCTTCCAATTCCAAATTTTTCCCACTGTCTACAATTAATGGTAAGTTGTTAACTTTTATACCCCAGACTCTGCTCCCGGTTTTCATTATTCCGAGAATTGTGTTGACATGATTTAACTTCTGCTACTCTTCATGAGCATGAATATTTTCGTTTATAATGGTATACATTTCTGATTGTAATGTGGACTGGATTTTCCCTAAATCTGGTTTCAATATCAATTACAGGTCAATTCATTTAAACATTAAATCGTATAAATTTTAATATATATTTCTAGTAGAACTTCTCCTTTCTTTTCCACTTTCCTCCATAATTCAATTTACTATGAATTAGCTAATTCGCATTTATGAGTTCGATAATCTATTTAAGATATCTAATCTTTTTTACAAAATGGGTATATTCCACTACTTTTCGTACACTAATCAATGGGTTTGATTATAGTTTCAAGGAAATGTGTTTTAATTGTTTTGATGGCTATCAATTTCACCACCTACAAAAAAGTCGATACAGACTGCCACTGTGCCACTCAATTCTTTTAATAAATTACGAGGTGATCTTCTTCACATTGATCTGTTATGTTTGATTTTATTTTCCACCGTCACTACTTTTTAGCTTCACGGCAAACATTACCCAATTGTCTTCCTCATTGGTAAATTGGGAATTTCACAATTTGTTTCTTTGTTGATGTGAATGGATTTGTTTAACAGTTTTATGAACGAGGTGAATTAGAGCTATCTTCTTACTTCTCAGCATACATGTTTTCAAACGAAATTGTTGTAATTCATATCACTACCATTTCTACATTCAGTACCTTCGTACAACACTGAATATCAATTATGATACTCTTTGTATAATTTTGACATGTAATAACAATACCAAAGAAGTGTAAATTTACCCCATTATTAATGAGTTTAACTTTTGTTTTCTTACACTATATATCTAATTTTGGGATTTTTCATTCCCTTGGATTATGATTAGATATTTCCAAATTTTGGATACCTCTTCTCAATCTTTGTAATTTTAACAGGATATTTATAACTTCCCCTTTTCATACTAAATATATTCTATAAATTTGAATTGACATATATGTATGTGTTCTCTATATATTTTTCCTCCTTTTTTATTCTTAACATAGAATCGTACGAGGTAATTCACACATGTAATTTTATAATAACAGAGGTATATAATTTAATTCTGTTTTTCTTAGAATTTTTTAATCATCCTTCCTCATTCATAATTTATTCAAAGTTTAACCCATATTAATTTTTCCTTACATTAATCTATTGTTTTCTCCTTAAGGTAAAATTTTCTTCCCTTAATAATCACCCACTTATATTTTTTTGGTACTCTTAACACAGGTATTATACATATTTATAATTCCAGTATAAATTCTTCTTATGAAATTTAATTAATTCAGATATTACATTTATTCCATGTCATGTATTTTTCTAAAGTAATATTCTACTATTTTCTTGTACAAGAAGTTCCTTATGGTACTCTAACCAGGTATAGATTAAATTTTCTTTCTTACTCTTACATCTCTGTTTTATAAATATTTTATCATAGTAGATGTTTCTATAGTATCACTTCATATTCTATTGCATGTAAATTTTACTCTGAGAATTTCCTTACAGCTCATTCATTTTATTTTCAAAAGGTCAGAAGACCTATTTTCCCTGCCTACAGGTCGGTCATTACCATGTACAGATTTCAGTCATATAACTTTGAAATATCTTTATCAATGTATATGTACATTCTGTCATTTATTTAAGATAATGACGAATTTCAGTCATTATGACTTCAACAGTTGTAATAAATGTTTTAACTCACTCCTGTTATATTATTTTATTCACATCTATCAAAGGAGCGTTTACATACTGTGGATAGTTATATAATTTATTTTCAACATACATATTGTCTCTTTATGTAAAATTGTTTCATGGTTCTTTTTCAAAACACGGGTTGTATCTAGATATATGCATATTTCTTAATTTAGGAATTGGTAAATTTTGAACCTAAAATAAGTTATTTGCATAGAATTGTACTTTCCTGATTTAATGGAAATAAATCAATTCATCTATTTACATTTTTTCTTCCTTCTTTGTTTACAGAAATAACTATGTATTTCTACTGTCACTTCCTATGTTTTTCTTAGCATAGTTAGAATTGTATTCAATCCTAATGATTTACTTTATATCTCTAATACAATAGTTAAAAGAGCTCTAACAACAAATTTAAACCCTTATAATTGGGTTTAGAGATTCTGTATGTTGGTCAACTAATTATGCTAGTCCTTGTAACTATACAAATAATTTAATTATACCTTCTATAGTTATTTTTCTGTTAAATACATATGATACTTTATTCCCAAAGAATAAAATAACTTATCATATCAATTTATAAGTCAGGATACACAGTTTTCAGCTAAACTCATCATTAAAACACATTAAATATTACTCCATCATCATCGTAATAACAGAATCATAAGTAATAATTTAATAATTATGCATACCAATTCTGGTAAAGACTATTTTCCACACAACCTTGAGGTTATTCCAGAGCTCTCTCGAGGAGAGACCAAATCCTCCAAAGTGTAGACAACATGTTCTCTACCTAGGAATGGTTGATTTAAGCTTTCTTTCCCTCAACATGTTTCCATAACTGCATCTAGTTAAATTAGGATGATGTTTTCCTTTGGCCTAGGCTTTACTTTTGTGTTTTCCACAAAAGCTCTTTAAAACTAAATCTTTCCTCTTTCTAGTTTTATTTCACCTCTTCTCAGTAACTTTCCACTTTACTGAGGTATCTTTTGGATTTTTATCTTCATATAATATATTTATTTTGTTTTGTTTTATCCAAGGATTTTTGAGATTTTGGGAAATTCTTAGCAATCAAATCCATCGTCATGGATTTTCACTTCTTAGTCTCAATTTACTCTAGTCTATACTTTGGGTAAAATATCCAAAGTAGGATGATATGGGATTCGAAGGTCTTATCCAAGGTAAATGGTTGAAAACCCCCTAGGAATATTATGGAAGAGGAAGCTTTTGGATTCTTTTCATTTTTCCCAAATTTCTAGAATCATTGCACCCCAAGGAGGGGCAACCTGTTAATGATCGATGCAGGTGCATAGTGGAGGAAACTGATCCGAACAAGGTATCCTAAGGAAGAAAGGTGTGTTGGGACTTAAAAGCATTGAAATGAAGCAGTTAAGCCCATAACATCAGAGATTATGGAGAGGCATGCCTCAGGATTTGTGCAAGCATGAAAACAAAGTGTTGATGGATGTTGATTGATCTATTTAATAGGCTCACTGACCAGATGTGAAAAAGGTTCCTATAACAATAAGGAAAAATACAAAAGAATTAAAGGGTGAAAAAAGAATGAACAAACACAAAAATTATGGGGAAAAAAATGTAGCACTAGATTTGTTTCTAGCACAAAGAAAATAATTAGACGGTAAAACAAATCTAGTTACTGTTATATTTATTTCTAGCATAAATAAAAGAATTACGAGGTAAAATAAAACCAGTGTGTGCTAAAATTATTTCTAGCACAAACACCAAAATTGCAAAGTAAAATAAATATCACATGTACTATATTTCATTCTACCATAAACACAACCATGAGTGAGGTAAGAAAAATCTAGCTCATGTTTTATTTTTTGAATCACAAATAAAACCATTGCAAGGTAAAATAAATATAATGGGTGTTATATTTATTTATAGCACAACTACCAACATTTTAATGTAAAACAAATTTAACAAACACTCGATTTTCTTGTAGAAAAAATATATGAATTTCTACGTAAAATTAATCAATCACACATTAGATTTGTTTCTAACATAGACATGAGTATTCTAGGGTAAAAAGATATAGTGCAAGGAAAAACACTAACAAAATAATTTCAAGGTAAGACAAAAGCACAAGAAAACGAATTGTGGGATAAAAAAAAATATAGTGTGTGTTGGGTTTCTTTCTAGCACAATTTTATGCAACCAAATCACAAAATGGAAAATAAAAATATATGAAGGACTTGAAAATTAGCCTCTTCGAGGGGGGAGCCTCCTTTACATTAAATAAATGACAAATTTTTGGATGATACAAATGGAAATACATGATTTATACATCTAGGATTCTAAGCGGTCCCAATATTATCAAAGCCTACATAAAAATAATAATGTAAGAGCACAACAATAACAATAGTGGGTTTCTATGGGGCACAACAATAACCATAAGGGGGATACACTAAAATAACAATAACGAGGCTACACTAGTATTTTTGGGACCTAACATGTCATTCTCCTTCAAAATAAAAATTCCTCAACGCTTGAGTAGTTATGGATGTTTCTTTATAAAATTATCATCCTCTGATGTGGAATCTTTAGTGAGTAATTTCTTCCACTTAATGCTATACTCTAAAATTGATCGATTCCATGGCTGTCAAGTTATAGTTTCCATGACTTCTTCAGACTCAAATATTATTTTTCCTTCTTCTTAAAGTTATGGAAAAATTATTTGAACTAGAATCTTGTCATTGATAACCGTTTTAAAGCATGAAACATGGAAAGTTGGGTGTAGTCAAGAAGATGCAGGTAGCTCCAATTTATATGCCATAGTACAGATATTTTTCAACGCCATTTAACGACCATATTGCTTGGATGATAATTTAATATCCTTACTATATTGCGTGAGGGACATTTGTAAGTATGGTTGCAGTAATAAATATACCCATTCGCCTACATCAAAACATCTTTCACTGTGATAATGCCTTTCCTGTTGTTTCATTTGATTCTGCATTCTACACCAGGGTGAGGTTATCCTTTAAGATTTGGAGAACTTGTTGTTGATTCTTGATGTGATATTCCACTAATTTAACCTTACATTTTTCTCTTAAATATGATGTGATGGACGGTGGATGGTATCCATAAATTTCCATAACTATGGTAATTTTTGTTGCAGTATGGAAGAAAGTGATATACCACCATTCAGCTAGAGGTAACCACTTGACCCATTATATTTGTTTATCAGATACAAAGAAACAAATATATTGTTGGGGCTCACAGAGATGACTTATTATCGACAACTCTAGTGCTTTCTCATTTAATTATCAACCTAAGGTAATTATTCTTATTTCAGGAGTGTTGGCACAATATATGCAAGTGAGGTTGTCTAATAGTTACTCATTTTTACTTATGAGGAAGAAGTTTCTAACTTCCTAATTTTACTTATCCTATGAGGGGTGGCTTGGATTGATTTTTAACATAAGATTGAGTAGCCAAATTGAGCAATTATCTAATTGAATTAAACAACAGTCTAACTTAACTGAACAACAATATAATGGAATCAAGCAGAAATTGAATTGAATTAAATAGAAGCCTAAATAAACCAAACAACAATAGCATTGAATTGAACAACATTCTAACTAAACTGAACAACAATGGAATTCAATTGAACATCATTCTAACTAACTGAAGAGAAATGGAATTGAATTGAAGAGCGGTCTAACTAACTGAGCTTTAATGGAATAGAATTATAGTTGAAGCAATTTAAATTAATTGTACAAAAATTATTTATGGAATTTTGCAATGGAATTCTCTTTATGAATTAATTAATCGACAATGATCGACGGTTGAACGCTTCACTGTGCTAAAAGAGTAATGCAATTCATAAAGACATATAACATGGAAATCAACTTATTCTACAATCTATAACTCAAGTGCAATGATATTGGAAGAACTGGAACCATCTACTGATACTGAAGCATTGTCATAAGCCGGAAAATATGATTGTGATTATCCTAATTCAAGAACGTGATTTCTAACAATCCTGAAGGAAGAGAAACTGTAACTTTATTTAATGGAAATATACTTTACAACTACATTAGATACTTAAGAATTGGTTCTACAAGTACACAGAGTATGAAAACTATGATGAAATTCCAGGGGTTGGGCCCAGACCACGAAAAGCTCTAGCGCAGTAAAAACTTCAAAATATTATTGTTCAAGGCTCTTTATTACATCCAGTGATGTTACAAAAATACAATTGGATAGGTTGGTTTTGATGCGTCGATTGCAGAATGAATTTCCTATCCTTTCTTCGACTCCCCTTTTCTCGTTATTCCTTCATCCTTTTAAAGGTGATTTCAAAAAATGAGAAATTATTTCCCAACTGACAACCTACTGCACGTGGCTTTCGTTTGAGTTCTTGGGCTCAAATTCATCTGTCTTCCTTCTGCCGGTTGCTGGGAGTTACTGAGATCTCATATGTTTGCCTCAATTGGTTAGCTTCCGTTTCCTATTTGTCCAACCACTTTGCCTTCCTACATGCGGAGATAAGAGGAGTCAATTTTCTGTTATAAAAACATCCTTTTCATCGTTAATATAATTGTACCAGTTTTCATAATATTTTCTCTCTTTATGGTTAATATGAAGAGGAATTCCCCCAAAATTGTAACATGATTTGAAGTAATTACATGGAGAGAACATACCTTAATTTGGGCCCAACATACTCCCGTGCTTACCTAATTGCATGTCCTCATGCAAACAGATGATTGAGATTTAACTACATTAAGGAGTAGGTAGGGTAGACCTTTTCGTTGTATGTTCTGAAGCCTTGTTTTCTTTTCACGATTGCAAAGGCAGCGACTGTGGATCCTTCTGGTAATTCGTAATTATGATTATAATCCTCGGGAGGATACCAGAGGAGAGGGCTTCTGTTTCTACATCCTAACCATTCAGGCCCCATGTTGTAGACTAGGGTGATGTATGAGAGGAATTTCGAAGCAGCAACCTTGAAATTTCTATAATTGAATGGTTCCCTATTCTTCACGTTATTTGTGGAGGCCATCCATATTTGCTTAGTTGCTGCTAAGGCCATGTCATGAATGTCCCAAAAGTATTCTCATCCATTTTCTATGATATCCTTATGGATGGGCCCCAACTTAGTCCTCACACCTCACCTTCTCATGAATTTTCTGTGTTGGATGATTAGTTACAGGGGTTTTGTAGGTTCCCTCCTAACCCATAAATCTAGGCTATGCTCTCTTTTTTGGAAGATTCCATAGGCTTTGGCCCACCTGATCTGGTTTTTAGAAAATGAAAGGAAGGCTTGTAGCTGAACATCCCATATAAAGGGACTAGGTTTTTTTTCCATGTCTTCTTCTAAGAAGAAGTTATGCATGTAAAGTTCACACAGGAGGTGTTGGACCTTCTCATCTTGATGATTACAAAAATGGAGAAATTCTTCTATGGTCCTCAAATTAATGTATTTTCGTACCATGATAGCTTTAACTTTCAAGAGTAAATACCGTTTTGTTAGGAGAAAGGTATAGTTGGTTGCCGGATCTCTGCATGATAACGCATCATTATATAAAGAGAAAACTGTAGAGATTTGCTTCATAGCTTGCTCCACCTGTTCTTGTACCATTTTTACCTTTGCCTATTCTCCTCTAAGCTGGGCAAATGTTTCTTCGTCTGTGGAGGAGAGGTTAGTGAAATTTTTTACCAGTGCTTGATATTCTTGTAATGGCACCACCTCCTTCCTACACTGTGTTAGCTCATGTCGTACTTGCACTAGTTCATTGCGTAATTTCAAGTTGGAAGCTTTCTCTACTATATGGGCATAGGTAGAGGCTTCCTCTGTTTGGGTCCCCTTTTCTTCTGTAACCTTCTGCTTAGTTTGAGTAGAGGCTTAGATGGTGTTTTCCAGTTCTGTCTATATTTCAGCCTCAGTAGTGTCTTCTAAGTTGGTCTATACCTCAAATTCTGTAGTATTTATCAAGTTGGTTTGCATTCCAGTTTCAATAGTGTTGGCTAAGTCGACTTTCATTTCGCCTTCGACAGTATTTACTAGTTCTGTTTGAGTTCCTGTAATGGAGGTTTCTTTCTTTGGCTTCCAGTCCCTTCTTTATTTTTTCAGTTGTTTTCTCATATATTTTACCAATTTCTTTAATCTCTTGCAGGTCCTTCTTAGTTTCTTACTTCTCCTTTCATACGAATCTTCACCTGTCTTGATTTCAGTAGTTGGTAGGGGAGCGGAATTCCCCTTTTCAGGGATGGTGTCTAAAATGGTGTTTCTGATTACATCTTCTGAATTTACTTCAATGTGAGGGTCCTGACTAGGAGAATCAATGCTACCTCCTAGTGTCAAAGGGGTTTTCTCCGTGTCTGTGCTTTGCTCCACAAGGACAGTGTCACCTGACTGATCTTGTGATTCCATTCTCTCGTTTGTCTGCCCATCACTATACACTTCATAATTATCAATAGGGGACAGAGCCTCATCATATCGAGGTTCCTCTTGGTTAGGTAGGATGTTAGTGTGACCAGAGCTACTGGGGGTGGTGGATTTATAAAAAAAATTCTCTTTCTCTTATGCTCCCGATGGGTTTCTCGATTCATAGTCTGTCCTTATTTTTCCTAAGACTCAAGCCATTTCTTCCTCGAAATCTTGCAAGGGTGCATGGGATGTTCCTGCTTCCTCCATGAGGTTCAAGGTTACTTGGAGTGTCTTGGACCATTTTTTCCTGCTTTTTTCTGAAGTTGAGGTTTGGGTCCTTTTTCTGCTTTGTGTATTTACCCTGGGGGCCTTAATTTTGTTTCCACCAGGGTTTATTTCTAGTTCCTGTGCCTCAGGGTTAACGAAATTATCCAAGGATATCTACTGACTATCTAGCTCATGAGTGATGATTGGTTTTATTAACCCATGGTGACTGACCACTGCTTGGGGATTTTTGGCTTTCCTCAATCGAACAGCGGTATCATGTAATATGGAATTCAAGAAGGCAGGCAGATTTATTGAAATATTTTTCTTAAGTACAGCTAAAAGTTTGAGCTGTCGAGGTTTTATGAAGTCCCGATCTTCGCATGTAGTAAACATTTGGATGAATGCCGCCAGCTCCTGCCATGGATGGTGTAGGAAGGTAGGGTTAATCCCTCTGTTTTTTTGTTCCAATGCCTCCTCTGGGTCCTGGTATGCTGTTGTTTCTTCTGTCAGGAGGAGATGATTCTTTGCCCACCTTTCTCCTTGTGCTGGTATTCCAAAAAATTTCGCAATAATTCCCTCTGTGACTGGTATAATTTGACCTTTGACTCTTGTTTTCCCTTCCTGTAGATTTTGCAAAAAAATGATTGCAATTCCTGTGTCGAATCCCTGTAGTCAGTGTACATATGTCAGCCATTTAACTTTCTGGGGGATGGCACTCGTTGCCTCTGAAATTGGAAATTTTGCAAGCTCGCTTTGAAGGGTATTTCCTCCCATAGTTGATATGCTCTTTTCCTCTCATTATATTTCTTCTTGGCTCTGTTGTTTCGACTAGATATTGTATGCAAGTGAAAAAGAGATTGTGGCTCTGCGCAGATAATATCCATGAATTAATTTTAGTGTTCCTCTAGTCTTATCGATGTGTCTAATGTGATTTGTGCGGGGTTTTAACATGCTTGCTAGATTAAGACCAATTACACCCCTCCCTCAAAGAAAGGGCTCCCGCGCCCTCAAGTATAGGAGAGATTTGGTCGGTCATGAATGTAGACAGGTGAATGTCACAATTTGGTAATGATAATGTGTGTGTGAAGGATTGGGTGGTTGAGTAATTACTAACATAAGTAGTATAAAGGTCAGATTTAGAAGTTTCCATAATTTCATCTTATGCGGAAGTGACCAGAAAGCGAGAGGAAATAGTATAACCATTATTGCAATATAATGTCCTTCTTCAAATGAAAAGTTATGATGGAAGCAAGACTGAGTGAAGTAATGATTGGTGTCATCATCCCGAGGTTAAAATATGTAAGCATATCTTTGTTAGTTATTCTTGTGGTAGGTCATAATTATCACTAATTCGAGTAATAGCTTGTGGATGAAGAATGGAAGACAAGGTGTATATAAAAGTAATTGGCTATTGAAGGAGAATAATTTCATACCATAAGCAAAGCCACTACTTTCAGTAGGCATTCATAGCCTCGACAGGGTTGCTATTTTAACCCAAAAAAAATGAGTCGGGATCCTTATGTAAGAATAGTTATTTTGCTAATTTTATGGAGAGATCACCATGCTAGTATGCTGGCCAAATAACCATGGTTCCACTCACTAGAGTTGTAGCAAAGTGATCATGGCGGCTCGTGATGAGACCTCCTATCCTTCAAGTAGTTAAGAAGGTCATTACCCCATTGTGGTGGCCATTGTGGGCATGTCACTTGTTACACCATTATGAACGTGGTAGGATGGCTCGTGATGAGACCCCCTATCCTCTCTTAAAATCTACATGTAAGTGTAGTACTTCCTTTTGAATTGTCACATCTTGATCTATAAGGAGGTCACTATGCTGTTGTGGTAGCCAGATAGCCACAATTCCATTCACTAGAATTGTAGCAGAGTGATCAAGCCGGCTCATGATGAGACCTCCTATCCTTCTAGTAGATGATAAGGTCATTACCGTGGTGTGGTAGCAATTGTGGGCATGTCACTTGTTAAATCCCTATGTTCATGGTAGGTTGGCTCGTAATGAGATCCCCTATCCTCTTAAAGATTTGCATGAAAACATAATAATTTGTTTTTATACATAGAGGGAGGCTCATTAACTCCTTAAGAGTGAGGGATGGTGAAAGAAGAGAAAAAATATGCCAGTACCATTAATACCCTTTATTCGATTCCTTCATGCTGCAGGGACATATTACTCGAATAGTGCAGAAAGATATATCATCAAAAGGTCATGTATTGTATGATATCATATTTGAACTGAGGGTGACTTAGCCTTTGATTTCATGTGTGCATAATGTCATCTTCCTGTTTAAGAATTATAGTGCCAAAGGCCATCATATTTGTAATTTTACCATTTTCCCTTTCTCTTTCAATTGCCATTCCCTACTCAAGGTTATTCAATTTGAAAAAAACATAAAAATAGTGGCTATTTAACTTATTCGGAAAACATTTGTTCAGAGATTGAGCAGCAACCATCTATAGATTTATCGGCACATTTAAAAACGCTCAAAAAACGGTTGTTCAATTCAAATGATCAACAACCTTTCAAAGATCAAACAACAGCTGTCCCCGAATTGAACAACAAAAAATAAAAACATAGCAATGATTTTTCAATTTGATTGAGCCACAACTGTTCAAAGTTTTAACAAAAGTTGTTCACAAATTGAACAGAAAAAAAATCCAACGAACAATTGTTCAATTCGAGTGAACAATAGCAGCTCAAGGATTAAACACCAGTTGTTCATGTATTGAACAGAAAAAATAAAAACATGAAAATTGCTGTTCAATTTTGGTTGAACCACAATCATTCAAAGATTGAATAGAAGATTTCCAGGAATTGAACAGAAAAAATAAAAACACAATAATGATCGTTCAATTTGATTGAACCGCAGCTGTTCAAAGATTGAATAGTAGCTGTTCACAAATTGAACATCAAAAATGCCAACGAACAACTGTTTAATTTGACTGAACAACAGTTGTTCAAGGATTGAACAACAATTGTTCACGAATTGAACAACAAAAGTAAAAACGCCAAAACGGTTCTTCAATTTTGGTTGAATAGCAGTCATTCAAAGATTAAACAATAGATGTCCATGAATTGAACAACAAAAAATAAAAACACCGCAAATGGTTGTTCAATTCGACTGAATCAACATAGATTCAGAGATTAAAGAGAAGCTATCCACGAATTGAACATCAAAAAATAAAAACGCGAATGAACGGATGTTCAATTCGACTGAACAATAGTTGTTCAGAGATTGACCAGCGGTTGTTTACGAATTGAATGGCAATAAAAAAATGCAACTTACAAGGAAAATAAATTGTAAATGTGAAGAATTTACAACAAGACAAGACATTTATATACATTAGTTAGAATTGATGCTGGCAAACCTCTCATGTACTTTAGTTTGTGGGGTTATCACCCACTTGCACCACAACTTGG
The DNA here is from genome assembly GCA_034641835.2 of Pinus albicaulis. Classification (NCBI taxonomy): domain Eukaryota; kingdom Viridiplantae; phylum Streptophyta; class Pinopsida; order Pinales; family Pinaceae; genus Pinus; species Pinus albicaulis. The sequence continues at coordinate 41,966 of JAXQQM020089516.1, forward strand.
ATGGTGGGATTGTTTCGTACTTGTTGACAGAAAGATTATTTTGTGAGGTTTGCGATAGAGGCGTACTTCATGTCTGTTAACTCTAAATGTTGAACCAGACCCATCTATGGTGGTCAAGTTGAAGGTACCATTGCTATGTACTTCCTGAATCTCATATGGACTGAGCCACCTTGTTTTTAGCTTTCTTGGAAAGTCTTGGAATCTAGACTCATAGAGGGGTGCCCAATCTCCATTTTGAAATTCCTTCTTCTTTATTAGGTTTTTGTGCCACTTGGCTCGCTGTTTTTGGATGATCATTGTGTGTTGTAGGGCTAGCAGTCGAATTTTGTCCAGTTCGTTTATTTGCTGGAGTCTTCTAGCTTGAGCTTTTGTTAAGTCCAATCCCACTTCTTGGGTTGTTCTCAGAGTTTTAATTTCGAATTCAGTAGGGAAGATAGCTTCTCTACCAAATACTAGATGATATGGTGAATATCCACTGGTATTTCTCTAGGTTGTACGAGAAGCCCATAAGGCTTCTAGTAGTTTAGTGGTCCAGTCCCGACGATGTGTTGCTACCGTCTTGGTAAGGATTGCCTCCAGGACTTTTTTGGTATTTTCGAATTGCCCATTGGCCTATGGGTTGTAAGGAGACGTAACTCTGTGGATGATATGGTGATTTCTTAAGGTGAATGTGATATTATTGCCTATGTATTGTGCCCCTCCATCAATTATCACTTCTCTTGGAAAGCCATATCGTACGAATATTTCAAAGAGAAACTTAATTACTGATTCTTCTATGGCTCTTGACAAGGCCACTGCTTCTACTTATTTGGTTGCATAATCCGTGGCAACTAATATGTGGGCTTTCTAGTTTGATGGTGGGTTGAATGGCCCAACGAAGTCCAATGCCCATTGTTCAAATGGTTCCACCACCAATTGTGGTTGTAGCGACATTTCATCAGTGTGGCCTGGGAGGCCCATACTTTGACAGCTATCACAGGCCTGCACATATTTCTTTGCATCTTTGAAAAACGTAGGCTAATAATAGCCTAATTGCAACACTTTATGCCCTGTCCACAGGGTCCATCATGACAGGTTCATAAGTTGTCATAGATTTCGTCTTCCCTTATACATCTGCATATGTGCATGTTAGTCCCTGTATGGAAGAGGTATCCCCCAATACAAGAGAATCTTGCACTGCGCTATACAATAAATTTTCATTCTCTTAATGTTAAGTGTCTGGGTAGCTTCCCCACTGCTAGATAATTTACCACATCTTCATACCATGCCGTTTTTACCACTACAACAAACAAATGTTCGTCAAGGAATTTTTCATCAACTGTTAGCGTGTCATCTGTCTTGGGGACCCTGCACAGGAAGTCTATGACCATGTTTTCCTTCCCTGGATGGTCTTTGATTTTTATATTGAATTCCTGCAATAACATTAACCAACGAGTTATTCTCCCATTCGTGATTGGTTTATTAGCTAAATATCTAATAGTAGAGTGGTCAGTATAGAGGAACACTTGATATCCAGTTATATAGTGCCTGAAATTATTGATAGCATAAATGACAGCCAAGAACTCCTTTTCGGTCATGGTATTATTTAATTCGGCAGGAGTAAGGATTTTGTTGATACAATAAATAAAATAAGGTTTTTGGTCTTCTTCTTGACCAAGGACTACTCTTATTGATGTATCAGATGCATCGGAAGAGATGTGAAAGGGCAGTATCGAGTTAGGAACTCACAGGATTGGTGCTGTTGAGACCAGTCTCTTCAAGTCTGTAAAAGCGGTGTCACATTTGTCAGCCCAAAGGAATTCAACATTTCCAGTTAATGCATACAAAGGTGCAACAATCTATGAGAATTTTTTTATAAATCTGCGATAATATCCTGCATATCCCAGAAAAATGTGCACCTTTGTTTGTGTGCAAGGTGCGGCCAATAGAAGGATTACCTCTACCTTAGCCGGATCTTCCTGTATTCCAGCTGCAGAAGTGTAGTGAGCTAGGATTACCCCCTTAGTCATCATCATGTGGCATTTTTCCTTTCTTAGACATAATATAGTAGCAATACATCATTGTAACACTTTTTATAGCATTTCTAGAGCTTGATCAAATTATTCCCCATAGGGTGTAAATTCATCCATATAGATTTCAAGCCCTTCATTTATTAAGTTAGAAAAAATGCTAATTATGGATCTATGAAATGTTGTTGGGGCATTACATAATCCAAAAGGTAAAAATATGTAAGCAAAAGTGCCCCACTGGAAGGTAAAGTTTGTCTTATCTTGGTCTTTGGGAGCTATTTGGATTTTATTGTATCCATTGAATCTGTCAAGAAAGGAGAAGAACCATTTCCCAGCCAATGTATCAAGGACTTGGTCAATGAAGGGAAGGGGGAAATGGCCTCTCTACTTTGCCTTATTAATTCTCTATAATCTACGTAGATTCTCCACTTCCCATTATTTTTAGGGATGACTACCAGAGGGGAGACCCATTTGCTGTCTGAAATAGGATAAATGAAATTCACATCTAACAGTTTTTGCAGCTCCTCTTTTACAATATATTTTAGGTGCGGGTTTAATCTTCACTGGGGTTGTCTAATGGGGCATGTTTCCCTATCGGTATAGATGTGATCTTTACATAGTTGTGGGTATAAACCCTTCATGTCTTGGTAGTCCCATGCAAATTCCCCTTGGTGCTTCTGAAGGACTTTCATGAGTTTTTTTTTTCGGTCATCATCCAAATTGCCATTAATATTCAGAACCTTTCCTGGCTCGATTTCAATGGGTATGATGTTACGAACAGTGGTTGTGGAGATATGTTGAGTCTCAAAGTCTGTCACAGCATCCTATTGATCTTTATGTTCGACGACTATTTTCAAGATTTGGCATTTTAGATTTTCAGACGTGGGTGACTGATTCATAAAATTATTGATTACATCATCTTTAGTTTGATCCTTGAATTTGAGAGCTTCTACCAGTGTCAGAGGTGGACGAATGTTTTTCTCCCAATATGTATCTGGATGTTTGTAAATTTTTACCATGGGTAAGCTTGGTTTGGCAGGCGAATAGATAATTATATTTTTTATAGAATCTCCTCTAGTGATAGTCATGGTGCCTACTTGGTAGCCTATGTAAGCATCTGCTGTGTCCAGCCAAGGTCGCCCAAGAATCAATGGGTGCCCTTCCATCCTGTTTTTTGGATTAATGAATAAAAAATCAGCTAGTTATTCCCATGAGTCCACAAAGACCATGATGTCTTGCACTGTACCTTCCGGTCTGATAATAGATGTTTCAGCTAATTCCAGAAGTGTGGCCGTACGTTCTAAAGATGATATGCCCAGTTTTTCGCAAGCTCCAGTAGTTAGGATGTTAATCGCTGCCCCTAGGTCAAGCAATGTGTTTGGAAATGAGTTTCTAGAGATTTTCACAGTTAAAATGGGGTTTCTCAGGTCTTCATATTTCACAGGTGATTCCCTACCTAACAACAAGTCAGATAACATTCCTACCACATGAACGGTGGGTGCAACCTTTGTTTTCTTGACTTGTTTTTTTCCACATAATTCTTTTATTGTCTTTGCAAAGATGGGAATGTCTTGGATGGCCTAGAGAAGAGGAATTTTGACACAAATGTTTCTTAATTCCCCTAAGATGTCAAAATCTAGAGCGATTATAGGCCTAGGCAGATTTAATATTTCAAGAAATAGAGGTGGAGTGACCCTAAGTTCTTCAGGTCTTTGTTGATCAACTCTTTCCTTATCTTTGCCTATTTCTGTTATATTTTTTAAGGTAGGTTCTGTTGAGGTTACAATTTGGGACTAAGGTGGAGTCGTGGCTTCTATAGGTAAGATGGTAGATCTTGATCTTAACCATAGTTCGTTGCACTGTTTCTATTTGGTATTGGGTTTTGGATTTTCTATGATCTGAATTAGTTAAACCGGTCTGTTATTAGGATTAGGATTGGGTTGGGTTGGAAATTGAGGGCATATGGCAGGATGTTGGTTATTCTAAACTATTTAGGGAGCTGGAAACGTAGGTTGATTTTGGGTTGTCACTCCTATCGGAAGATTGGCCATTCCCATGGGTCGCTGCCAATTCCAATTGGTGTTTTGAGTTGGGGGGTTTGGCCACTGGCTTTGATATGGGGCATTTTTCCAATAAGGGAGAGAAGAAGGAAAGTTCTGCTAATTATTCCCTGATGGAGGTTGTGTAGGCCAGGGTGGCATAGGGAACGTCGGGTTTGGCCAGGCTGGGAAGGAGTTTTAAGTCTGCCAAGTTGTTGTAGGGTTTTTCTAGCTAAAATGTGCAAAAGAAAAATATTGAGGCAGGTCTTGCGGTATGCCAGGTCGTGCTTGCCATTACCGACATTGATTCATTAAATAGATTGGCTCTGTCTCTTCCTCTGCTTCCTTGTAGATAGCTTTCAGCACGGGAAGTGAAGGACACTAGTCCATGGTATGATCCCTAGTCCAGATAGCACAAGTCTAAACCATATCTAAATGAAATTCCCTCCGGCTATGCCTCTTTCGACATCTTGGGAAAAAGATGGCAAGGTTTTGTTCTGCTATAGCTTGTTTCTGTTGGCTTGTAAAATGTCAAGTTGTGTTGTCCGGTACCCAGGATGTCGGTTTTGAAATTTTCTAACAGATTTCCAAATTTTGTTCTGCTTACATTTCCACTGGTTTTCTTAAGGTATTTCTTCATAGAATCATGCCCAATAGGCCTATTGTGTGAGCTACCCCAATAGCATCTAATACATAAGGGAATAATCTCGTCGTATTCTTCCTGGTAAATATGTCCCTTCCCCATTATGTTAAGCATCTCAACCCACTCTTCCTTCATCCCTTTAAGCATCGTGGCTTTTAAAATGACCTTGGATAGCCTGGTATATGGGGATATTTTTAAATTTTATTGAAACATTTCTATGTATTCTTCTAATGTTTCATTGTCTTTTGCAGACATATTGAAGATTTCAACTTTTAGATCTTGATTTTAGTAATAGTCTTGGTGTTTGATAAGAAAATTGTTCTTCATTTGGTCCCAATTATTTATATTCCCCCACCTAATCCCATGAACCAGCGTAGCGCAATTCCTTTTAAGGTAGAGGGAAATAGTTTTAGTTTCTGGGGATCAGTTGTGTAGTCATATCCTCTCCATAAGACATCAAATTCAAATAAGAAGGCACCAGGATCTTCTATGGTTAATCCATGAAATGTGGGAATATTGTGCAAGGGAATGGCTTTCATAGGGGCATTGGCAGCATGATCAACAATAGGGTATTCTAATGTTGATGTCTGCCTCTGATTCTGATTTTGATTATTTTCAATCTGATCAAAGAGGTGCCAAAATCTTCGAGAATTTCTTGATCTAGAGGATTAATTCTAATAGGCTTGGGAGGTGAATGCGGTGGGGGTTTTACAACAGTTCCCTGATCTGGGATCCTAATTACTTCTGTTTCAATTACTCCTTTAGGGGACTTGGGTTCTGATATTTCTATGTGAATTCCTCCACTATTTTCTCCCCCCACTTCTTGTAGGTTGCAAGAGCCTCCCTCTTTTGAAGGGTCAGTGCCTATATGATCAGAAGTGTGCAGGCTTCGCTCAGACGTCCTTGTCTCACAGTGAATCTCGGCATAGGCTACAGATGGTGAGGCTGCCACCTGAGGGAGTGTATTAGGAAATTGAATGGAAACAGTTATGGGTCCTATAGATGCTTGATATTCAACTTTCTTAATGATTTCATCTATATATGTTGTTCTTCCAAGGATTACCGGTCCTTTGTATTGTGAGGATGTTTGCGAATGATTTCGGTTTTTTTCTATCTTTTTCTTCCTAGACATAAAACAAGATCACCTATCTTACGGTTCTTTGCATGACTTGTTGGTAAGCTGGCTAGAGGGCAAGCATGTTTCTTGCCGATACGCAGGTTCTTACCTCTCGTTTTCAATACCCAATTCTTCATAGCAATGGAGAAAGATGAATAAAGGAGATGACTCTTAACACTCTCCCCCGAAACGGCACCAAAATGTTGGGGCTCACAGAGATGACTTATTATCGACAAATCTATTGCTTTCTCATTTAATTATCAACCTGGGGTAAGTCTTCTTATTTCAAGAGTGTTGTCACAATATATGTGAGTGAGGTTGTCTAATAGTTACTCATTTTTACTTATGAGGAAGAATTTTCTAACTTCCTAAGTTTACTTATCCTACGAGGGGTGGCTTGGATTGATTTTTAACCTAATATTGAGTAGCAAGATTGAGATGTTATCTAATTGAATTAAATAGATGTCTAGTTGAACTGAACAACAATCTAATGGAATCAAGAAGCAATTGAATTGAATTAAACAACAGTCTAAATAAACTGAATAGGAATGGAATTGAATTGAACAACATTCGAACTAAGCTGAAGAGTAATGGAATTTAATTGAATAGTAGTCTAACTAACTGAACATCAATGGAATTGAATTGAATAGTATTCAAACTAACTCAACAATAACGGAACAACAATATAGTTGAAGCAATTTAAATGAATTGTACAACAATTATTTATGGAATTTGGCAATGGAATTCTCTTTATGAAATAATTAATCGGCATTGATCTATGGTTGAATGCTTCGTCATGCTAAAATATTAATGCAATTCAGAAAGATAGATAACATTGAAATTAGCTTATTCTACGATCTATAACTCAAGTGAAATAGTATTGGAAGAACTGGAACCATCTACTGATAATGAAGCGTTGTCATAAGCTGGAAAATATGATTGCGATTATCCTAATTGAAGAACGTGATTGCTAACAATCGTGAAGAAAGAGAAACTATAACTTTATCGAATGGAAATATAATTTACAATTGCATCAGATACTTAAGCATCAGTTCTGCAACTACCAAGAGTATGAAAATTGCGATGAACTTCTAGGGGTTGGGCAGAGACCACCAGAAGTTCTAGCACAGTAAAAATTTCAAAATATTATTGTTCAAGGCTCTCTATTACATCCAGTGATGTTACAAAAATACAATTGGACAGGTTGGTTATGATGCATTGATTGCAGAATGAATTTCGTATCCTTTCTCTGACTCCCCTTTTCTTGTTCGTCCTTCGTCCTTTTAAAGGCTATTTCAAAAAATGAGAAAGTATTTCCCAAACGACAGCCCATTGCATGTGGTTTTCATTTGTGTTCTTGGGCTTGAATTCGTCTGTCTGCCTTCTGTCAGTTGTTGGGAGTTAGAGAGATCTCATATTTTTACGTCTGTTGATTATCTTTTTTTTCCTATTGGTCCATCCACTCTGCCATCCTCCATTCATAGATAAGAGGAGTAATTTTTTTGTTATAAAAACATCATTTTCATCATTAGTCTAATTGTTCCAGTTTTCATAATATTTTCTCTATTTATCGTTAATATGAAGAGGAATTCCCCTAAAATTGTAACATAATTTGAAGTAATTACAGGGTGAGAACATACCTTGATTTGGGCCCAACATATATCCTTCCTAAAGTTGTTCACAATCTCAATTTTCTCATCAGATCGAGGATGATGATATGAGAAATGAGTTATTTGAGTACCAAGACAAGAAATAATTTTGCCCAAAAATTTCCAGTGAAAATGGGATCTCTATCACTAACTATGATATATGGGTTTCCATTAATCGTTTTAATTTTTTCCGTAAATGTAGTAGAAAATGTACTGGATTTAAAAGGATGAGATAATGCACAAAAGTGTGCATACTTGGTAATTCGATCAACTAACACCATGATGACACTCTTCCTTTAGACTTGGGTAAACCCGTGATAAAATCCATTTATACCTCCTCCCAGTGCTGACTTGGAATGGCTAAAGGTTGTAACAGACCTGGCATCATAATTTTCCAGCCTTTATTTTGTTGTTAAACCAAAAAAATTTCGATAAATTTTTTATTATCATATTTAAGGTCATCCCAAAAAAAATCCTTCTTTGTTGAGTTAACAAAGAAGAACCTTAAATAAACAGTGAAACACACACATCATAAAACATGAGACAATAGATTTAACGTGGTTCACCCAACCAATCTAGGCTACATCCACCAAACAGAGGTATCGGCAGTCTTATTTCTTAAACAGGAGATTTACAACATCAAATTTTCTCATTTTCACTTCTCTTCCTCTCACCTCACATCCCTCATTCTCAAAAACCTCTACGGGCTTACATTTTATAGGTGGGAGTATAAATTGAATAATAAATTCAATCACAACCAAGTAGGATGCAATAACTCCACATCAGGATTAGATGCAGTCAATTTAGCAACATCCTATTGTTGTCATATTTATGAGATTTTCTCCAAATTATTATTAGAAATCTCAACAATATCCACCTTGACACAAATTAGCCTGATACCCTGTTCCATTATTATTTTTTATTTGCTTTGCAAGCTAATAGAAGCCAGACACCATCGTAGCTTCTCTAATAAAACTGGTTTCATGAACATGTCTGCACAATTTTCCTTTGTATGCACTTTTTCAAGAGAGACTCCCCGTTCAGTGATAACATGTCTTACAAAATGGTACTTAATAGGTATGTGCTTTGATTTACTATGATAGGCCAGATTTTTAGCCAAATGAATTTCACGTTGACTATCACAAAATAACTTTATGTTGTCCTGCAACCTACCAAACTCACCAAACAAACCTTTCAACCAAATTGCTTCTTTGCAAGCATGTGAAGCAGCTATGTATTCTGCTTCTGTAGTGGATAAAGCAACATTGTTTTGTAGCTTTGACATCCAGCTTATAGCTCCACTTGCAAGAGTAAAGACATATCCTGAAGTTGACCTTCTCTTATCCAAATCACCTGCAAAATCAGAATCAACATATCTTCAAACAAATTCACTACTTCTGTTATAAGTGATATAGTAATCACTTGTGCCTCTCAGATACCGAAGCACCCATTTCACTGCTAACTAGTGTTCTTTTCTTGGATTTTCCATATACCTGCTGAAAACCCCAACTGCATGTGAAGTATCTGGTCGTGTACAAACCATCACATACATCAAACAACCTACTACATTGGCATATGTAATTCGAGACATATATTCCTTTTCTTCATTTATGTTAGGACATAAACTTGAAGAAAGATTAAAATGAGAAGCTAAAGGGACTAAAACAGGCTTCACATTGTTCATACCAAACCTTAAGAGTATTTTCTCAATATAATTCTTTTGTGATAGCCACATCTTACCATTTCTCCTATCTTTGAAAATCTCCATGCCCAAAATCTGTCTTGCTGCTCCTAGATCGTTCATATCAAACGTCCTAGCCATCTGAGCCTTTAACCTGTTGATCTCTGTTATGCTTTTTCTTGCTAAAATCATATCGTCAACATATAACACTAAGATAATGAACATGCCATTACTCAATTTATTAAAGTAAACACAATGATAATATTCACTTCTTATATAATTTTGGCTCATCATGAAAGAATCAAATTTCTTGTACCATTGTCGAGGCGACTGCTTTAGACCATACAATGAATTCTTGAGCCTGTAGACAAATTTATTGTTGTGATTTTGAACAAACCCTTCAGGTTGTTCCATATAAATCTCTTCATCTATATATCCATGTAAAAATGCAGTTTTAACATATAGTTATTGTAATTCTAAATCAATTAAAGTAGCTAATGCTAACAAAATCCGAATTGAAACAATCTTTACAACTGGTGAAAATATCTCATGAAAGTCAATTCCTGCTTTCTGAGAAAAACCTTTCGCGACCAGCCTTGCTTTGTACCTATCTTTTTTATCATCAACACCCCTTTTCAATTTGTAAACCCATTTACATCCCACAATTTTTCTATCTTTAGGAAGTTCCACCAGATCCCATGTGCCATTCTTGTCTAATGCCTTTATCTCATCCTTGATAGCTTCTTTCCACTTATTACTGTTAGAACCTTCTACAACTTCTTGATATCATAAAGGTTCATCATCATTAGCGGTTAAAGCAACGGAAGTAACATAATCATCATACCTTTTAGGAGGACTTCTGATTCTCGTGGACCTCCTTATAGATGTCTTTGGTTCTTCGACAATTTGCTGATTATTATTTTTAGGAACTTCTTCATGATCTAAATCTGAAACTTGTTCATGATCTGCATTTGAAACTTGTTCATTCGGACTATCATAATTATTTGAACTGGTTTCAAACTGAATATGTTAAATCTTAAGTACATTATCCTGTTCCAATTTCATATCTACATCTGGATTATCGAATGAAGATTCATTGAATTTAACATCTCTGTTAATGATGATCTTGTGAGTAGTAGGATCCCACAACCTGTATCCCTCAGTCCCATCACCATATCCAACAAAGATATATCTTTTTGATTTAGGATCTAATTTAGAATGCTGATGTTTTGTAATTAGAGCATATGCATCACAACCAAAAACTTTCAGTTTAGAATAATCACATGGATGACCTTTCCATACCTCTTGAGGAATTTTTCATCCTATTGTAGTTGATGGTGATCGATTTATCAACTAAAAATTTGTAGAAACCACTTCTGTCCACAATTCCTTCTGCAAATTGGCATTACTAAGCATACTTCTTGCTCTCTCGAAGATAGTCCTATTCATGCGTTCAACAACTCCATTTTGCTGAGGAGTATATACAGTAGTTCTATGTCTTTCGATCCCAACTTACTTGCAATAATTATCAAATTCCTTTGAAGTAAACTCACTAGCATTTTCAGTTCTTAAACATTTAATGGTTCTTCCAGTGATATTTTCAACTAATGCTCTAAATTGCTTGAAGAATCTGAATACATCAAACTTTTTCTTTAACATATATACCCACACTTTTGTACAGAAATCATCAATAAAATATACAAAATATGACGATCCTCCATATGAGATTGTAGGAGATGGACCCCAATCATTAGAATGGATATGATCAAGGATTCCCTTACTAGTATGTTTTCTAGTTTTAAACTTCTCCTTGCTCTGTTTCTAAAATATACAATGTTTGCAGAAATCTAGCTTAGAAGATTTTAAACTAGGAAGCAACTTACAATCAAATAAAATTTTTAATCCTCTTTTGCTCATATGGCCCAACCTTTGATGCCATAGTTGAATAGAATCACTGTCATCTTTAGATATTGTAGAAGCATGATCTGACTCTGTTCTTCCTTCTAAATGATAAGTATTTCCAATCTTCTTTGCTTTCATTACTAATAGGATTCCTTTATAAATTTTCATTACTCCACCTTGAATAAAAGTTTTATATCCATTTGTGTCTAGTATTCCTAGAGAAATGAGGTTTTTTCTGAGTTCAGGCATGTGTCCTACATCAGTTAAAATTTTATTTGTCCCATCAAACATTTTAATCTGGATGCTTCCAATTCCCACAATATTACATGAGACATCATTTCACATGTAAACAACTCCATCATTGATTGATTTATAAGATCTAAACCACTCTCTATGAATGCACATGTGATTTGACGCACCATAATCTAACAACCAATGTTGATCATGATTAGACAAACTAACTGATAACACTTCATCACTCATACCTGAAATGGATGCCGAACCTGTATCTGTCGTGTTTGCTTCTTTCTTCTCTGTTGAAGAGTTTCCTTTGGATGTGTGTTGTCTCTTCTAACAGTCCTTCTTCAAATGTCCCAATTTGCCACAAAAACAACACTTTACCTTACTCTTCTTCCCTTTTGATTTTGACCGCGAGTTGTTCTGCTTATCGAAGCTTCTTTCTCTAGAACGACCTCTGACCATCATTACTTCTGATGTAGAGGTTTCTGAATTTGACCTCTTTCTATTTTCTTCAGACATCCAAGCTCCAACAACATCATCAAACTAAAGGTTTTATTATGAACTAAGACTTATAGAAGTAACAAAATTATACCATGACTCGGGAAAAGAGCATAATAAAGTTATAGCTTTATCTTTTGAATCAAATTTTACTTCTATACTTTCTAACTGCACCAAGAGAGTATTAAAGGTATTCAGATGATTAGTTATCGTTGTACCTTCCTTCATGTGCAAGCTGTGCAACTGTCTCTTCAGAAGAATCCTATTTGTTAAGGATTTTTTCATGTATAACTTCTCTAACTTTGTCCACAAACTAGCAGTTGTTTTCTCTGACACGATGTTAAATAACACATCATCCACCAAACACAAGCATATGCCGCTTAGTGCTCTATCATCGCTGTCACTCCATTCCTCATCTATCATGGCGAGAGGCTGTTTGGATTTTCCCAAAAGTGCCTTTGCCACACCCTGTTGTACGAGTAGATCGTGCACCTTGACTTTCCAGATCTCGAAGTTGTTTTTCCCATTAAACTTCTCGATCTAAAACCGAGAACTTTGTGTTTTTGACATAGTTGATTTAACTTCTAACTCAACACATGAAGATTTTAACACAACACTATCATTAACATCACATGTAGCATCTTTTCAAAAAAAAACTTGAAGAGACTCGGCCTCCTTCATGCAGCAAATAAAAAAAAAAATATTTCAAATCCCATTCAATCTATTATATTCTTGCTGAGTAAATCTATAAACCACCTCACTTATCTTCAAAATATATATATATATATTTATCCACGCACCTTCGCATCCTTTCAAATATAAAATTTCTCTCTGTACAAAAAAACAGTCCAATATCGTTAGATCAATTATTCAATGATGGATCAAATAGAAACAATTATCTTTATCAGAGAACAACCAGGAAAACTTGGCGATAACGGGCACGGGATCCCACCATTTCTATAATGAGAAAACTCTCGGTAGCTTTATCTTTGAACCTACGGTATTACTGCTTTCATAGTCACACCGTAGATCAATTCACTTGTTGTTATCTACAGTGGATCTAAATCACGATATTTTTACCTTCCGGTCTCATAGTCCATGGAGTATGCAGCCATTGTATTTATACCGCACGGATACCGAACTCAAATATTGAACTCGACCTTCATGCTACTTTCTCCATAGCTCTCATTCATAAAAAAATGAAATTACAAATCATGCATCGGCATTGTTTGAATGGGTTATCACGGCTTAACAGTGGTAACTGCTCTTGGAAGCCATCACTCAAGCTCGATCCACCCAAAATGAAGATCCATTGCTTGTACATGTAGGGTCTATGAATGGGTCACTACTCCTCACACTGTAAACAAATCAACGATAGACCAACTCATGGCTCAATGGCTTGGGAGCTTACAACACTGCAGCCTCACAGGCTTGCATGCTGAGAAATCGATGACCGGTTAATATTAAATCAAAAGAAAAAACACAGCAGGAAGTTAAATATTCCATGCATACACAGTAGACTTGGTTTCATCCAGCACATCCATGCAAACTTTACAACAGCATTCCTTTGCCATACAAATTCAAGCTGGCAGCGTATAGATTTCTCAGGAAGCGACTCCACTTGCTCTGATACCAATTGTTGAGTTAACACAATAAAAAATTAAATAAACAATCAAACACACACAACATAAAACATGAGACAACAGATTTAACGTGGTTCACCCAACCAATCTGGGCTATGTCCACCAAACAGAGGTATCGACAATCTTATTTCTTAAACATGATATTTACAATAGTAGAGTTTCTCATCTGCACTTCTCTTCCTCTCACCTCATATTCCTCATTCTCAAAATCCTCTACGGGCTTACATTTTATAGCTGTGAGTAGAAACTGAATCATAAATTCAATCACAACAAAATAGGATGCAATAACTCCACATCAGGATTAGATGCAGTAAATTTAGCAACAAATCCTATTGTTGTCATATTTATGAGATTTTCTCTAAATTATTATTAGAAATCTCAACACTCTTTACCTTGTGGTATGTTTTAAAAAATCCTAAGTTCCCTCCTAAGGGAGAGGTGTGTAATTTCAAAACAGTATCTTATTTGAGTTCGGAATATTTAGAAAGATATAAGCGATCTTTGTACCATAATGAATCATTTTTCCATCTAAATGTATTAGATGTACTAGGATCTTACCTCAAATTTTGAATGAGTGTCCAAGCATATTAATAATTCTTCCAATCATCCCTTGCAATGGTTATCCACTCAGGTTGGAATATAGGAATGGAACAAAGCAATGCTTCCACTTCCTCATCCATTCTTGAGAATGCATCTACAACGAAAGTTTTCTTCCTTTTTTTTTATGATTTCAAAGTCATAACCCAACATCTTTGTGACCCACTTTTATTTTTTTTCTGAAGATAATATTTGTTCCAAAAAGTATTTAATACTATCATGATATGTTTTTACCTTGAAGTTTATTCCCATTAGGTAAGGTTTCCATTGATTTAGTGCATGTATTATTTCCAGCATTTCCTTCTCATAAATAGGTTTGTGTAAATAATTTTCTTTTATTGGATGACTTTAAAATGCAATGGTTCTTCCTTATTGCATTAAAACTGCACCAATTCAATTTCTTGAGGCATCACATTCCACAAGAAGGATTTTTTTGAAGTTTGGTGTAGTTAAGAACGTTCCTTGGCACATCTACTCTTTAATATGTTGAACGATCTTAGTTGCTTCTACAATCCAAGAAAATGCATATTTCTTCACTAATAATGTTATAGGTGTCATTATTTCTCATAATTCTTAAAATACATGCGATAATACCCCACCAAACTGAGAAATCCTCGAAGATGCTTTATGGTTGTGGGGATTTTCCATTACTTAATGGATTTAATTTTCTTACGGTCTACCTTGACACCCTCATGAGATACAATATGACCCAAATATTCCACCTCTTGTACTCCAAAAAGAAAATTGGAGGTTTTAGCATATATTTGTTTCTCCTCTAATATTTTGAGCACCCTCTCAACACGTTGAACATGATCCTTCCAAGACTTGTTGTATATTAGTATATCATCAAAAAAATACTAACAAAAAAATGATAAGGATGGGTTTGAAAATGGAATTCATCAAACATTGAAATGGGGAAGGTGCATTATTAAGGACAAAAGGCATGACCAAAAATTCATAATGACCCTCATGATTTGTGAATGTTGTTTTCAGAATGTATTCAGTATTCATTGTAATTTGATGATATCCTAAACAAATATTTATCTTGGTGAAGTAAATTGCTGCATTTAACTCATCCAATAATTCATCAATGATAGGGATGGGAAAATTATCTTTAATAGTGAGATTTTTGAGCTCCCTATAATCTGAACACATTTTCCATGATCCGTAATTCTTGTGCACCAATACCACCATAGAAGATAAATAACTTTGACCAGGTCGAATTATACCAACCTCTAACATTTATGCAACCATATGTTCAATGTCACTCTTTTGGGAATAAGGATATCTTCAGGTCTTGATTTTTGGAGGAATGGTTGTTGGAATAAAATGAATAGCATGACCATGATCACGAACAGGTGGGAGGCCTTTTGGAGTCTCAAACACCTTGGAATGATTTTCCAAGACATTTTGGAGATATGGAGAAATAGACGATTTCGATGTTTGAATGTCTAATGTTCATAATTATGCAATTATGACTCATTGTTCTTTCTTCAGAAGCTTTCTCATGGCATTAGAGATGATTATATTTCCTATTTTCTCTAATATACCCCTTAATTCAGCTTCCTTTCCTTCCCAAAAAAAATTCAACAAAATTTCTTGAAAATTAAAAGCTATCACCCAAAATATTGTAAACATTTGGCTCATAGTACAACATAAACACCACCCGTTGGAATGTAAAGCATTGAACTAGTCAATAAATATTCCCCTACGGTTAGCTTGTTATTATGTCACTTTATAGAGAAATTTATATTTCCTCCATTTCAAACCATCACTTCATACACTAGTGCTGGATATAGGAAGCAATTTATTTTATTAGCTATATTACAATGCATAAAATTATAGTTACTACCCAAATCAATCAACATTATTACCTTTTTATTCTTTATATATCCTTCTATATTGAGATTTTTAGGAGTGGTAATTTCTCCTAACGAGTTACAATATATGGTTAGATTCATTTCTTCTTTCTCTAGGGTTGGTTCCTGATGTATATCCTCATCTTTTATATTTCTTGTTACCTTTATTCCTCCTATTCACAATCTATGTAAAATAATTTATTCTCAACGGACTTATGACCTTTAGTGTATTTTCTATCACAATTATAGTAAATATTTTTTTCTCTTTTTTTCCTCCAATTGTTGTGGTGTCAAAACTTCCATATTTATAGTTATGATTGGTAGACTTCCTTGTTGTCAGAATTTTCCTTTCAACTTTTATTGCTGCCTTGAATGTTTTCTCCAATGAATTAGGCTCCCAAAGGAAAACCTTAGGTTGGATATTTTTCTTTAAATTCCCTATGAATGCATCAATCATATGCTCCTCTGGAATATCAATTACCTGATATTCAATTTCTGGAAGTCGTCAATGTGCTCTTCCATGGAACCCTTTTGTTTGAGATTTATCAATTAGCTAAAGAAGATGTTTCTTTCTGTATCCTCATAATTTTATATCATTTCCTCCATAAAAATTGAGAAATTGACAAGTGGTTTACAAAAATAAATCCTCGATACTATACAAACTAATTTGGTTCTAAATATAATGTTGTCATGCGTACCTTTTGTGGGTGTTTCACATCATGAGCATCAAAATATTGCTCCATATGTAGCATCCATGTTACCGTATTCTTGCCATCAAAATTCCTCATATAGATATTTGGAATGTGGTCAGTCTTAAACCCAATATTGGAGTATCTAAAATCATGATTTACATTATTTTTTTCTCATTGTGAATTTCATGGAATACTTATTCACCATTAGGATGTATTTCTTGTAGAAACGGTGCCAAACATTCCTTCAAACCTTTCATGTATTATTTTATACTGTTCATGTCACTTTTTATACCATCCATGTCACCTTTTAATCCATCCACGTCACCTTTTAGTTCATATTTCATTTTTCCTTGTGAAAGAGAAATTTGTTGCACTTGGTGTCGTAATTTTGATATATCGTGTTGCAATTCTTCCTCTTCATGTTTCATAGTAGATCTTTCCGAGGGATTAATGGGAGTTGAATTATTTTTCTTTGGAAGAGTTTTAGAACCCAGTGCTAATATATATTCTCAAATATTCCCTTTGAATCACTTCAAACTAGTTTTTCAAACAAAAGTTATGGAATTTAAAGAAAACAAAACACCTTTTTATTTATTTTAGGAGCTCATTCTTGAAATGGTTGTAACTTTGTAATTTTGGATCTCCAATGTATGAAGTTTGTTTCTGTTGTATCCCTATGAATATTTTTTCTAGTTCCACAAGTTAGAACAATATTGGATTCCTCAATATAGATTTATGTCAAATATCCCATGATGATCTCATTATGGATTCGTTCAGTAGACTGAAGTTGTAATTCATTTTCACCTGTCATTGTTTCAACATTTGGCTCTAAAATTGATACAAGAAAACTTATATTCTGTGAACTTTAGACTAAATTTTACAAAATTAGATCTGATTCCTGAAACAAAAGTTATGAAGAGGTTGCCTAGGTGACCTGTTTGAGATGAAATTTTGGATCCAACACAAACCCTAAATTCCTCGGATCATATCTCCAAAAATATAGTGAACTAAGATCTGAAATTTGTACATGAGGATCACCAATATTTCCACTCCATGTGGTTGAAATTTCCACTTTTTAAGCATCATATAAAAAACATTATAGAGAAAATTCCACGGTGATCTGTTTGAAGAAGCGAAACCCTAAGATTGAAATCTCTGATACAAAATGTTATGAAACCAGGTGACAAAATATAATACGAGATAGATCAATGAATTAAAAATTGGCCTATTCAACAGGGAAACCTCCTTTAAATTACATAAATGAACAATTCTTGAATGATACAAATGAAAGACCTCCTTTTTATATATACTATTCTAAGGGGTCACAATATAATGAGAGCCTAGATAACAATAATAATGTAAGGGCACAACAATAAAAATAGTGGGTTTCTATGGGAAAAAAAAATAACAATAAGGGAGCTACATGGGAAGAACAATAACAATAAGGGGGCTACGCTAGTATTATAGGGGCTTAAAACAAAAACATTATAAGGTAAAACAAATCTAGTGTAAGGTGAAGCACAAAAGCATTACAAAGTAAAACAAAAGCACGAACATGAGAATTACAGGGTAAAACAAAATCATGAACATAATCATTGCAGGGAAAACAAATATAACATGTTTCATACTTTATTTTAACACAAACAAAAAATTATCAGATAAAATAATTTTAGTACGTGCTATATTTGTTTCTAGAACAAATGCCAAAATTATGAATTAAACAAAGCTAACATGTGCGAGATTTCGTTTTAATTCTAGAAAAAACACTAGAATTAGATAGTAAAGAAAATGCAACACATGTTATATTCCCTTATACCATAAATGCAGGAATTGCAATGTAAAACAAATATAGCTTACAAATCTTCCTCCTTGCACAAATGAAACCACATTGCATGTGCTAGATTTGTTTCACATTGCATTTTTCTTTTGTTTCTACTAGAATGAATTCTAGCATGCACTGGGTTTGTTTTTAATTCCAATGTTGTTATTGACAACATGCTTGTGCATGTACTAGAATTTAATATGGCATCTGCTAGATTTATTTCACCCGTCAATGTCGTTATTTTCTTGTTTGCACTAGAAGGAGATTTTGCATGTCTTAGATTTATTTAAACTTCTACTGTAGTTATTGGCAATGTAATTTTGTTTGATTAAAAAAGAAGTCTATAATGTGTTAGAATTTTTTTTGTCTAGAATGTTGTCGTTGGAAATATTTTTTTGTTTGTGATAGAATTAAATATAGACCACAAATATTATAGGGAATATTCGATATATAAAATAACATATCTAGCCAATTTTTAAGTTTATGAATAAATGCATTATTGAAATATTCTATACTTTTCCTTCATGCACAAGTACGTCACCATAAATTTGTAAGAAAATAATTTAGAAACATGTATTATTTTTCTATACTTGTTTGTATAGTTTTGATATTTTGAAAACAATTTCACTAATTTCTAGATGTGTAAGATTACACTTTTCATCATCAACACAACTATCTAACAAAACTGAAATCTACACTTTTCAATGACCTAGATTTTAACATCCTGATGTATCCGTCCTAATTAGTATGCCCTCAAATATGTAAGGTAGTGAGTACTAACATTGGAACTAAATTTTTGAAATGTAATTTCAAAACTTCATAACAAAAATGAGAATTATCTAGTATTTATAGTACTAGAAATTTTTGTTCGAAAAAACCTCTAGAATGACTTGCAAATATCAATTTTAAACAAAAAATATACCCACCAAGGGAGATATAAATATAATTTATGCTTCACATAAGGATTTTGAAAATATTATGTAGCATCCATTTTGAACATTCTTTTATTTTCCGAACAACCATGTTGTGGTTCTCTAATTTCTACAAATTTTTTATGAGCATTATCTCTACACATACATTAATAATACAAGTATCATTTGAAAAGTTAAATACAAAATTGGTGGTTTTATATCAGCTAATATTTATCATTCTATGATGCAGGGGCATGGGGCTTCAAGATAAAAGACTTCATTTTTATTCAAAAATGCAAAAAAAATTTACAACCAAAGGAGTGAGTTCCTTTCGCTGGTAATTTATAGTTTGAGTAGATAGGGATTTGACTAGTATTCACTGATTTGAAAAGCTTTGCAATTAGTTCAATGTATTTAGTTTTTACTTGATATATTTAGGGATAATATCGTGCAAAGGTATTTTATCCAAAATTCGACAAATTTGATCCTCTGAATTGGATTTGAATAATTGTATGAACACTATTTATGTAAGTTTATACAACGCGAAAGAGGATTTTGACTGTGGAACAATTGAATTGAAGATTTTTGAATTTACTCTGTATCTCTATGAAATTACATGTGAATCTCAAAGACCGTAGGATTCTAGTTGTGCTTCAAAATTTATGAATTTATAATTTATGGTCAAGCTATGTTTAAATTGATTATGTGTGTGTTAATCTATGTGATTGTGTGTATTTAATCTAAA
The DNA here is from genome assembly GCA_034641835.2 of Pinus albicaulis. Taxonomy (NCBI): domain Eukaryota; kingdom Viridiplantae; phylum Streptophyta; class Pinopsida; order Pinales; family Pinaceae; genus Pinus; species Pinus albicaulis. The sequence goes on from JAXQQM020089516.1 coordinate 62,013, forward strand.
TTCTGAAAGTTTATGGAACTTGAATAAGAAATTTTGTGAGGAAAACTAGAGAGGGAAGTGATAACCATTGATCTATGATCCAAAGGCTATCGCATCATTGCATTGTGTGGGGTTTAACCTTTCAACCAAACCCGATGAATTATTAAGCATAGTTTTGACATCCATGAGATCGTAACCATTCAATCTATTGGAAATCGAATGGATATCGCATAAAACTCTCCATGTTATATAACCTTTGAAATGGATGCGATATTTTATAAATCCAATTTAATAATTTAAGTTGATTTTTTAGTATTTATTTGATCTGACGACCCTCTTATGGAGATCGGTGATTCGACAGTGTTCACATAACTATCTGCATGTGTTTTAAACTCAAGTTTGGATGTCATAGTTTCATAGAAAAGGTTTAATGTGGGTTGAAATAAGTCAATAAAAGAAAATGCAATTTTTGCAATTTTTGGTTCCATTATTGTTGCATTCCATATAGTTTGTAAAATTTTTAATTGAATAAGAGAAGAGAAAGAATGGAATGACTGATATTGAGAAAGGTCGGGATTATACGGAATTAACTCCTGATTTAGGGGGAACTGTTTCGAAGTTTGAAAGCTTATCATTATAACCCAGAACCACTCCCCCATTAGTGGTATTAGAGCAGCCTTTAGACACTGAACAAGATCTCAAATATCAGGAAATGAAATACAACATGGCTTACAAAGTTGGAAGAGGAGGTGGTGCTGGTCGAAGAAGAGAAAGACCAGTTGAAAATGTTGAAGTGTTGGAAGCTATGCAACAGATACAAGATAGATTAGAAGCAGTGGAAATGGGAAATCAAAGAGATGCATATGCTGGAGATATCACTGAGCCTGAAGTTGAATCTATAGAAGAAGGGGAACCTACAGAATTTACTCTGGAAATGAGATTTCTTAAATCAGTTTTCGGATCCACATCTAAACCCAGACTTGAAGTTTCATTTTTTATAGGAGGCTTAAACTCGGAGGAATTGATAGATTGGGTTAATGACATGGATAAGTGCTTTTCTTATGAAGAAATGGAAGAAGGAAAAAGAGTGAAATTTGATGTCACAAAATTGAAAGTACATGCACCACTTTGGTGGGATGGAGTGTAGGTATAAAGAAGGATACTCGGTAAGTAGCCAATAAATAATTGGAATAGGATGGTGGCAAAGTCTAGAGGTAAGTTTTTCCCAAGTGATTATCAACTTTCATTATTTAGATAGATGAAAAATCTTAGACAAAGGTCAACAACAGTAAAAGAATATACTAAGGAATTTTACAAAGTAATGATAAGAGCAGGTCAAATTCAAGATACAACAGAGAATATTGCAAGATACATGAATGGTCTCAGAATGGAGATCCAAGATGAGATAAGTCTGTTGTCTCCTAAAATAGTAGAAGAGGCTTACCAGATGGCCTTGAAGGCTAAAGAAAAACTCATGAGGAAACAATATACCAAAGGTAGAGGTACTTTCTGAGGAAGAGGAAGTGAAGGTGGTAGAAGAAGATCTACAGCACCTAAAGAAGGAGCTAGTAGAAACTCAAGTCAGCATACACCCACAGAATGTGATGCAAGTGGTAGAAGGAGTTTTTCCAGAGGAAGAGGAGGCAGAGGTAGAGGAAGAGAAATCATATGTTATAGATGTAATAAGCTGGGACACAGAGCTTATGAATGTCCAGAGAATGTGGCAACAAATTAGAGAAAAGTAATAATTGCTTAGAATGAAGAGGAAGCAGAAAAGGTGCTAGAAGAAGAGAATATACCAGATAATGGAGAATCTTTGGTAGTGAACAAAGTTCTATTAAAAATAATAAAGGAAGTTGTTGAACCAACAGGGAGAAAAACTTTGTTTATAAGTGTGTGCAAAGTTCAGGGAAAATGTTGTCAATTGGTAATTGATAGTGGCAGAACTGGAAATTTGGTCTCTATAGAAGTGGTGGAGAAATTGAAATTGAATACAAAGAAACATCCAACAACCTACAAGGTTTCATGGCTTCAGAAAGGACACCAACTGTTAGTGAATGAATAGTGTGAAGTGGAATTCCAGTTGGGCAACTACAAAGACAAAATTATGTGCGATGTCGATGCCTATGGACGTATGTCACATATTTCTAGGTAGACATTGGGAGTATGATATAGGAGCTATGTATGATGGGAAAAATAACACATAAAAGTTTTATAAAGATGGTGTCAATCATACATTGTTTCCTATAGAATAAGAAGATGCATCAAGAAAACCTGATCCGAAAGCTTTATTACTAAGTGGAAAAGAATACCTGTAGTATATTGAAGATGATGAGGTAAACTTTGCATTAATTTGAAAACCCAAGGTAGTAATTACTTCCACTAAAATTTCTGATTTACCAATTGAAATTCAAGAGATTATGGAAAATTATTATGATATCATTGTAGATGATTTTCCTGATGAATTACCAACTATTAGAAAGATCAGGCATCATATATATTTGATTCCAGGAGAAATTTTTCCAAATAAAGTAGCATACAGGATGACTCCCACAAGAAAATGAAGAAATTAAGAAGCAGGTGCAGGAACTATTATCTAAATGACTGATCAGAGAAAGTTTGTGTCCTTGTGCAGTACAGATAGTGTTGATTCCAAAGAAATATGGAGGCTAGAGAATGTGCACTGACTCAAGAGCAACCAACAAAATAAAAATCAGGTATAGATTTCCTTTACCTAGAATGGAAGATTTGATGGATTATTTCAGTGGGGCAAGATATTTTACAAAATTGGATTTAAAGAGTGGCTATCATCAAATTAGGATAATGGAAGGAGATGAATGGAAAAAAACCTTTAAAATAAATGAAGGATTGTATGAATGGATGGTAATTCCATCTAGACTATCAAATGCTCCTAGTACATTTATGAGGCTTATGAATGAAGTACTGAAAGGATTTATTTATAAATTTGTAATAGTATATATGGATGATATGTTAATTTACAACAAATCTAAATAACAACACATGAGACATCTGAATTATGTCATAAGGAAGCTTCACCAAGAAATTTTGTTGGTAAATTTAAAAAAGTGTTCATTCATGAAGGAAGATTTGATATATTTAGGCTTTGTTGTTTCTGCCGATGGATTGAAAATGGATCTGGAAAAGATAAAGGCAATCACATAATGGCCTTCACCTAAGAGTGTTTTTGAGGTAAGAAGCTTCCATCGTATTATTATTTTTTATAGAAAAATCATAAGAAATTTTAGTAAGATCAATGCTCCTATTGTTTATAATATAAAGAAGTACGTACAACCATTTAGATGGATTGTTGAAGGAGAGAAAAGTTTTCAGTTTTTGAAACAAAAGATAACAAAAAAGGCCATCTTATTTTTGCATGATTTTAAAGAACCTTTTCAAGTTAAATGTGTTGCCAGTGGGGAAGCTTTTGGAGCGGTGTTAAGTCAAGAAGATAGACCTGTAGCTTATTTCATTGAAAAACTGAATGACGCAAGAAGAAAATATTCTTATTATGACAAGGAATTTTATGCAGTTGTACAGTCTTTAGAAAAATGGAGACATTAATTAATGTCTAATATGTTTGTGCCTTATTTAGACAATCATGCATTGCAGTACATTATGCAATAGCCAAAACTGAATTAGAAACATGAAAAATGGGTAGAATATCTTCAAAGTTTCAACTTTGTATTGAAACATATAAATGGCCAAGAAAACAAAGTAGCAAATGCGTTAAGTAGAAAAAGCATTTTAGTTCAATAAAGTCAAATTAATGTGTTGGGTTTTATTTTCTTAAATAATTCTATAAGATGGATTTGGATTTTAAAAATGCATTTGAACCATGCAATAATCCTATTTTTTTGGACAAAAGTAAGTTCCTAGAATTTTTCTTGCAAGAAAGTTTATTATTTAGAAGAAATTAGTTGTGCATACCAAATTGTTCTATGAGAGAAAATTTAATTAAAGAGAAACATAATGTTGGAAATGGTGAACATTTTGGTGCAGAGAAGACTTATGGAAAACTAAGTCATTTTTCTTTTTGGCCAAAGATGAGATTTGAAGTGGAGAAGTATGTGTGTAATTGTAAAGTTTGTTAGTATGCAAAAGGAAGGAGTCAAAAAATAGGTTTGTATGTTCCATTACCTATTCTAGATAGACCTTGGGATATGGTAAGTTTGGATTTTGTTTTGGGTTTACCTAAACCATAGAGAGGGAATGATTCAATTTATGTTGTAGTTGATAGATTTTCTAAATGGAAAATTTTATTCCATGTTATAAAACCAGTGACGCTACTGATGTTGCTAATTTGTTTTTCAAAGAGATTGTAAGGTTGCATGGGTTACCTAAAAGCATTGTCTCTGATAGGGACACCAGATTTTTTGGTCATTTTTGGAGGACATTGTGGAAAAATCTTGGTACTAAACTAAGTTTCAACTCAACTTATCACCCTCCGACTGATGGACAAACTAAGGTGGTGAACATAACCTTGGGTAATCTTTTGAGAAGCCTTAAAGGTAAACATCCTAAACAATGGGATCAAATTTTGGCATGGGCTGACTATGTTTATAATGACTCTCCTAGCAAGATTATATGATAGATTCTATTCCATATAGTTTATGGAATTCACCCAAGAGGAGTGTATGAGCTAAGAAACATGGGAAAAGCAGAAATGAGAAGTGATAAAGGAGAATATTTTGCTTCAGAAATTCAAGCAATACATGACCAGGTCAAACAACAGTTACGGGACAGCAACATCAAGTAGAAGAGCAGAGTGGATATGAAGAAAAGAGAAGTTAATTTTGAGGTTGGATATTTGGTTCTAGCACACCTGAGGAAGGAAATATTTCCAAAAAGGTCGTATAACAAGTTAAAATTTAAGAAAATTGGACCATGCAAAATATTGAGAAAATTTTCTGCAAATTCATATGAAATTGAATTACTCCCTGACATTGGAATATCTCCAATTTTCAATGTTGTTGATTTGTACAGGTATGAATGAAGAGACACAGATGATACAATTGAAGGAAAAGAAGCGATTTATTGGTTGAGACAGTTACCCACAGCAAAAACATTGCAGCCAGAGAATATTTTAGACAAAATATTGTCTAAGAAGACAAGAGGACGAGAATATTTTCATTATTTGGTAAAGTGGAAAGATCAACCAATTGCATAGGCTACTTGGATGACAGAAACCATGCTACAGAACTTGGGAAGTTCTATAGGGAACCTCATGGACAGAAGCCCATGAGGAATTTTTTTCCTTAGGAGTCTGATGCAAAAGCATGAGGCTTCAAGATAAAAGACTTCAAATTTTATTCAAAAATACAAAAAGAATTACAGCCAAAGGAGTGAGTTCCTTTAGCTGGCAATTTACAGTTTCAGTAGATAGTGATTTGACTAGTATTCAGGGCTTTGAAACACTTTGTAATTAGTTCAATATATTTAGTTTATAGTTGATATTTTTAGGGAGAATATCGTGTAAAGGGATCTTATCCAAAATTAGACAAATTCGATCCTTTGAATTGGATTTGAATAATTGTATGAACACTATTTATGTAATTTTAGACAGCGTGAAAGAGGATTTTGACTGTAGAATGATTGAATTGCAGATTTTTTAATTTCCTATGTATCTATGTGAAATTACATGTGAATTTCAAATCCCGGAGGATTCTAGTTGTCCTTCAAAATTTCTGAATTGATAATTTCTGACCGAGCTCTGTTTAAATTGATTCTATGTGTGTTAACCTGTGTGATTGTGTGTGTTTAATTTAAATTCTGAAAGTGTATGGAACCCGAATAAGAAATGTTGTGAGGAAAACTAGAGAGGGAAGTGATAACCGTTATCTTCGATCCAACGGATATCGCATCCTTGCTCTGTGTGGGGTTTAACCTTTCAACCAGACCCAATGAATTATTAAGTAGAGTTTTGATATCTACGAGATCGTAACCGTTCAATCTGTTGGAAATCTGACGGATAACGCATAAAAAGCTGTGCATTATATAAAAGGATGTGATATTTTATAAATCCAATATAATAATTTAAGTTGACCATTCAGTCTTTATTTGATATGATAGCCCTCGTATCCAGATCGGTGATCCGACGGTGTTCACATAACTAACTGCATGTTTTTTAAACCCAAGTTTGGATGCGATAGTTTCATAGAAGAGGTTTAATATGGGTTGAAATCCGTTAGTAAGAGAAAATGTGATTTTTTCTATGTTTGGTTTCGTTATTGCTGAATTCCATATATTTTGTAAAATTGTAGTAATTTAATAAGATAAGAGAAAGAATGGAATCACTGATATCGAGAAAGATCAGAATTATAGGGTATTAACTCCAAATTTAGGTCGGATTGTTTCAAATTTTGAAAGCTTATCATTAGAACTTGCAACTAGTCCACCATTCTATAATGATGCCTTTGGCAACAATGTTTCAATAAATACAAAATACATACAATAATATTCTAAATTATTTCATCGAGTTTACTTTTTGGAAAGTTGTGTTTTGGCTAAAATATAAAATCACACATTACATGGTTTAACCCTAAATTCAAATTACAATTCAGTTGTTATAGAATTCATACGAGTTACAATGGAAACCATAATTTCCACAAAAAGGGATTATTTTTACCTCCTAATTAATGGTTAATTTATTGGGTTCAGACGAGTTGAATATACATAGACTGGAAATTATTATGTTCAAGAAAATGTTGATGTAAATTGTGTTACAATTTTTATAATTGATGTCAGTTAACCACATTTGATCACAAAGGATGTTGACGAAGGGGACATTCATCAAGGGAATGTCATGGATTTGATTCTCAACATAGGTAAATAAAAATATTTAAGCATGTGTTAAGTGTTATTGAGAGTATACTAAAGGTTTTGTTTGATCAAATACTAAGCTTATTTACTTTGGTTTAGAAATGCAAATGGTTCTTCTACATATTCTCTTGGAGACAAGGTAGATCTTCTGCAAGATAGAGTAAAAGTGGGTGAGGGCTTCATATTCAATACAAAGCTTGGGCAAAAGGTGCATGGAAATATTGTAAATAAAGGATGCATAGTAGTCAGAATTGATAAGGTCTTAAAACATGATGCACCTTTACCAAATCCAATATGATTTGAGCATACACAATTGGGTGCATTGAAATCTTATGAGATTTTTCCAAAATTGGATTTGGAACCTCACTATCATGGTCATGCCATAAATATTCCCCAGGATATTATTACCTTCATATGTACAAATGTTTCTCTAACACATGAATGCAGAGGAACTATCATGTGCATTTCCGAAGGAATGATAGTCAGTGTCCGTAAGGATGATATATTTTAGGGTGAAAGGCTAGGTGAAATGGAATTTGGTACTTTTGTGGAAGAGATAAACAAAAATTTCCAAATATGTGGGACTGGGGATAACTATAAAAATTGTTTGGTTATATGGCTAATAAATAAGTTATTTGAAAACAAAGGTGGGATGTTAAGGGCCAAGGAAAATTTCAAGGAACCACACAAGGAAATGGAAATATGGCATGTTATAGAGGATAAAATTCCCATAAATAGATTGGATGGGGATACTTATAATGAAAAATATCTATATTTAGTTGATATGTATGTAACAAGGCCATATAAAAGGATTAAATGAGTCATAAAGAACAAAATAATCGAACAATTCCAACCAAACATAGATGAGGAAAATAAAATTTAAGTTTTTGTAGTAGTTGAATGTTGTAAGAAATATTTTCTGCAACATGTGTATAGGAAGGGCATTCAGGAAACTAGAAGGCGTTTGAAAGACTTGAATAAAAATGGTATTAGGGAATTTTTATTGAATTCTCTCCTCTCAAATAAATTAATGTGGGAGAGTCATGGCCATGGTCTACCACCTATTTTTAAAAAATTAAAGGACATAATATTTAATGGAAATACTATTTGTAATAGAGCGTGGTACACGATGCATAATATTCCTCAAATCAACTTATATAAATACCATCATTTTTTTGTGCATGAAGATATTAAATCCATTCATGGTAGCACCAACACATGAAAATAATGTGCACACACCATGGCGACTAGAGAAATATTTCACAGGATCATAATGGGTAATTTTTATTTTCACCAAATGAAACACATCAAGTTGATGAACATGTATGTTTTTCTCCTTTAATATTGTTTCCTTCGACTAACACACAAAATTATTTTTTCAAATAGATCAATGATGATCTTCAAAATCTAAATTACCCATCAATATCACAACCAACAATGAGAAAGATCTGGAATACTCATTTTTGTGATGTGGCATTTTCAAATACTAACTTTACTAAATGTACTGAATGTATTGTGTTGAGAGAAAAAATGGAGTCATAAAAAACAAAAGAGTTGGAAGAAAAGGAATAAGGTGAATTCAATAAGCATAACAAGGTTGTAATGTGTGGAAGAAATTTCTATTATGCACCCAAAATAATTTCAGAGTGGTTTCCAAAGGAGTATTTTCGCATTATCCATGATAAAATGGACAAAAAAAATTACTTGAATCCTAAGGCTACACATCAAACCGAAATATATTACATGAAAAAATTTATTTTTTTCATTAATAGGTATGTTAACACATGGGAATAATATAGGGGGTTTTGGTCATTTCTCTCGACTATTTGTACATATTGGATCACAATTTACTATTACATCCCTTGAAAAGTGTTTGATATGTATGGAAGACCGACACCTTGATCTGTATGCTAACCTTCTCTATAAAAGTGAAATTTCAACAAATATTCTTTCAAATACGTTACTTCACTTTTATTTACTCAAAATGTGAAGTGTATAAGGATGAATCTAGGTCTCTTGGAAGATCAAAAAATTTAATAATTTTGATTTTATACCTCTTCCTCCACATTTGTAGTGTAATATCGCTAGTGTAAGCTAATATAAAAGATGTCATAAAATTAAGGTATTACATATTACAAAATATTACTAATTTAATTTAATATATATAATGAAATACATGGATATAAGTGAAGAAATCATTTCTTGATGAATTCGTTGTAAAAATAATTTTAATATTCATGAAGCCAAAATGAATATGAGAATAGAATGGTGAAGAGAGGAAGTCGATCCTTGAAAAAGGTTTCATGGAGGACTGTTGATCCATTAGCATTGGAGCTTCGAAGCCATTAATTATTCGATGTGGAAAAGCTAAAAAATTGGATGTTTATTTTTAGAAGAATTTATATATTTTCTATATAAATAAATTGTATTTTCTAAGTTGGTATATTTTATGAGTTTTAGAACTATTTTTTATAAAAGCTATATACATATGATATTTTTTCCATAAAGAAAAAGAAAATCTACCTTGAAATAATGAGAGATTATACGAATGAATTGATTGATTTTAAAATTTTGAAACATATGATTTATGGAGTTATTTATGGGTCATCAATGGAGTGCTTTTAGAATTTATAAAATCTATTTCATTTTCTTAATTCTACTTATTGTAAACCTATGGGAAATGCTAAGTAATGGAAAAATGCATGTAGAATCACACCAAAAGAGAGGAATGAGTGTTTTTCAATAATTGTATGAATAAAATATGTTGAATAAAATTCAGTTATGTGGGTAACTCAATGTAGGATTCCTTCATCTCTTACTTGGCCACTTTTGTCTATACTAGTGTGGTTTAAATCATCGATTCAACATAAAATACTATGTCATGAGCCTCGTTGGTTTGAGGGATTCCAAGCATTAAAATATAAGTTATATGTACATCAATTTCTTAAAATAATTTCCACATGTGTGAGATTAATATCTATTATATTAGATTTCTATGAGAAAATAAATTGCATATGCTTGATATTAATATATATTGTGTTAAATTTATTTTAGAATGGAAGTAAACGTTTGCATGGAAAAATGGGTACTCTACAAATAAGTATATGTTTGCATGTAATAAAAACATATATCATGCGAAGAATTATACGTTTGCATGCAAAAATAGTTGCCACACATCTAGAAGTTTGAGTCCTTTAGAATATTTCACGAATTATTGAAAAACAAAGATAATCTAATGAGACTAATATTGGAAGAGATTTGCATGAGTTATTGAAAAATGAACACAACTTAATGAGAATAATATCGAAAATATTTGTGTGAGCTCTTGAAAAATGAAGATAAGTTAATGAGGGAAATTCTTGAGTGGATTGCATGGGTTCTCGAAACGATTTCCGTGGGTTTCCAACAAAGAAAATTTAACTAGAGTAATTTCTTGAAAATAATCTATGAATCTGTGTGATACATGTTGTTGTTCTGAAAAGGCTGCATGAAAATTGTAGTTTTTTTATGTATGGATAGAAAAACTATTTGGGGTATATTTACCAAGGAATAAATATGTATTCTTGCATGCATGGAAAGAAAAATTATTATGATTTATTCTGTGAAATAATAATATGTATAGGTGCAAAAATAAATAGCCATGATGTTATTTCTCTTGAAAATAATAGTTGTTTATGTACATATAAAGATAGAAAATTTGTTAGTGTTCATGGAAAATAATATTTTGTTTTTACTTGGTTATTTATATTGATCGGGCCATGAAAATAATAAGTCATTATGATAAATTTCTTCGAAAGAAAGATATATCTATATTTTTATGTAGAGGAGAATATAATTATTGTGTTATAATTTTTGAAAATAAATATGTAATTCCATGCAATAAATATGTTAGATTTCATTTCGATAATTACATGTATCTACATGCAAGAGATACTAATTGTCATGCTATATTCGTTGGAATAGAGCATGTATTTCCATGTACAATAAGTATTACAAATAGTTATCCTTGGAAAATATTCTCTAGGAAAGAACAAGTAGTTGAATGCACAAGAATAAGTATATTTTATACTAGCTTTCCCTTGGAAAGATTATGCAGATGCATGTAAGATTATGTTAGCTTTCTGTTGGAAATATTATGCATTTTCATGTAGTATTTTGTTAACTTTCTTTTGAGAGAATATTATGTATCTACATGCAGGAATATCAACTATTCTGAAAATTTAATGTATTCACATGAAAAGACATACCTAATGCGTGAGTATCCTTTAAAAAATTAAGGACAATTGTAATTCTTCGGAGAATAATGTGGACTTATGGGTGAGAGGAGTAATAATTAATGTGGGTTTTAATAGTTATATGCTTTTATTTATGAGCCTTCGGTGATGTTAAAAAAAGCATAGAATGATATTATGTTTATGTTTTGTGTATGAAAATGAATAGATTTTGAAGCATCACCGACAAATAATTATTATTTTCTTGATTCTTATTTGATCTAATAATGATATGAAAGTTCATAAAAAGTAATAGTTGCAGAAAATACTTGCAACATATGTGAAAGATGTATTGTACTTAAAATTGTTGCAATGAATAAAATAGTGGTCTATGCAGGTTGAAGTAATGTCAGTCGCAGGATCATCCACATATGAGAAGAACTAGGCTATAAAGAATTAATTTTGAGGGCTTTGTGGGTAAATGATATCATTATGGTTGTCATAGCTTATATCTAGTTCTGTTGAATTTTAGATGATATTTATTTGTAATATTATATTAAAATGGTCAAGGGATGGACTCCCTTATAACTATTGAGTGAGGGGTTAACACCCTCATGAGAATTTAATAATAAAGTTAAACATTTGATGGTTTTCACCCTATGGGGTTTCCACGTTATATCATTGTCTAATGATGTGATTGCATGTTGTGCCATTTTAATGATTTTGATTCCTTGCATGATGTGATGTTTGTACTATCAAGTATGTGATTAACTAACCAAGTTAAAATAATCATGTAATTGATGCAAGGCTACATTAGGAATTTTAAGTTAGTATGCTACAACAAGGGTTGTTAATGGTTGTGTAACTCACTATTATTTTACTAATGATTACTTTATGTAATGATGGTGGTTTAACTCATGGTCATTGAAGGAATATGGAAATTAATTTATAAAGTTACACATTGGTAAATGTTATACAAATTTACTAACTCTATGCATCTCATACGAGGGTGCCCTAGGATGTTTCAAGTGGTATCATAGCAAAAGGTTACAACACTAGCACTTTTTGGGAATGGTTAAGCACAAAAGAGGTAGGGGTATGATGTTAGTGGGCATCATCTCAGGTATGATTCTAATTGAATTTGAAGTAGACTAAATTTGACATGAGATGCATTATGCATTATTAATAATCACATTAACAGATAAGAAGTGATAACGATTACTTAAAATGTGTGCTCATGACATTGGAATATTGATGTAGATAAAATACAATAAAACCTTTGTTTTATCTATGAACAATCCTGAGCACTCAATAGTGATAGTGAAGAGTAACTACCAACCCTTTGAATGCATACTTATAATAATTCTAACGGTGGCTTTAGAGGAAAATGGTTAAGTTACAATTACCTACTTATAAAGAATGAATTCATATAGTGACTACGTGTGAAAAATAGAAAAATAGAATCTGAAAGGACATTGAAAGAACACCTTTAGATGTCAAAAATGAATAACGAGGAAAGTGGAAAAATTTTTGCTGTAGTGAATAATTAAGGATTGGGTCCTATCATGATTTAATTTAAGATGCTCAGTAGCATTGATTAGTTATTATTTCATGACTAACTATCAATACTTATATGCATGAATTGGTTTTGATTCTATCTTATTGCAAGTTCTAAACAAGTGATTGTGGTACTTTACTTCATATTGTTAGTGTAATGGTAACAAAACACTATATAATTGTATGGTGTTGGATTGTTACCATAATTTTTATTGAAAATTACACATTGATGATAAATAAGTCTCTTTCAACAACTAATTTTTTGTTTAAGATTTTATGAACATGCAAGAAAACTATTTTTATTGAACATGTGAATATTGGTTCAAGCATGCATACGTACAATTGCAAATTCTTGAATGTGACAATGTACTTTGATAATGATACAATAAATTTTTTAAAGTGGTCGATTTGATAGTTCTACTAGGTTAATGTTATTAATAGTAGTAATAAAATGACATTGATTACCTTGTTTATTTAAACCTCTCAAATTTATAAATTGATGGTTGTATGACGATGTTGGATAGATTGCATCTTATATTTAACAAATATGTTGGCTATTTTAGACATGGAGCTATTATTCCACTAGATGGCTATGGAACCCATGTTTAAATTTATGATGATGTAATCAATTTAATTAATGTTAATAAATAAAATGCTGGAAAATACATAGGAAAAGATAAATAGAGTTATAATATTTATTTCCATCGTGGAAATAGTTATTGGTGGTTAAGTGCAAGATGGACCTTCCCTAAAAATATCTTAAAAATTCCTAGCAAAAAATAATTACAAATAAATGGATTTAATATGACGTGAGAGAAATACAAGTGGAACCCTCAAATAAAAGGGAAGACATTTTCGATGTGATAGGAAGGACGCTACCAAGAGAAATCCTATATTATACCAAGCATCATCAATGTCAAAAAACTATCCTGGATGTGAAAATGGATCAACCTATTTGTGGAAACTAGTTCCCAATGGTTGGGAGGAGAATTCTTTATCCCACTATGGTTCTGATATTAGAAAAAGTTAATTAATTAAATAATTGATGTGTTGAACATGAATTTTGTATATGAATGTATAATAATTTTATGTACATCTTGATATGAGAGGATCTTAATGCTTGAGAATGAATTACTGGAAGTGTAATTCCTTTATGATATTACCGATCTTGTGAATGTCTTTAGTAGGGTCTAATACATTTTCACTTTATGTAATTAATTATCATTTCGATGATTACAGAGTTATGTTCTCTTTAAGTACTTTTAGAAGTATTGTGTAGATTTCTTTAGCTGGAGCTAAGACAATGTGCATGTGGTGCAATGATTTATCATTTTGATTATTAGAGGTTTCTTTCTCTTCAAGTACTTGTAGAAGTATTGTGATTAAAATATCATGTGACATTGTGTGAATGATTAGTAATTAAAATTGTTTCATTTGATTCAAAATGTTGTGAATAAGAGTAAGGTGGTTGTGATTAATGTGATCATGTTGGATTTTTTAATCATATATTACGTGATGCTTTCCATGAAGGTTGTCAAAAATTCCCTAGGTTCTTGTTTTTGGTATTCCAAACCACTCTTAAAGTGTTTACCATAGTTGACAAACTGTGTATAGTTAAGAAAAAAATTGCATATAGTGACGATGATTTCCAAGAGTAATGGTAAGTTAGTATAGAGATTATATTTTTTTCTATGAATTGGAATAATGACTAAGTAGTTGAAAGCATATCTTGCATAATTATAGCTGTAAGTGATTATCTTTATTCTTAAAACACTATTGTTTTTGTTATGAGTATTTCTTGGAAATAAGATCCTTCATTTTGAAAGGGAAGTAATCCCTTTTTGGTTGATTATATTGTTATATTATCAGTAAAAGTTAAAGTTCCAACAAGATAAGAAAATTGAGGACAATGTTCTATTTAAAAGGGCGAAGTATGTAATATCCTTGGTGTAAGTTACCATAAAAATTCTCATAAAAATTTTGTATTTCATATTGTAAAATATTACTAGTTTAATTTAATATAGATATAATGAAATATGTGGATGCAAGTCAAGAAATATTTTCTTGAACAATTCATTGTAAAAATAAATTTAATATTCATGAAACCAAAATTAATATGGGAATATAAGGGTGAAGAGAGGAACTCGATTATTGGAAAATATTTCATGGAGGATTGTTGATGTAGGAGCATTAGAGCTCCTAAACCATTAAATATTCGATGTTAAAAAGGATAAAAATCGGGTCTTGATTTTTGTGAAGAATTTATATTCGTCTATGTAAATAAATTGTATTTTCTAAGTTGGTATATTTTATTAGTTTTAGAATTAATGTTTAGAACATTTATGGATAAGTGATATTTTATCCATACAGAAAAAGAGGAGTCTATCTTGAAAAGCACGAGAGATTCTAGGGATAAATTGAGTAATTTTAGAATTTAGAAAAATATGATTTATGGAAAAATTTAATGATTTATCAAAATATGACTTATGAAGCTCTTTTAATATTTAGAAAATATATTGAATTTTCTTAATTCTACTTATTGTGAGCCTAAGGGTAATGATAACTAACGAAAAAATGCATGTAGAATCATGGCAAGAGAGAGGAATTAGTGTTTTTGAATAACTATAGATACACAAATTTTTGAAGGAAAGTTGTTCCTTTGGGGAACTCAGTGTAGATTGCTTCATCTATTACTTCAACACTGTTGGCTTTAGTTGTGTGGTATAAATTATTGATTCCACATAAAATATTGTGTCACGATTCTCGTTGGCATAGGGGATTCCAAGCATTAAAAGATAGATTATATGTACATCAATTTATTAAAATAATTTTCATATGTGTGAGATCAATGTCTATTATATTACATTTCTCTTAGAAAATAAATTCTATATGCATGAGATTAATATATATTACACTAGATTTATTTTAGAAAAGAAGTAAATGTTTGCATGCAGGGAAAATAGCTAGTTTGCAAAGAAGTACATGTTTGCATGTAAGAAAAATAGCTACCATGAAAAGAAGTATATGTTTGGATGAAAAACTAGGTTTCACTCATATAAAAGTTTGATTCCTTGAAAATATTGCATGAATTGTTGAAAACTGAAGATAATTTAATGAGACTAATCTTGGAAAATATTACATGAGTTATTTAAAAAAAAGTACAATTTAACAAAAATAATCTTGAAAATATTTGCATGAACTCTTCAAAATTGAAGATAATTTAACGAGGGTAATTATTGAGTGGATTTCTTGGCTTCACAGGATTTTCATGGGTTGTGAAAAAATAAAATTTAACTAGAGTAATTTCTTGAAAATAATCCATGAATTTTTGTGATCCAAGTTGTTGTCGTGAAAAGAATGCATGAGAATTATATTTTTTATACCTGTATAGATCAACTATTTGGGGTATATTTGCTGCGAAAGAAATATGTGTTCTTGCATGCATGAAAAAAACAATTATTATGATTTCATTTGGAAAAGAATAATATGTAGAGGTGAAAAAAACAATAACCATGAAGTTAGTTCTCTTGAAAATAATATTTTTTTATGTGCATATAGAGATAGAGAATGTGTTAATGTTCTTGGAAAATAATTTGTCGATTTGTACTCAATTATCTATATTGATATTGCATAAAAAGAATAAGTCATTACGATAGATTTCATGGAAAGATATATATATATATATATATATATATATATATATTCATCCAGAGAAGAATATAATTATTGTGTTATACCTTTGGAAAATAAATATGTAATTGCATGTAATAAATATGTTAGGTTTACTTGGAATAAAGCATGTATTTTCATGTTGTTGAGGAGGTAAATCCCCTCTGCGGACAGAGGCGATCCCTACTAGCCCAGCAGGGGTCTAGTAACAATCATCAAATGCTACAGCGCAAGTTCCTAATTGCGAATAAATAGACCAACAATGGAGGCCTACCTGGAGTCCAATGCTATGATCCGTGGAAGAGACAGCATTCTCGTTCCTCAGCCTCGGCAGATCACAATCCCCATGATCTCCGTGAATGGACACCTGTACATGCAAGAAACAACACGAATACAAGCATAAAATCCAGAATACGCAACTATATATCAGTCAGAATGGATATAACTCATTATTAACATAAGTGAAAAACAAATTGGAACCATAACTGGTAGTCATTCATTATTAAGAAATCGAAAGAGAGTACAACAAATGTTCTGATGCCGCGGTCTCCTTCGGAAGGGTCCCCAGTCGTTCACGTCTCACAAAGCTCGCTAGGGAAAGGGAAAGCCTCTCTAGAGTCTCTCGACGATAGTCTCCTTACTTGAGTCGGCCTTAAGGGAAGAAAGAGGGCTCTTACAGCACAAAGGCTCTTGGGAATTTGGAGATTCAAAGCTTAGGCACTTCAAGACTAGCTTGCAATGGCATTGGGCAAGATTTTATAGATGGGGAATGAGGGAGTTGGGATCCCTATTATTGTGGGATTGGCCCTATCATCAAGGAAGGTTCCATGAGAGGTGGCAAGCCACTTCCCTTCCATGAAACTCCCGTAGCCAAACCTCCCAACTCAAGATAGGCAATGGTTTCTGAGTTTGTTGAAACACAACTTCCACCATATTTATTTAAAAAACAATCCTTAAATTGGCTGGCGCGACTGCGACTCTGGGACAGAGCGCCAGTTGGCGCGGCCTCTTTGTAGGATTTTCCCTATTTGCGCGAGTGATGAACTGTCTGCCGGCGCCAATGCAAAAGGAAATGTTTTCATGGTTTTTTGCAAGGAGATGTCTTTAGGGAAATTGAAGCTCATGTTTAGAGGAATGCATTGATAATGGTTTCAAGGCATGACATTGTTCACAGGTCACAAAATGGGTTCTCCATTGTGCGGGACGGGGAATGGTAGGGACGGTGACAAATTACTGTGTAACAGATGCCCCCTAAAGTATGAGGCCCGAGAGAGAGAGTGGTGAAATGCTTTACGAGAACGTGTCCAACTGAAGCTCCACCGTCAGAAAACCTGCGTAGAAAAATACAGCTGATATCTCAAGTACATTATGTTTATGCGGTATGGGCGCAGCCATCCGAAACAGAGTACACTATAATCCGGATCCAGGGTATGGGCACAACCATCCAGCGAGGATCAAATAAATAGACTCAGGTATGGTCACAGCCATCCAATCAGTGAGTCATGTACATAATGATAATAATCCACAATCGCAGCCTGGATTACAACAGACACAATCCAGGGTCTTGCGCTCCATCTCGACCCAAATAAAGTACAAGTTCAAGCATGCGAATATGTGAGCTGAAGTCGAACATGCAAGAACATCGTCTGATTACCAGCCAGTGATGAGAGATGTTAACAGACGCGAGAGGGACCACCAATAATGACAATGGCCCTCAAGGTACTACAGGTACAATCTACGGTGTGTGAATCAATGAGCTGGCGTCGAACACCCGTAGAATCACTCGATTGGAGGCCAATGATGAAAACCCCACGTCGAATGTGATGAACCTGCCATTGAGGCATGCAGGCTCCAAGGTACCATAAAGGAGTCTCTAGATCAACTTCCTAGATAATGAGCTGAAGTCGACAGGAAGTGACCTTGATCGAAGGTGGGCCATAATGTCTCCCACATCATCGACACAAGACAGAGGAACATGATGTTTTTGTTGTGAATCAGGATCGTATGAGAATCAGAGGAAGGTTGATATTTGCAGAGGTCAACTTCTATTGAACATATAACGGCACAAAAGTGGTTTTGGCAGTATTTGACATCAACGGATCAGAGGTCATGGTGACAAGGCAATGAGCAGAGGAGAGGTCAAAAAGGATTATCCAAACCCACGGCGGCAAGTGAAAAAATGAGATGAGATGTCCCCAACCCAACACGAATGGAGACAAGTGTCATGTTCAAGAGCGACATACTGCCGACGACACTGATGACGGTTCCATTTTCCCCCCACCATTCTGGCGAGTACCCCAATTATTTTTGATAACAAGCTTGAAGGGGATAGCATATGCTTGTAATATAAGTCCGCCCTTCGGGCGAGTCCATCCTAGTGCATTTAACGAGTCCTAGGAAGGAGGAACTCGGAGAACGTCATTTCGAATGAATCTGATGTCATCAGGGTTTAACGAGTCTGACAAAGGAAGAACTCGGCGTCTTTTCATGTTTAGAGAGTTTGAAAAGACAATAGAAAAGTAAACTCCAAAGGACCCTTTTTGTAAATAGTTCCTCAGATCCGAAAAGGTAGAAAACAATATCTGAGAAAACCTCCTAGTCGCGATAGGCTAGGGTATTCCTTTTTCGTAATCAATCTATCCCAACCCGAAAAAGGGGTAAACGTATACTGGGTAGATGTCGATTCGTGTCCATTTTAACGAGATTGAAATGACAAGGGCCTTGGCAATATTTTCATGTTTAGAGAGTCAAAAAAGAGCTGAAAGATGACTCCAAAGTGACTTTTTCATGTATTTACCGAGTCCGAAAAAGTATAAAATACAACTCGTTTCCACCGTTAAAGTCGCAAAAACCTGCTGCTGCACATACCAAGCAAGCGTAAAACCCATTTTCGACATAACATATTAAAATATTTGATAAAAATAACTTTTAAAACCCATCCTATGTCGAAAAAGTTATAAATATGCCAAAATGGTAAAAATAAAATTACATTTACTATTTACCTTGGTAAAAAGCAGCAGTGGTCCATTTGGAGTGCAAACTTCTGACGGCGATTGCGACAGATCCGGTTGACCATTCAGATTCTCGTCTGCTACAGGTAAGAGGCGCTTCTCTATACTTCATTTCAATCCATTTTTTTGATAGTTTTCCCTCATATATCAGGCTCTGTGGCAACTTTTGAATTTTTAGGGCTGCGCTCATTGGCGCGGGTATCGGGAACGGACCCGCGCCAATCGGATTTTCTATGCAAAGGGCTCGCGCCACGTGGCGCGACTGTTCACAAAACAGCCGCGCCAGCGGCCGAACCCAAATTTCCGCCTAGAAATTCGAAATTTTAATCATTTTAAATGAAATTTGAAGCCTACCAGAGATCTAATTAAGGGTTTATGACCATGTGGATGCAGGAAATCAAGCAAAATGGTGATTGAGTGGAAAGAAAGAGAGCATGGAGAAGAGGATGAACAGGCCATAGAAAGTGAGGCTTGTATGAATGCCCTCAGAAACTGTGGGCTAAAGAAGTTCTTCCTTACACCCTATTTACGAGCTCAGCCCGAGCTCCTCCAGTATCTGATCAGTATTTGGGACGAACAGGAACAAGTGTTCAAGTTGCGAGACCAGGTATTGGAACTGGAGGTCTCCGATGTGTACTTCATAACCGGACTATCTCGCAGAGGTCCGGTACCCATCCTGACTGGGAGCAGACCATCTGGCGAGAAGATGGAAGAAGTGATGGCACGAGTGTGCCCAAGAGCACAAATGGGATCAGGGAGAAAAAAGGTGGATATCCACACCATCCCTGACCTGGCATTGAGAGTTGTCCTACATACCATCACGCGGGCTGCAGGATCGCAGGCACCGCACGAGGCCACAAAGGCCCAACTCCTGCTGGCCTCAGAATGCATGAGTCCCTTATTGTTTGACTGGGCTACAGCAGTAACAATAAACATGAAGAGACAACTCACAAAATGCAAGCAAGCTAAACTGAAACAGTTTGGCTATGGTTCCATCCTGGTATCGTTCATTCTGGAACGCTTACCAATCTTCCAGGGCCAAGGGGCCTCAGTAGCAGATCCGATACCACGAGAGCCAAGAATGGCTCGCTGGGCAGCATTAATGCCCAGAGCTGGAGGCGGCCAACAGATGTCCTGGAGGCCGGAGTTCTTTAGGTGGTTATGGCGCCAGCTGATTGTAGTGGAAGACTGGCCATATGCAGGAACTGACTTCACCGGAGACCCAGATCTCCCACTGCCAGAAGGAGATGACTGGGACGAGGAGTTGGGTAAGACCTCATGTTTTTGATTTTTATGTTTTATGTTTTTTTGTTAATACACATTCGTCCTAACACATTTTATATATGTATGCAGATGTGGGACCTGAGAGACCAGCTGGGATGTCTCCAATCTCACGGAGGACACAACTCGCCCCTGATCCTCAGGGAGAGGGTACCGGAGGAGAGGAGTTGATCCAGAATCTCGAGGGCATTGCCCGAGGGATCTCGGACTATGCTCGGCTGGCGGACGTACCGATGGCATACCAGCGTCATACGGTGGGAGTTCCAAGTCGGATCCACCGAATCCTGAGACGCTTAGTGCGTGCAGTTACATGCTATCATGAGCACCATGCGGATTAGCTCTTAGGGATTATACCACACATATTTTTTGAGAGACATATCGTCTCCGGATGTACTTAAGACGATTATGTATATTTTGACTTTATGTGACACACTCTATGTAAACATTTCGATATCTATATATATATGCATATCTATTTCTTGATGGATCTTTCTTTACATGATGATGATTTAAAAAATGCGCAAATGTCTGTCTAATACCAAATTTGCTACTGCATCTGTTAATGTATTCAAATGCCTGGGTATATGTTGATATGTAATGTAGTCAAAATTCCTTTCCAGTAACTGAATACACAGATACAGACATAAAATGAACGGGTTTCTTACCGAATAGTGTCCATTCAGTTATAACACTACAAGTTGCGAATCTAGATACACAAGCAATTCACGGATACCAAGGTTTACTGCCTCGGTTAATAATTCTAACACAACACTATATTCCGCGATTTTGTTCGTAGTACGTCCTAGCCACACTCCTTGCAGGTTGACCAACTCACCAGTAGGATCATAGATTACCCAGGCTGCTGAAGAGAAATTCCTGGTACTGCGGGAGGCACCATCCGCGAAACCAACAAATGGATGAATAGACATCTGCACAACCAGGAAGACCCGATCAGCAGAAAGATGTTTACAAGGCACACCACACCATATATGCACACAAATGAAAAACACACACCTATGTACACACACCACACCAAGAAATCACTTCAGGCATAGTACTTTTTGAGGTACAGCCCATTCCTGGGCTGCGCCAGCGGAACTCCTTCATAATCTATAAGCTCATAAGCCCCGTTTTTCAAAACGCGTTTTACTATATAGGGCCCATGCCACATAGGCTGGAACTTACCGGCTCCAAGATTGTCATGTGCTTGATCGTACAGGAGGACGAGGTCTCCTTCGATAAAGGAACGAGGAGAAACAGATTGATCAAAATGAGTTTTGACCCTCTTCTTTTGTGCTTCAATAACCAAAGCAGCTAGATGACGGGTTTCATCTAACCGTTCCAGATACAGAAGATGTTCTTCCTTAGCAGAAGTATTAGGTAGAAGTTCCACAGCTAATTTCAAAGAAGGAATCTCGCATTCAACTGGAAGAGTTGCTTCCAGACCATACACCAATTGAAATGGTGTGAACCTAGTTGCACTCTTTGCAGATGTTCGGTATGCCCAGAGAGCTGAGAACAGTTGGAGATGCTTATTGGATTTGTGAATACCAACTGTTCGTTGAAGCATAGTGACCAGAACCTTGTTCACTGCTTCAACCTGAGCATTCGCCTGAGGGTAATATGGTGTTGAGTTGTCGTGACGCAAGCCCAAATTTGAATTCAGCTCCGCCATCATATAATCTCGGGAATGAGTACCGTGATCAGTGACGATGGCTTGAGGAACCCCGAACCGTGCAATAACGTGGTTGAATATAAATTGAGCAGCCGTTTTCCCATCAGCAGCTAGTGTAGGCATCGCCTCGGCCCACTTGGTGAAGTAGTCGATGGCGAAAATTATATACGCATGCCCCCCGGCCGAGCGAGGGTTACACGTCATGAAATCCACGCCCCATTTCGCAAAAGGGCCGACGGTAATAACAGGGTGCAAGGGTAGAGGCGGTGCACGCATCTTGCGCTGAAATATCTGGCACGCATGACATTTACGGACTGCCATGATACAGTCTTTGAATATAGAAGGCCAGAAATAACCTGCTCGCAGAATCTTCTGGGCAGTAGCATACCCGGACATATGTCCACCATAGGTGCCACTGTGGCAGTCATTTAGGACCTTTTTAGCCTCTTCCAAGGTTAGGCATCGCCGGAGCACCGAATCTACTCTAATGTGGTATAAGGTATCTCCTACTATACGGTAGGGCTGGGACTGGTGCCGAATCCGACGGTGGGTAGCTTTATCCAACTCAGACCGAAATGTCGAGGTCTAAAGATACACTATTATGTCACCATACCAAGGGTCACTAGTACTGATGAGGAAAAGAGTTTCGTCCCATATATGATCTTCAGCATATGAGGGAGCGGAGTCTGTAGGGAGAGAGCATATAAGATCCGTGAAAACCAGTGATTTAGTTGACTTAGCGGTAGTGAACTCTAAGTCAAAGTCCTGTAGGATAACAATCCATTTGGAGTACTTTCCCCCTAGTAATTGTCAGGAGAGAATATACGTCATAGGGTTGTAGTCTGAAACCACTGTTATCATACACAAAAGCATGTAATGGCGAAAGCGTTGTACAGCGTGTACTGCTGCTAATGCCAACTTCTCGACATGAGCATAACGCGTTTCTGGATCGAGAAGGTTCCATGACAGATAATAAACAACATGTTCATTACCGTCATCGTCATCCTGCACCAAGACCATGGCTATGGTGCTAAATGCGGCGACGAGATATAAACTGAAGTCATGGTGGTAGTCCGGAGGACGAAGGAACGGAGCATTGACAAGCAACGTCTTCAGCTTCTCAAAGTATTGCTGAAAAATTCCGTTCCAATGAAAGGGAACGTTCTGCTTTAATAAACGAGTGAATCCTTTGGCCACCTCAGCATAATTCGGGATAAAGCGCCGAAGAAAGTTCGCTTTCCCTTGCAGACTCTGTAACTGATATAGGGAGGAGGGTGATGGGAGATTAATAATGGCCTCAACCTTTAAAGGGTCAAGGTGAATTCCGTCTTTCCAGACTATGAATCCCAAAAGACGGCCAGAATCCATGCCGAAGACGCACTTATGAGGATTAAGCCTAATATTGTAACACCTGCAACGAAGAAAGATCTGGCGGAGATGCTCAGGATGGTCCTCTCGCTTAGCCGAATGGGCTAGAAAGTCGTCCAGATAAGGCTGAACGATATGGCGAATGTCATGAAAAGCGTAGGACATCGCACGCTGAAAAGTGGCTCCAGCGTTCTTCAAGCCAAACGGGAGCTTTTTGTAAGCGAATGTACCCCACGGACCGATGAATGTCATCTTGTGTTGATCCTCAGGTGCAATATTGATCTGATTATACCCCAAGAAACCATCCATCAAGGATTAAATCTCACTTCCGGCACATTCGTCAATGATCTGGTCTATGAACGGAGTGGGATAATTATCCTTGGGGTAGGCACGATTGATGTCGTGATAATCAACACAGACTCTAATCGTACCCTTTTTTTTATCGACATGGAAAATGTTAGAAACCCATTCTGTGAGGGGGATGGGATAAATAAAGCCCGCGTTCAGAATTTTTTCAACTTCTGCCTTGATGACGGCAGCTCTCCGAGGATGCATGGGGCGTAAGCGTTAGCGCACGGGCTTCACACTTGGATAGGTTGGAATCTCATGCACTACGATACTGGGATCAATCCCCGGCATTTCCTCGTAAGACCACGCGAAGACATCTCTGAATTCTTTAAAAATCTTAGTATAGACTTGAATCTCATCGGGAGAACAAGTCACACCCACATGAATATTCTCAACGATCCCCGATTTAACGGAGATGTTGATCGGGATGGTTTGAGTGATGTTACTCAGGTTTCCCTCCGAAAAAACCTCGTGCGTCAAAATGGGCGTTTGAAGAGGAGGGGTAGGAACCTGAGTAGCATAACGCTCCAGAGATTCAGTCATTACCCCCAAGCTAGGCATAAAAGAGGAGCGATGATGTCCATCGCCCCAAGGCAACTCCTCAAGAGACATAGTTTCAATGATGGCTTCATCGAAAGGAAAAGTCTCTTTGAGAGGATCAGGTGAATCGGCCTGACCAAGCCAGGGGGATTGAGAGTAGACGTCGAGAGCCATGCTCAACGGAACATGCTGAGGAGGTGGAGAATCAGATGCGGCAACAATTTCACAGTAGCTGATCTCTACTGGAGTCAAGGGCATTGATTCTCCAAACTCAAACACCTGCTCAGGCATAGGAATAAGCCAGGGGTCATCGGACCTGGACATCATGTTAACTTGAGCGGTGTGCGGTGGCAGTGCGGGAAAAATACCCATGAGGACTGGGTCTTTGAAAAGACCAGGTCCTACACTGTCCAGGGGATTCGGAATTTGATCCATGTATGGCACGTTGTTCTCAGAGGTAGAGGTGAAAAATGACAACTGATCCACCGTGACAATTTTTCCCTCGTGAGGGAACTTAAGAAGTCGAAAGATGGTGGAAAGCACACATAGCATGGCATGGTTCCAGCTACGGCCAAGAAGTATATTGTAGTTGAGCCTAGCGTCGACTACTTGTACTTCCACGTTGACAGTCTTCCCCTGTAATGTGATCGCTAGACTCTCGAGAACACCGAGGGGTTTGGATTCCCGACCATCAAATGCCTCTAGGGCATTGGGAGAAGACGAAAGGGCTGGAGACCCGATGGCCTTCCAGCAAGCGGAGGACATAACGCAAGTAGAGGCACCTTCATCCACAACGGCCCTATGAATGTTAAGGCCGTTAATCCCGACTTGAATAACAAGAGCGATTTGATGTGGAAGCCGGGGAGTGAAATTCTCTAAGTCGAAGGTGAGAAGACTCGAGTCGGCGGGATCAATGTCCCCGATCGCAGACAGTAAAGCCTTTCATTGTGAAGGACAAATTTGAAGAACTTCTAGTGCAGACATAGCAGACGGCGCCTATGCCAAATCCTCAACAATGTTGTAATGTTGAGCGGCACGAGCATTCGGATTATAAGAAGATCTTCGAAGGACACCTTTAGAAGGTGGTTTTACAACGGGTTCAGGAGTAGGCTTCTCGATTTCCAACGAACCGGAGGTAGGTAGGGGAGGTGGTCCATCCGCAACTGCCTTCCCGGGTGCCTGCCACGATTCGTTGTAATCCTTCGAACGCGTAGCGACAGAGATAGGTGCAACACTCTTCATCATGAAAACTTGGGACCCAAATGGTGCAGATGGTGACGGTTGTTCGACCATCTGGGTCTGCTGAGATGGGAATGGCTCTTTTAGAACAGCCAGAGTCCCTTTAGGGCCCTTGAGAAGTTGACTAACCTTGGATCGTCGTGGACAATCCTTAGTATAATGGTCCCCTTCACAAATGAGGCAAGGGTATTTCGGTTTACGCTGAGAGCCATCCTCAGTGCGAGATTTAGATTCTGGATTTGGGGCATCAGATTTAGATTTTCCTTTTCCCTTCTTTTTCCCCTTGGAAGTTTTCTCCGTAGGATTGGCCTGGATGGCATTCACTTCTGCGGTTTTACCAGAATCGGACGGGGCGGGATTAGCAGGAGCATTGTTGGAATAATTAGACTTCTTCTTCCCATTCGAAGATTTCTTCGAATTCTGAGAGACAGAACCAATGACACCATCCACTGCGGGGGTAGGCGGAGCCTTAGAGGTTCCGGACTGTGGGGCATCAGGCAAGATATCATAAAGCGTGTCGGACTAAGAATACACAAGATCCTGATATTGGGCACGCACAATGGCTTGTTCCTCTGTCACACACGCTCCCATCGCAATATCTTGAGCGATTTTATTCACAAAGGAGGTGGTATACCAGTGAGTTAGTATCTGATCAGGTATGTGAAACTTGATCAGTCTACGACGGCGCCGCCACTCATGAATGTGATCAAAGATGTGAGTGGCTTTATCCTGTTTTAGAGAAGTCAAGAGGTGCGTCCCGGCTTCATAACGAACCGGTAACTGAAAGTGTGTGAGGAAAGCCATGGCTAAAGAATTGAAATCTTGGAAAATGCCGTGGGATAACTCTATGTACCACTTAGCAGCAGCTCAGTTAAAGTACGCTGGAAGAGGTGCAGGTGAATCGAATCATCGACCCAAGAGTTAGACGAACACCAAAGATGATACGTCATCACATGCACATGGGGGTCCTCTCCAGCTTTTCCCTCAAACTTGGGGCAATCACCTGGTATCTTGGTGGGAACCGGAGGCCAATACGGATTATGTAAAATCGGATCATTGGTCAGTTTTGAAACATCCGGCAACTCCAAGGTGGCCAAGAACAGCAATGGCAGATTGACCGGCATGCCAGACCCAAGATGAGGACCATTACCTGTACTCCACAATGGTTGTGAATATCCTTGCCCCCATGGGTTCTATCCCGTAGGATTATGACCGTAGGGGGTGTAGGTCATATAACCAGACTGATTTGGATGCTGGTAACCAGAGTGTGGGGCCTAATAACCAGGGTACAAACCCTGATTATATGTCGGCCTGGTGTAAGCAGCGTTTGGATTTGGCTGCTGAGTATAGGTAAAACCGGGTGGAGGAGGATAATACTGAGAGCCTCTGGGGTGGTTATAATTCAGTTAAGATTGACCATGAGGATAATAACCACCCTAAGGATGAGTAGGCTGCTGAAAAGTGGAACCCTGCGGAGCCTGATAAGTAGGGCGCAGCTGTTGATTTGGCTGCGGCATTGAATGAGTCGGCTGCTGAGCAGGGTTAATAGAATGAGCGGGCTGCCCTGAGTGAACAGGTTGACCTGACTGAGAGGGCTGCCCTGAATGAATAGGTTGGCCCTGATAAACAGGTGGCACTGGTTGATCAGGCTGGCCTGGTTGTGAATGAGCCCGAGGTTGTACCGGATGGGCCAGTTGGCCTAGAGGCGGAACACCAGGTTGTGCCGGATGGGCCGGTTGGCCTGGTGGAGGAATAGGACCAGGTGGTTGCTGGAAACCGGTTTGACCTGAAGCGGAATCATAGGATGGTCCTGGCTGATATGCAACGTTAGAAACAACAGGATACTGAGGTTGCATAGGTAAAGAAGGCTGGATTTTCCCCCCAGGACCATAGACCGGTTTCGGTTGATACCCCGGCTGAGGCTGAACAGGTTGACCAGAAGGGCTATAATACTGTCCTTGCGGACCGTACGATGGCCCTTGTTGGCCGACAGGATAGCCTTGCATGGGCTGCCCCTGTGGATCATAAAGATAGCCAGGTTGGCCCAAAGGTTGGCCTTGGAAAGGCTGTCCTTACGGGTTATAAGCCTGGTTATAAGGTAAACCTTGAGCATAGAGGTAAGCCTCAGGAGCGGGTAGACGTAAAATCTCCCCGTGCTCATCATACTGACCTGGGAAAGAATACAAGGGTGTACCATCCTATGCATAGTGTGAAAAGTAAGAGCGGTTGGGATCTTGGGAGGATGGTCCAACCTCGACGTTCGGCTGTTGCAAAGACAACCGATACTCCTCCAAAGAGATGTTCTCTGGTATAGCAGTCGCTAGATAAACATCTTCAGGAGTTGGCACAGCCCTCGCAGTGGATGCTGTGACAACAGGAGAAGAGGCGGCCACACAGACAGTGGGCCGGACGAGAACAGAAGTAACGGGCATCTGAGGAGACACCCTGGGCGTAGTAGCAGCTGGCCTCGGAGAAGGACCTGACACTCCCATAAAGGCTGCGGCAGAAATGATCTAACCCAAAGATCTGTATCCCTGTGGTAAAGAGGGACTGGCTGTTGACATGTCAGCCAGCTCAGAGTTGTCTCCCTGAAACAATCTTCGTGGGAAGAGCTGATAGTCTTCACCAAACGTTGGGATTTTCTCACCAGAATCACTCATGGTCAATCCTGCCGTTAAATCACGCAATAGACGGCGAGGACTAGGAGGAAATACAACAGCAACAAAAGGTGAACCCGATGTAAGAGAAAGGAAATCAACTCCTAATCTCAATTCAGACACAGGGTCCGAAAAGGGCCAATCGAACTCAACTGGTCCCCCAAAGGGTTGCTCGGAAAGAACCGGTCCCCCGTTAGGAAACTCGGAAACAATAGGCTGCTGCGGTTTAGCAGAGGATTGGGAAACCTCTGATGAATCGTCTGTGTAAGGACCACCAGTAGACGAAACCGAAGGTTCCACCACTGTGGCAAAAACAACAAGAGAAAAGATCAAACACACACACGGGCTGAAAAAGAGTCAAGACACACGATCAAACGGTCAACAAACAATATCTAACAGGGCGTATAATCGTGGGTGATTAATTTTTTACCACATTGAAAAATAAGAAACTTCACCGTTTCATGTTTGAAGAGTCGAGAAACGATAAAAGATGACTCTATCTCTTTCAGATTTGACACAAGCGTGAAAGGACAAGCGCTTGACGGTCTTTTCAAATTTAGGGAGTCAGAAAAGACCAAATGACTGCTCAGGAATACTAGGCACAAAGGGTGTACCAAATAACCGTGAACTGCAATATACACCTTGGTTTTAATAATGAAAAAGAAATCAGCCAAGGAATTTCCGTACGTGCAGGCAATCTCCCTGAATGTTGTGTTCGGTGTATCACGGGTATAGGGTGGCAGACTCAGCTTCCTATGGATAAAATATTGAAACCTATAGGGGTCTCCCTTTATATAATCGACGGTACGGGGAACACAAGTCCGTACTAGCGCTGTCTAAAGCCAATAGGCGAACGACAGCTACTAGGTTTAAAGACGCCGGAACACGTCTCTAGCATAGACCTCTAAATATGTTTCGTTAGATTCCAATGCTGCCTTAGTGTAAATTGAGTAGATTTTAAAGTTGATCTTCAATTACGTTTCAGTTTTCAGGTCCTAACGAATGTGTTGTCTCAAAAACTCCTAAATGCAAAGCTACATGCCACAGTACACCATTTCGTTCGATGAAAACTAGCTACAGAAGAGTTGAGAGTTTTTTACACAAACAAAATGATCGGAAGACAAACAATGATATCTCTAATGCAACTAATGAAATCGAAAATTTTTCATTCCAATCACTAATTACTAGTAAAATAGAAAAATTTCAATTTTCACTAATCAACCAAAAGCAAAAGAGATTTTTTTTTTGTAATTTTCAATGTTTGATAGCTAGATGCACTAAACAAACTGAAAATAAAAGATAAGCAACTTGAGAAATGATATTGAGAGAGAAAAACGAACAAATTTCACTCAATGACACAAACAATCAGATCTCGGATCGACCAAAGTCTCTCAAAACAAAGAAAAAGACTCAAAGGCTCCAATGGACCGTGTGATCTAGGCCCAAAGCAGGACCAAACGAAATTTGAATGAAGAAACGAGCAATCACCCAAAAATCACAACAAAACAGTGAACAACTACTAAGAGAATGCGGAGGAGCAATCAGAGAGTTGACTGGATAAACAAAACACCAAAACTCCCAAGGAGGGCTCGATACACAAAGCCACTAGATGCCCTAGGGCTTAAGACGTGAAATCTATGGAGAAAAGCAAACAACCAAAGGGCGAAGGCAAATTCCCAGTCAAACCGGACTCCAACACACTCAGGTAGTCGAAAAATCAAGAAGAAAAACACTGAGCAGACCTAGAGAGCTCAAAACTAAGCAAACTCTAATACCCTACATGAGTGGCGCGACTGTAAGGCTGCAACTGGCGCCAGGAAGCAATTGGCGCGGGCAATACAAAAGCAACATGCGCCAATTGGTGCGACTGTCAGGATAAAAAGAGCGCCAGTCGAGTTTCTCAGCCAAAAATAAAAAAGAACTACTCCAGAAGCATATCAATGTAAACTAAGCAAACCAAGAAGAAAAAAACAACAAAATAACCCAGCCCAAAAGGCTAACAAAGCAAGGAAAAATCATAAAACAATCAAAACGAGACAATCCAAACGAGACAGTGAAAACTAGACGATCCCCAGTGGAGTCGCCAAATTTTTGAGGAGGTAAATCCCCTCTGCGGACAAAGGCGATCCCTACTAGACCAACAGGGGTCTAGCAACAATCATCAAATGCTAAAGCGCAAGTTCCTAATTGCGAATAAATATACCAACGATGGAGGCCTACCTGGAGTCCATTGCTATGATCCGTGGAAGAGACAGCGTTCCCGTTCCTCAGCCTCGGCAGATCACGATCTCTGTGAATGGACACTTGCACATGCAAGAAACAACACGAATACAAGCATAAAATCTAGAATACGCAACTATATATCAGTCAGAAAGGATATAACTCATTATTAACATAAGTGAAAAACAGATTGGAACCATAACTGGTAGTCATTCATTAATAAGCAATCGAAAGAGAGTACAAACAATGTTCTGACGCCGCGGTCTCCTTCGGAAGGGTCCCCAGTCGCTCACGTCTCGCAAAGCTCGCCAGGGAAAGGGCAAGCCTCTCTAGAGTCTCTCGACGATAGTCTCCTTACTTGAGTCGGCCTTAAGGGAAGAAAGAGGGCTCTTACAGCACAAAGGCTCTTGGGAATTTGGAGATTCAAAGCTTAGGCACTTCAAGACTAGCTTGCAATGGCAATGGGCAAGCTTTTATAGATGGAGAAGGAGGGATTTGGGATCCCTA
This sequence comes from Pinus albicaulis, assembly GCA_034641835.2. NCBI lineage: Eukaryota > Viridiplantae > Streptophyta > Pinopsida > Pinales > Pinaceae > Pinus > Pinus albicaulis. Next base: position 93,115 of record JAXQQM020089516.1, read on the forward strand.
TTATTGTAGGATTGGCCCTATCATCAAGGAAGGTTCCATGAGAGGTGGAAAACCACTTCCCTTCCATGGAACTCCCGTAGCCAAACCTCCCAACTCAAGATAGGCAATGGTTTCTAAGTTTGTTGAAACACAACTTCCACCATCTTTATTTAAAAAACACTCCTTAAATTGGCTAGCGCGACTGCTGCTCTGGGACAGAGCGCCAGTTGGCGTGGCCTCTTTGTAGGATTTTCCCCATTGGCGCGAGTGATGAACTGTCTGCCCGCGCCAATGCAAAAGGAGATGTTTTCATGGTTTTTTGCAAGGAGATGTCTTTAGGGCAATTGAAGCTCATGTTTAGAGGAATGCATTGATAATGGTTTCAAGGCATGACATTTTTCACAGGTCACAAAATGGGTCCTCCATTGTGCGGGATGGGGAATGGTAGGGACGGTGACAAATTACTCTGTAACACATGTACAGTAGGTATTACAAATAGTTGTTCTTGGAAAATATTGTCTTGGAAAGAATGCATAGTTGCATGAACAAGATGAAGTATATTTCATTGTAGCTTTCCCTTGGAAAGAAGAGGTAGTTGCATTCACTAGAATAAGTATATTTTATGCTATCTTTGCCTTGGAAATATTATGCAGTTGCATTCAAGATTATGTTCTCTTACTTTTGGAAAGATTATGCATTTTCATGTATGATTATGTTAGCTTTATTTCGAGACAAGATTACGTGTGTGCATGAAGGAATAACAACTATTTTGGAAAGTTTGTGCATTCATATGAAAAACCATACGTAATGTGCTAGTTTCCTTTAAAGGAGTAAGGACAATAGTAGTTCTTTGGAAAAGAATGTTGACCTATGCGTGAGGGGAATAATAGTCAATGTGGTGTTTGATAGTTATATGATTTTATTAATGCATGTACAATGATTGTAAAGAATACATCGCATGATATTCTGCATATGTTTTATGTATGCACAAAAATAGATGTTGAAGCATCACAAATAAATAATTATTATTGGCTTGATTATTCTCTGATCTAACCATGAAATCAAAATTCAAAGACAACATAAGTTGCAAAAAATACCCGCAACATATGCAAAAGATGGATTGTACTTAAAATTGTGGCAAGAAATAAATTAATTTTCTATGTAGTTTGAAGGGATGTCATTTGCATGACAATCCATTGATGGGAAGAACTAGGATACAAATACTCAATGTTCAAGGCTTTGTGGGTAATTGATATCATGGTGATTGAAATAGCTATAACTATTTATCTTTCATTTTAGATGCTATTTCTTTGTACTATTTTATGAAAATGGTCAAGTGATGGACTCCCTTATAACCATTTTCTTAGCCTCTCTCAAATAACAATAATAAATACAAAATAATAAATTAATTAATTAAATATTCCAAATTAGGAATATGTGCCTAACTCTTGGGTTGTTCCTCAAATATTGGAGTTTGTTTAGTAACTCCTATCTTGGTGGGTTTTTGGTGATAAATTATCTCAACCGAAGGAGTCTAAGATAGAACGGACTATCTTAAACATTTTCTTTCATCTATTTAAATTGTAAACTAAATTATTTTAATAAGAGAGAATGATGAGAATGCCATGAGACTGAAGCGTCTTTTCTGCCATTGTTTTGTCTAGTTTTGTATCTATGTTTTCTGTAATCTGTTTCTCAGTTATTTCATTTCTAATAAGTGGTATCAAAGCTTACAGTGTGTTGTTTTGAGGACCTGTTGAGAGATTTGTTCATTGCAGAGACAAAATTTTTTGTTCTTATGAAAAAACTACCATGGATCTGCATGGCTGTGTGTTGTCTACCTTGAGCCGTGAGCTGCACAGAGAATGGTGGTAGTTGTTGTGTTAGCGCTATGTAAGCTGATGTGGTAGAGCGTATAATATGAACGTGGAGTATATACAATGTTTTTCATTGCCTGAGAAGATCTACCATGAGAGCTGTGAGCTGAAGTTTAATACGTTGAGCTCGGTTTGTGAGCTGGTATGTGCGTTGAACCGCAAAACGATGCTTGTTTGCTGAAGGCTGTGAGACCGATAGTTTATGAACACCGTGAGCATTGAACTGTGAGACCGTGAGCTGCCTAGAGAGCCGAGCTCGTGAAATATCAAGTAGTGGAAGCGAAATTCATTATGTTGTGTTGCAATTTGTAATAATATTGCAGTGGAATCCGGATTTCTGTAAGTTGCAGAGTTGTGAAGCTTCCGGTGTGTGGGTTTGAGGTGTACGCTTCCAGAGCTGAAGCGATTTAATCATTCAAGATGACAGTCACTCATTTCAATCTAGGAGGCATGAGGTAAATAAATCAGAACAATTGAAATCATATTTTTCTTTTGAAGTAGATTAAGCTATCCTTCTCGCAAAAAATGATTCACGGGAACATTTGTAATCGATACTACAACTTCGTATCTTCAACACGGCCACTCCCACCTCTCTGCCTTCTTTCTGGCTCCCATCTTTCGCTTTGGTATGTTTCATTCTAAAGAATCTCCTCTCAAAGCTTGTCTCAAAAGATCCAGTTTTCTATGAAACTTTGATTGTTTTGTTTCTAGCTTATTCCTTTCTATCAGATGTTAAATAAACTTAGTTCTCTCTAGAGTATATAGAAAATGGAATAAACTTCGATGTTTTGCCACTTTTTCTTTAGTGAAATGAAGCCATGACATTTAGTGCAATCGACCTGCTCTATAGTTTTTTGGCCTCTTTCAATCGATATATGTAATCCAAAGCACAAGTGCATATATTGTTAGTAAATGTTGATGGTATTATGCTGGAATTTGGGTGATGGAATCCTATTTGTTTTTAAACCAACAGTGAGCCATGCATATCAGTTGATCCAATCCTGATGAAGCTGGAGCTGTGTTTGCATTTGAGCAGTGTTTGATAGTGTTTGACAGCGTTTGAACTCGTACTCCAATTTTTCCAAAGTCTCGCCATAGTAAATAACATATTTATTTTGACAGCCTTTGTGTTTGCGTTGAAATCTGCAGAAAGGAGCTTTGCATTCGCTGGTATCATTCATTTGTTTGCTACTATCATGGATTGTTAGGTCCCTATATCACTAGTATAGTCCCTTATTATTGCTAGTGTAAACCCCTTATTGTTATTATTGTACCCTTGTAACCCCCATTTTGTTATTATTGTGCCCTTAAATTATTATTGTTAGGTCGGCTAGGATTACATTATTTACTTGACTAGGATTACATTATGGCCCCATGGACTCCTATATATAGAAAGGAGGTTTTGTGAATTGTATCATCTAAGAATTGATCATTTATGTAATGTATTGGAGGTTTCCCCCTCGAAGTGGCTCATTTCTAAGGCGTTGATATCTCTTTTCTTCTCTTTTTGGAGCTGGTTACACAACATTTGGTATCAGAGCTTTAGATTCTAGGGTTTCACTGCTCCAAACAGGTCATCGTGGCATTTTCGCTATAACTTTTTTTCTACGAAGGTTCAGAAGCTAAAAAATTTAGGGTGTGAAGCTGAAATCCTGAGGAAGGTTTTCTAAAAATTTCAGAGCTTGTTTCATAATATTTTCGGAGATATGATCTGTGGAAGTTAGGTCTTTGTTCAGGCTCATAAACAGGTCATCGTGGAATTTGCGCTATAACATTTTTTTCTATGAAGGTTCAGAATCTAAAATTTGTATGGTGCGAAGATGAAATCCTAAGGAAACTTGTCAAAAAATTTCAAAGCTTGGTTCGCAATATTTTTGGAGATATGATTTGTGGAAGGTAGTGCTTTTTCAGGCTCCTGAATTTCATCTAAAAAAGGTGATCGTGGGAACATTTCAATAAATCTCTCTCTGAGCATCGGATTGGAGTGCCGTAAAAAGTATTCACAAGTACACGAACTATAGTTTCTTAGCTATCAATTTCAGAGACAAAGGATGAAACAGTGACACGTGGCAAGTCGTACAAGTTCGCTCTATTAAACCAGTCCATAATTAGGTCATTGTGAGATATTGGATACAACTTTGTCTTGGAGAATCCAAATCAAGTCAGACCTATGGCATTCAAAAGAGAATTTATAGGGCTAATTCAGTGCTGAATTTCAGATATTGAAGAGCCGCAATCACATAGATAATACAATTTCAATATCGAGCTCCTCAAAAGCAAGTAAAAGGTGTGTATTTTTTTTCGAATTGCATAAGTCTTGTTTGAAGAATCAAGTTGAATTGATTGCAAGGGCATATTGTAGAATAGATATAAGTATTGGATTATAAAATGGCCCCTAAAATTAATTCAACACCCATTAAGCCTTTGGAAAGCTCTACTATGACTCATGAAGACGAAGAATTGCAACATGATCTATCAAAATTACAAGAGCAAGTGCAACAAATTTCACTCTCGCAAAGAGCAACAAAAAATGAAATGGAAGTTTTGAAGAAAGGCGTGGAAGCCAAGATGGATGGCGTGCAAGCTAAGATGGATGGCGTGGAAGCTAAGATGGATGGCATGGAGGCAGGCATGGAATCTAAGATGGATGAAATGGAAGCTAAGATCGATGAGAAAATGGAAAACATGAAGAATTTTCCAAAAGAAGACATGGAAGGTTTGACAAAGTTGATACAAGAAAGGTTTCCTAATGGTGAAAAGATAGTAGAAGAACCTCATGATGAGAAAAAAATAAATGTTAATTGTGATTTCATAAACTCTAATGTTGGCGGGAAGAACCACCATATTCCAAAGATGGATATGGGGAAGTTTGATGGAAAGGATCCTGTAACATGGATACTACAGATGGAGCAATATTTTGATCTCCATAACGTGCAAAACACACAAAAGGTACGCATTGCAACTTTACATTTAGAGCAAAATACATTTGTATGGTATCGATGGCTTTGCTCCCGTAAAAAAATTGTCACTTGGTCAATTTTTACGGAGGAAATGATAGCACATTATGAGGATACAAAGAGCAACACCTTCTTTAGCCAATTGATAAATCTCAAACAAAAGGGTTTAGTGGGGCAGCACATTGAGGACTTCCAAAAATTTAATATAAGGGTAACTGATATTCCAGAGGAACATAGGATTGATCTCTTCATAGGTACTCTAAAGGATAACATCTAACATGAAGTTCATGTTTTGGAACCTGATTCATTGGAGAAGGCATTCAGGTTGGCAAGAAAAGTTAAATGTAAAATTATGGTGACAAGGAAGCCTACCACTCAATTCTATAAAGAAGGAAGTGTTGCTATGCCTAGATTTCCACAACCTACAAGGTTGACACCAAAACAATTGGAAGAAAAAAGAGCAAAAGGGCTTTGCTATAGTTGTGATAGCAAATACACTAAAGGTCATAAGTGTGCTGAGAAGAAATTATTTTACATAGATTGTGAAGAGAAAGAAGAAAATGAACAAGAAGAGGATATACACCAGGAACCAGCCCTAGAAGAGGAAGAAATGAATCCGACCATATCGTGTAATGCACTGGCAGGAATTACCACTCCTCAAACTCTCAAGATAAAAGGACAAATCAAGAAGAAAAAGGTAATAGTGTTGATTGATTCGGGTAGCACCCATAATTTTATTCATTGTAAGGTAGCCAAGGAATTAAATTGTTTCCTATACCCAGCACCAGAATGTCAAGTGATGGTTGCAAATGGAGGAACTATAAATTGCTCTGGAGAATGCCATAATATCAAGCTAACCATGGAGGAATATGTATTGACTAGTCCAATGCTTTCCATTCCTATGGGAGGTGCTGATGTTGTACTAGGAGTACAATGGTTACAATCTTTGGGGACGGTAGCTTTTAATTTTCAAGAACTTTTCTTGAAATTTTTTTCAGAAGGAAAGGAAGTCGAATTACGGAGTATTGCAGAGAAGCCGAGAAAGATAATAAGCTCTAATGTCATGACAAAGCTTCTAAAGAAAGAATAACGAGGTGTAATTGCACAATTATGCTCATTAGAAGTTCCAACATCAAAATCATCTATTTCTGCAGATCTCCAACAAGTCTTGGACAATCATTCCAAGGTGTTTGAAACTCCCAAAGGACTCCCACCTATTTGTGATCATGATCATGCTATTCATTTGATTCCAGGAAGTGTTCCTCCAAACATCGGGCCTTATAGATATCCTTACTTCCAAAAGAGCGAAATTGAACGTATGATTGCAGAAATGTTAGAGGCGGGTATAATTCAACCTAGTCAAAGTTCTTTCTCTGCTCCTGTAGTATTGGTACACAAGAAGGATGGATTATGGTGCATGTGTCCGGATTATAGGGAGCTCAATAAGCTCACCATTAAAGATAAATTTCCCATTCCTGTGATTGATGAATTATTGGATGAATTACATGGAGCAATTTATTTTACCAAGTTGGATCTTCGTTCGGGATATCATCAAATTAGAATGAAGACTGAAGATATTCCAAAAACAGAATTTCGAACTCATGAGGGTCATTATGAATTTTTGGTCATGCCTTTTGGCCTTACCAATGCACCTTCTACATTTCAAGGGTTGATGAATTCCATTTTCAAACCCTTCCTTAGAAAATTTGTGCTAGTAATTTTTGATGATATACTAATCTACTGCAGGTCTTGGAAGGATCATGTTGAACATGTTGACAGGGTGCTCAAACTATTGCAGGAGAAACAATTATATGCAAAAAAGTCCAAATGTTTCTTTGGAGTACAAGAGGTGGAATATCTGGGTCTTATTGTATCTCACGAGGGTGTTAAAGTGGACCCTAACAAAATTAAAGCCATTAAGGAATGGAAAGTTCCCACAACCATAAAGCAGTTGCGAGGATTTCTCGGGTTAACGGGGTATTATCGCAAGTTTGTTAAGAATTATGGGAGAATAGCAGCACCTCTAACAACATTATTGAAGAAAGATGCATTTTCATGGACTCGTGAAGCAACTAAGGCCTTTGAACATCTTAAAGAGGCAATGTGCCTAGCACCGGTCTTAGCTACGCCAGACTTCACAAAAACCTTTATTGTGGAATGTGATGCCTCAGGAAATGGAATTGGTGCTGTTTTAATGCGGGAAGGAAGACCCATTGCTTTTGAAAGTCGTCCAATCAAAGGAAAGTATTTACAAAAACCTATTTATGAGAAGGAAATGTTAGCAATACTGCATGCACTAAAGAAATGGTGAACTTACCTAATGGGAAGACACTTGAAGGTAAAAACTGATCATGATAGTCTTAAACACTTTTTGGAACAAAGACTATCGTCAGAAGAGCAGCAAAAATGGGTCACAAAGATGTTGGGTTATGACTTTGAAATAATCTACAAAAAAAGAAAGCTTAATGTTGTTGCGGATGCACTCTCAAGAAAGAATGAAGAGGTGGAAGCATTGCTTTGTGCCATTTCTATTATCCAACCAGATTGGATAACCGAAGCAAGAGATGAATGGAAGAAGGACAAAGATGTATGGACACTCATTCAAAAGTTGCAGCAAGATCCTAGTACATCTGATACATTAAGTTGGAAAAATGATTCCTTATGGTACAAAGATCGCTTATATCTTTGTAAGAATTCCCAACTAAAACAAAAGATTCTTCTGGAATTGCACACTTCTCCTTTAGGAGGACACTCGGGATTTTTAAAAACTTACCAAAGGGTGAAGAAAGAATTTTTTTGGGATGGCCTTAAATCTGATATTCGAAAGTTTGTGGCGGAATGTTTGGTTTGCCAGCAGAATAAAGTGGAAACAATTAAGACCCCAGGACTTCTACAACCTTTATCCATTTCAAGTCAACGTTGGGAGGAGATTTCAATGGATTTTATCACAGGTTTACCTAAGTCCGAAGGAAAGAGTGTCATCATGGTGGTAGTTGATAGAATTACCAAGTATGCACACTTTGTGCATTATCTCATCCATTTAAAGCAAGTACAGTTGCTACTACATTTATGGATAGAATTCAAAAGCTACATGGAAGCCCAAGGGTTATTGTGAGCGACAGAGATCCCATTTTTACTGGAAATTTTTGGACGGAGTTATTTTATTGTTTGGGTACTCAATTAGCTCATAGCTCATCTTATTATCCTCAATCTGATGGTCAAACTGAGATCGTAAATAAATGTTTGGAAGGATATCTTCGTTGTTTTGTATCTGATAAACAAACACAATGGGTCAAGTGGTTACCTCTTGCTGAATGGTGGTATAACACTTCCTTCCATCCTGCAGCAAAAATGACCCCATTTATGGCACTTTATGGATATCATCCACCATCCATCACATCATATTTAAGAGAAAATTCGAAGGTTCAAGCAGTGGAAGATCACATCGAGCATCAGCAAGAATTTCTCCAACTCTTAAAGGATAACTTGACTTTGGCACAAAATCGAATGAAACAACAGGCAGACCAACATCGCAGCGAGAGAAGTTTTGATGTAGGAGATTGGGTATTTTTACGGCTACAACCATACAAACAAATGTCCCTCAAGCAAGCTAAGAAGGATAATAAATTATCACCAAAGTACTATGGTCCTTACAAGGTGTTGCAAAATATTGGTACTATAGCATAGAAATTGGAGCTTCCTGCTTCTTCGCGAGTACATCCAGTTTTCCATGTTTCATGCTTAAAGAAGGTTATAGGTGAAAATCTTCCGATTCAAACAATATTTCCAGAACTTGATGAGGAAGGAAAAATCATATTGGAACCTGAAGCAGTCATGGAAAAAAGAACTGGATAGCTACGAAATCGATCAATTTCAGAGTATCTCATCAAGTGGAAGAACTTACCCACTGAAGATTCTACATGGGAGGATGAGAATTTTATACAGAAGCACCCGGAGCTACTCAAGTGTTGAGGACAACACTTTTTTTGAAGGAGAGGGGCATGTTAGGTTCCTATATCACTAGTATAGCCCCTTATTATTGTTAGTGTAAACCCCTTATTGTTATTATTGTACCCTTGTAACCCCCATTTTGTTATTATTGTGCCCTTAAATTATTATTGTTAGGTCGGCTAGGATTACATTATGGCCCCATGGACTCCTATATATAGAAAGGAGGTTTTGTGAATTGTATCATCTAAGAATTGCTCATTTATGTAATGTATTGTAGGTTTCCCCCTTGAAGTGGCTCATTTATAAGGCGTTGATATCTCTTTTCTTCTCTCTTTGGAGCCAGTTACACAACATGGATAGTGCCACCACTGCTACTTGCCTTGTCTCAAGACTTCCCAGTGATCTTAGCCCAACACTTGAAGCAAGATTCCAACATATTGAGACAATTATTTGTGTTTGGACCTAAAAACCTTTGATCTTGAAATATCGATGAGAGGATTTGCAGGGAATATTCTTAGTCCATATTTTGAAGTAATAGTTATGTTTATATTTGCATTATAATTTTCTAGATTCTTGTTGAGGGTCTACCTTGTTAATTTTATTCATCAGAAACTTCAGCAGAAGTTTTTAGTAGCAAATTATTGCGATTTTACCCATATTTTGAATGGGATGCATACAGTTCTTTTAAAAATGGATGATATTGCTGGTTCAGGAAATTAGAGAATTGTTCGGTGATCAGTGATCTATCTATCATGCACAAGCTTGCATGCAGCTCTCATGTTTTCTTTGACAATGATACAATGTACACTAGACTTGGGTGACAAAATTTCCAGTTCTACCACATCAGCCTCAAGGCTTTAGAAGTTTATGTTATATATGATGGATCATCAATTTTTATGTGCCAGTACAACCAGCTAGCGTGAGAGCTAGCCAGCCAGAGCGAGCTTGAAGGTGAATTTGAAAAGTCTTTGCTGGAGAGATACGAAATATTTTTTATTTTTGTAATTTTTTGGAGTAATAAGGTGATTTATCATTTTTATATTTTTACATTCACATTTGGAAACTTATTTTTTCATCAAGTGATTTTATAAAATCAAAAAAGAAAAGAAAAAGAAACATTGTTTGTTTTTTATGGAAATTTTAAAGGAGGGATGAGGTGGATTAAAGTATTTTTAATTAAGTGATTTTTGGGAGAGATAAGGAGTGGCTAAAATATCTGTGTTTCTGTAAGGGGAGTTATAAGGGTAAACATTGTAATTGATTTTCTAATATTTGTGAAGGATTGGAGTGATAAGGTGTGAGATTTCAAATTTTTTTTTGGTAGTTGATATCATCCAAAGTCAGAAGTCTTGTTAGTTAAAAAGGGTAGATTTTCTTTTGAAGAATTTCTTGGTAAAGAGTCAAGTTCATTTCAAATTAAATTTGTAATTGAGCAGTCAGAATGTCAAGTGAGCCGAGTGATAAAAGTCTGGGTTGGGGTGAAAGATAAGTAAAGCCGATATTGCAGATAAATTTGAAACTAGAGCTTGAAATTATCATTGCTTCAGATGCTGAAAGATGATGTACTCCGGTAATTAATAAAGACCTTTTTTTTGGTACTTGTGTCCTAGATCCGCCCGAAATTGAATAAGGGGATCTTAGGTACACCATGTGTGTTTGTGATGGCGCATGTTTTTTATGGCTTCATGTTGTTGCTTTTTTATTTGTGTCTAGTTGTGACACATAAATGATTTCATTTAATATTGTATACATATAGTTAAATATCAGCAAGCACAACACATGTAACGAAATAGCTGCAAGGTAGGAAAATTAAGCTCAACACGTGCAATTGTGTCACTACAACAAATAATCAAAGTTTTCAACATCTGCATTCTATTTCAACTCAATACAATCAAGTTCATGAACCTAAAAATTCCACTGTTTCAAAGCAAAGTCTTCATCAATGTTCTTGCAAATGCATTTAAAGACTTGTAATCAGATTCATTTTTTTAAGTGAATCATTAAAATCATTGTAAGCTTTCTTGGGTGCATTGTCAATAGTGTTCGACACCCTTCCTTTACGCAAAATCAAGTGAGTGCATGAGTTTTTAAATCAAACAAGCAACAAGTTCACATCTCCTGCAAGCGAGCGTGATTATTCATTCAAGCAATTTGCATCAAGTCAGTACAAATTTCAAACCTTCAAGCGAGCCAGAGTGAAGTTCATTACAGTAACCATCAAAGAAACCAAACAAGTTCAACTGTAACACCAATCAAGCAAGTTAAGATTGACATCAAAAGAGAGTGTATTTTCATTCAACTGAGCGTGAAGTCATCAAGTAGGTCAAGTGAATGCTTAAAAAAATGTGATCATCAAGCAAGCGTGAATTCCAGAGTTTAAGCGAGAAAATTCTACAACTCTAGCAAGTGCAATCAACAACAAATCAAGCAAGCGTTCCATTCAAGCCACATTCAAGCGAGCCTGTCATTCAAGTGAAACAGTTCAAAGCACGACATCTACAACAAGAGAGCCTGATTTCAAGTGAGCAAGATTAGATGACGCAACATATTCAGTTGTTAAACATTCTTCAAAGTTTGATCATCTCCAATGATGAAGACATGGTGCACGTTAGCAAAGAAACTCTTGCTGATCTTTCACGACATCTACAACAAACACATGAAACTATTGAGTTTCTTCAACTCGAGTCACAACTTCAAAGGATTGAATTGCAAGAAAAAAGTGATACTTTCAAGTCTTTGAACCATCTAGAAGATAAGTCATTCATTCAAATAGCTTCAAGTGTCTAAGTTGTTCCAGTTCACATTTCTTCCAAGCCCATCATCAAGCCCTGGGAAGAAATTCAGAATAACAAGAATCAACGAGGCTTAGGATATGTCAACAATGACACCAACCTGCATAACCCATATTACTCCAAGCTAATTAAGTTTGTCAGTGGAGGATTTCTTCCACAACTCACCTCAGCAAGTTCTGATAATGTTGTAGACAACCAGCAATGCACACAACCCAAAGTTGCAGACAACCAGAATTGTACGTAACCTGAAGTTGAAATCCAACCGAAATGTTCTCATTGTCAAAGAACTGGTCATATGGAAGATCAGTTTTTTGATCTCCATCCTTGTCGCCATTGTGGCAAGCCCAATCATTTCTCAGACAAATGTCGCAACCAACAAAAATTAGCCCGATTGAAGATACATTATGAATGGATCAACCCTTGGAAATGGTCATCGAAAGTCAACAAATTTTCTCAGTTCTACAATTGCATACAATCACACATAGTGCAGCCAATAGTGAAAAGATAATGGTACTCTCATGCATTTGAACGAGGGAGTACACCAGTGTAAAAATCCTACACCTAAAAATGGGGATTTCAACAAAACTTTCCAGAGAAGTGTCTCTCCTTTCAACTGACAAAGGGGGGAAAATGTCAATGAAATTGACAGTGGTTGTCAAACTGAAAGTCTCGACAAAACCAGAAAAATAAGCCAGTGGGAATCTTTAACAAATTTTCCACTGGGCATCAACAAATTTTTTTAGTGGGCATCAAAATGTTTTCCAGTGGGAAGTCGACAGTAAAGAAGAAGTGAAAAGTTTTCAGCACAACAAAAGCAAAAATGAGTTTTTTTTGACATCATCAACCAATGGGCTTTGAACAAATTTTGTCAGTGGACAAAGGATGTTGATTTCATGCGAAGGACAGATGGATCCTTTTGCAGCTTTGCACTTTATGGAGTTGTCAAATGAAATTTAGAGATGAATAAGACATACAACTGACTCATGGTCTCTTCAGATTGCAGTTTTTCAACATCCAGCTTTGGCGGTTTTTCAAGAATTTTTTTTTTAGGATCAACATGAGAACTTGGAAGATGGTTCCTCCTTCTTATTTTGGATTTTTCATTGAAGGGGGGAAGGTTAGCCTCTCTCAAATAATAATAATAAATCCAAAATAATAAATAAATTAATTAAGTATTCCAAGTTAGCAATATGTGCCTAACTCTTGGGTTGTTCCTCAAATATTGGAGTTTGTTTAGTAACTCCTATCTTGATGGGTTTTTGGTGAGAAATTATCTCAACCAAAGGAGACTAAGATAGCACGGACTATCTTAGAAATTTTATCTCATCTATTTAAATTGTAAACTAAATTCTTCTAATAAGAGAGAATGATGAGAATGCCATGAGGCTGAAGCCTCTTTTCCGCCATTGTTTTGTCTGGTTTTGTATCTATGTTTTCTGCAATCTGTTTCTGAGTTAATTATTTTTTCTACACATTGAGTGAGGGGTGAAAACCCTGATGAGTGTTTAATAATAAAATCAAATATTTTTTGGTTTTCACCCTTATAGGGTTTCAAGGGTATATCAATGGCTAATGATGTGGTTTCCTATTTTTCCATTTTCATGATTTTGATTCCTTGCATGATGTGATGTTTATATTATAATGTATGAGATTAACTAACTGAGTTAAAAGAATCATGGAATTGATGCAAGGTTTCACTAGTAAGTTTAAGTTAATATGCTACAACAGGGGTAATTAACGTTTTTGTAACTCACTATTATTTTACTAAATAATACTCTATGTAGTGATGATTATTTATCTACTGGTCATTGAAGGAATATGGAAAGTAATTTAGAAAGTTACACATTGGTAAATTATGTACAAATTTCCTAACTGCATGCATTTCCTACGAGGTTACTTGGGCATGTTACATGTTGATACAATTGGAAAATGAATCAAGTGATAATATGAATCATAATATTTTCATGTTTTGTGACTTTTAACTACTCTTAGTGTCTTCATAACTATTTAGGTTAGGTTCTTTCACATGGGGCACATCCATGAACACATAGATGGATCGTACGAAAGAATGTATTGTAAGTTGAAAAGTAAAGGTGCATATTCTTTATCTGAAAATGATGGACACGTATTATATAGTTGAAGAAATTCAAGTGTTTACACCTACACGTATTGACAAGGTGTATTACTTCAAAACTTTCCTCAATGGATACATTAAGGATGGGGAAAATGCACTAGTCAGACATCTTAATGTCCAATAATTCCAATTTCTTGTACTCAATGATGCTCCAATACTAAGATAAAAATAATAAATTAGAGATACTAAGTGATTAGAAGCAATTAATTTCTGTAACATATATGATGAAGTTTGACCCAAATTTTCCATAGGGAGGCCATCTTTCTTACATCCCAAAGAGAATTATGTATACTTAAAAGAACTAAAGGAAGGAATAACATCATACATAAAAATGTCGAAGGACATTATCAACAATGATGATTCAATAATTGTTCAAGAAGAATGGAGAAATATGTTAAGTGGGTGAAAATGTGAAGTTGGGTTACACTTTTTGCCCTTTTTTGGGAAAAATCTTTCATTTTTTTCGGTTCTTCAACTTTCTGCAAGCTAAAACAATTTTTCTGCTTGGAATTTCATTTTGCGATCAAAATAAAAGTTGTCGATAATTTTGTTAGATTTCTATTACTTATCTTTTGGAATTTTTTCATATACATTCGATATGTCAACTTAGCGTTTCTTTGAGTGTGTGTTTTTTAACAAACGGATTCATAAGAAGTCATGTTAATACGCAATGTTGTATTCTTTGAAAACTTGTATTTTTGAGAAAAAAAATGTGTTAAAAAAATTTGTACAGAGTCTACTTTGGTTTTTTCATATTTACAAAGCCAATGGATGCATATCATAATTACTAATTTTTTTTGAAGCCAATGGATGCATATCATAATTTCATATTTTGAATATGTTTCGCGACGCAAGAAATTTCTTAACATATAAGCTATAAACTAAAAATCTAAAAGCTACCCATTAGAGATGACGGACCAATGTAATGTACCATAATTTTTTCATTTTTTTTTACAATGTATTTTGGAAGATACAGAATTTTGATTTCACTGAATCACAATGACCTTCATAAATTGTTTGCACCCGTTTTATTACAAAATTAATTAGAATTAGTAAATATTTATGAAATTCCATAAAAGTTATATTTCCTGAAAGTAGATTCAATTCTGAAAATTCTTTTCTTAATTCCGACAGTTAATTGAGAATGTTTCATGGAGTTTAATCAGTCAAAAGTTGCGGATATGTATTCAAAGATTGGTTCTGCGTAATTGGTGATGCGTTAGTTCGGCCGAACTCTTAAACAAAGTTTGGCCAAACTATTTTTTGCGTCGACGGCCCGTTAAGTCAAACAACATAAAATTTCATCCGAATTTTTTCCTAACTTTCCGTCGGCTGGAAAATACTGCGAGTCTCTCCAAAACAACATTTTGCGGCAATATAAATAGCTATGAAATCATTCATTATTTTAGCATATTTTTGCACATTTGGTATGATTTTACAAAGGCCTTGATCTGATTTTGCGGAGAATTGTTTTGGGTTTAAGGACTTTTCTTGGAGGTACATTCAAAGAACATTTCGTGGAGGCATTCATTATTTTCACATATTTTCGTTCATTTGGTCTGATTTTACAAAGAATTGTTTTGGGTTTAAGGAATTTTCTTGGAGGTGCATTCAAAGAAAATTTTTGAAGACTTTTCTTGGAGATACATTCAAAGGACATTTCTTGGAGGTATGTGATACAGTTTTTTGGATGTTTTTTGTGCTTAATTTGTTTTTGAAAGTATGGATTTGGGCTTAATTTTCATTATTTTTCAACGTATGGATTTGGGCTTAATTTTGATAGGACATTTTCTGCACATTTTTTAGAAGTATTTTTTAAAGTGATATTTTTTGAAGTATTTTTTAAAGTGGCGTTTTTTATGAAGTTGGAATTAATTTTAAATGGAGATTTTTTGGAGGCATTTTTTTAAGTGACATTTTTTTAGAGTACGTGTTTTGGGTTGAAGTAAATGTTTTATAATGAATTTTTAAAATGAGATTTTGTCTAACTTTTTAAATGAATTTTTTTTTAGGACTTGGAAGGAAATATTTTGAGCTTCATTTCATTTTTATAAGGCATTTTTTTCTCAAATTTTTTAAAGTAAGTGTTTTGGATTGGAGTATGTATTTTTTGCTAAATTTTTAAAATGAGTTTTTTTTTAAATTAAGCACTCTCAAATATTGAAGGGGAAAATCAACCTCAAATAGAAGTTGAAGCAGGTATGTAAATTTAATTATTATGATTTTGATATATTTAAAATTTTCCTAGTGTAAAATGTGAAGCTTAATTTTTTTTTTTATGAACTAATTTGAAAAATATTTTGCAATGTAAAAAGAGAGAGATTTTCCTCAAAACATTGATGATGAGATACAAAATTTTGAAAGAGAAAGTGAAAGAGATATTGAACCAATGATTGAAGATGGTGAAAATGTTGAAAGAAATTCAAGTGAAGAAATTGAATCACAAGGTATGTACATATATGTGTGTGTGTGTGTGTGTGTGTGTGTGTTGAACACATGCACGTAATATTGAAATTATACGTATATTTATTAATTTAGTTATTTATTGAATATGTAAACTTATTATGTACTATTCATTCGAATATGTACAAATGAAATCAATGTCGATGATGAGATGTTAGAAAATGTTGACACTCACACATATGGAGATAAAAGAGCTTACCATTATATACGATATCGTATTAACCAAATTTTTGATACATACTTCATAAAGTAAAATGTGACAATTCAAGCCAAAATGTTGAAATATTTCCTATCATTAAGGAAATTAAAAGAAGCTATGACTTTATTGGGTATTCAAAAATCAACCAAAGATTAAAAAAAATGAAGGAAAATGTGATACAAAATATAAATAGTGTTATAAATTCAATTAGAAGATCTAGACAGAAAAATGTTTTAGTTCTACCTAGATCAATACATATGGTTGTCGTTTCATCAAGTACTAAAGAGAATCACTTGGTAAAATCTATGGCACGAGCATTAGGAAGCTCACAAAAAAATTTGCACAAACATCAGAAATTTCGGTTGCAAATACATGTAAATGATGAACTCGCTTGTTGGAGAGCTATTTGTAGGCAACCATACAAAGATAGACTTGGAGAAAATGTTAAAAAAATAATATATGAATATTGGAAGAACAATTCGCGTGTTTCGCCAACTGCAAGGCATGTGATGTGAAGAAGAATAGCATGAAATCAGTACGAAGAACATGAAAAAAATTTCTTGGAAACCACTCAGATAGAGTTGTTCAACAAGTTCAAAGAAGAGAATCGTGAAATTCATGTTTCAATCAGTGCTTTTGTTCAACAAAAACCATGGTATGTAAAACCTATCACCGTACGTGACACTTGTTGTTGCCGTTATCATGTGGAATTTGAGTTATATTATGACACATTCCTTGATTTCGGTAGAACATTATGGAAGGATTCACCTCCTCCTTCCACTATCCGTGAATTCATAACTCAAATTCTACGTGAAAGAGAAAGCGATGAACTATTTTACAAAAAGAAATGTGTTGGTGGTAAAAAATGCGATGATTGTGGAAATTTGACTAAATTTCCAAACAAATATCATATTGATATAAATGATCAATCATTGTCCAACACGAAAGTGAAATGGAAGAGATATAAATATATCCATACATCGATTCAAGGTGCAAATAGTGTTAAAAGAATTGAATTACGAGAAGAAGAAATTTTTGTGATAGACTTTTTGAGAAAGTTTGAGGTAGAAATTTACAAATACACCAAGCATTCCCATAGAGCTCGATGGCAAGACTTGCAATTCAAAAAATCTCGTGAATTTTTTCCACCAGGGACCATTTTGTCAGTGATTGATTTTGCAGAAAACTACACATTTGTTCCACAAAAAGAAATTCAAAGTGAATACTATCATTCTGACCAAGTCTCCATGCTCGTCCATATTCTATATAGACATGCTGAACAAAACATCGATCATATAGAAAGCACCAGTGAAAATCGACATATTATTAAAGAATATCACTTTTATATCAGTGACGATCGTACACATGATACATATTTTGTACAACATTGTTTTGGAAAAATTTATGATTCCTTGAAAAATCGTGGAATAACATTCAATGAACATTGGATATGGTCAGACGAATGCATAGGAAAATTCAAATATGCACGATCATTCTTTTGGTTGTGTTGTCTTCATAAGAAAACTTGCATTAAACAATGTTGGAATTTCTTTGAGACTCGCCATGGAAAAGAAGAACATGACGGTGCAGGGGCATGCATAAAATGAGCAATTCGAAGATATCAAATGAACCCCTCTACAAGATGACTTATGGACGCGAAAGAAGTTGTTCAATGGTGCATCGCTACTCTAAGCCATGAGACTAACCGATCAAGGGAAGTGTGAAGGTACATTCAATTTAATTTTTATTGGATATCTAATTTTAAACAGTGTACATTTATCACAATGATTATCTTTGATTGTATTTTGATATAATATTTACATTCTTCTTTAAATTTTCCATATAAAGGTTTTTTTGGCATATTGGGATCAAAGACGTAGATAGATCAATTGGAAATGACGTTGAAACAATAAAAAGGACTCGAAAATTGCATTCAATTAAAACAAAGTCGTCCAGAAATGTGTTTGCATTGGATAAAAGAAAATATTCTTGTTTTTTTCATGTTTTCATAGACAACACAAAATCCAATGACGTTTGTGAAAACAAAATGTATGTAAAAGATTGGAAACATACAGAGCTAAATACAAAGGGTAAAATGTCCATTGCAATGTTTGAATAAATGCAATCAGAGGAGACTACAATATCATCCGATGGTGATCGAGTTTCTGATATTGTTAGAGAAGGTAACATTTGAATTGCTTTCTAATGATAAAGATCTAGAAATAAATTTAAATACGTATAATTTTGTTAAGTTTGTTTTATTGTGCAGGAGATGTTTTTGTTGTAATTGCACCTACTGACAACGATGAAAATGTGAAGTATTATTTTATGCATCGCACTGAACGAAAAATGAAATTATCAGAAAACTATAATGATCACGGATTTCCATATGAAAGAGGATCTATTATACTGAAAGGTTATTTTTTCAGACAAACTAATCAAAGTGGGGATTTTGTTTACTTTAAAGACTATGAAACTGATTTCATAAATTGTCAATATAGTCACTTGGTGTGTGCAGCACGCATAAAGTTGATAGAGGTTCAATCAAAGAAAAAAACGAAAATTAAGAAATGGAAAATGTCAAAATCCGAACATGAACGGATTATTGAAGATGGCATTCCATTGTAATTTTTTTGATTGAACTGCCCAAAAATTTATTCTCTTTGGATTATATGTTTTAGAACTTCCAGTACTCAATTAAAAATTGAGCTGCCTTGTTATGTTATTTTTGCAAGTGTTTGCACATTTACAAATTGTTTTGGTATATGCATACTCTAGTATCAACTAAAAGTAGTTTTTCTATACATGCATTGATGAAAAATGTTGCATGTATTGGATATATATATATGTTCTAGAATGCAATTAACTATTCAAGTAGTTTTACTATGTGCATTGTTGAAAAACATTTCACGTACTCGATATATATGTTCTAGAATGCAATTAACTAAAATTAGTTTTTCTATGTGCATTGATGAAAAATGTTGCACGCACTGGATATATACACGAACTGAATGCACGCCCAGTTTTTCTTGTGGGATTTTCTGGTAAAAAGTATCCACAATGTAAATAAATCATCCACAGTATAATTTTGTATGAATATTCCTTTCAGACAAGAGACTCGGAGCACTTCTCCGACTTTTGGTGGGATTTGATCCACATCTCTATTCTTGATTGAAAATCTAGTACAAAATTTGTCTGTCCAATGGTCGGATATGTTCTATGTGCATTGATGAAAAATTTTGTGCACGTGTTGGATATATATATATGTGTGTGTGTGTGTGTGTGTTCTAGAATGTAATTAATTGTTCAAGTAGTTTTCCCATGTGCATTGATGAAAAATGTTTCATGTATTGAATATATATGTTTTAGAATGCAATTAACTGAATGCCATCAATTTACCAATTTATAAATCAACAAGGCTACCTAGTTGAGTGCATTAATTACATTGAACCCAATTCAACAAACATATATCTACTTCCTATATTTCCAATCAAAATAAAAGGGATTTATATGGGAAAGAGGCAACTGAATATATATGTTTTAGAATGCAATTAACTGAATGTAATCAATTTACCAATTTATAAATCAACAAGGCTACCTAGTTGAGTGCATTAATGACATTGACCCCAATTCAAAAAACATATATCTACTTCTTATATTTCCAATCAAAATTAAAGGGATTTATATGGGAAAGAGGTAGAACATATAGCCTATGAACTACTATGTATCCAGGAGGTCATAACACCTCTCCTGCTTTCAAATTTTTTTTTTCTACTTTAATTCCATGTTGTATATCGATATTAATAGTCATCGATATTTTTAACAAAAAATGCTTCGTTGCTTTGTTAACACATCTTCTAATTTATTTTTATTTTGGATAATATATTTATTCCACAACTTATAATTTATAATAACCATTTTACCTACAATCGTCCCATTGCACTTATGGTTAATTCCTGGATAACCCTTACATTATACTTAAACATTTGATAAATGACAATGAAACATCATTTAATTACCCTTATATTGGGGGTTTGCAATACCATTAACACACCTCTATCAATTTTTATAATATTTTTAATACTATATATTAATGCTACATTATAATGGATACGAATCTTAACAACCCTCAATCATCTCATATTATTAGTATATAGATGATATTCGATAGGGTGTTAAAATGATTGTAAAAACTATTAGTGACTTCCTCGTATGCCAAGTAACCTCGCCTTGGCATATCAACTTACCCTTCATGAAATTCGAGTAATGAACCATTAATGAAATACAACGTTCTAGTGTACTGGTGTACTATGACATTAAAATGTTTCTTTGAAGTTTAACTCCATATGGTGATTTCTTTGAGGAATATAGAACTTGATTACGGATCTTATCGAATCCTGCCATTTCGATTTGTGGTACTGCACCATTTATCGTTTTAATATATGAATTCTGAAAACCTAAAGGTTTACAACTGTAGTTTGAGTTTTCAAATTAAATTCTCAGTCCATTCCATATGCGTCGATCCCAATTTGATGAACATGATGAGGAAAAGTGTAAGGCTCTAATCATTTAGGGTTTTTCTGCGTATTGTTTTTAAATCTGGAATTTTCTGGAACAGTATCATTTCTTTTCTTCCCTATTTTCTGATTCATGGTGGCTCCTTCTCTGCGATTTTCATGGCACGGGAAGGCTTTTTGCATCATTGAGATTTTTCAACCATGAGAAACATGACTCGAGCTTCCATATGTCTCCGCTATCAAGGTGTCTCAGCAATATATCTGGGTGAGAATTTGTTTATATATGTTTTTGTTATCAAGCCCTTCTTTCCACATAATCGTATATTGGTTCTAATTAGAATATCGATTCCGATTGATAGCTTTGTGGACTATTTTTTCTACCCACTCTACTCGCGAGTTGAATGGGAACTACAACTCTGATATACATGTATGAAAATGGTTTCAGTCACGACTTCTATGACACAGAACGCATGGCATTTTATCATATTCGTAGTGCCATTTCTTCCAGGTAATTGAAATTTATACAATTCTTCCTTCTGAATATTTTTCAATGGCTATATATATCTAGCTCTTATTCTCTAATTATTATTCTCACTTACATAGGTCTTTGTCAACCTGGCTTTTACCTACTGGGTTTAAATTCAACCCTTCGTCATTTATTCTCAAAAGTTTCCACCATAGTTTCACTGAGTTCGAATTTATAATATAAATGATTTATACGACATCTCGTGAATGACACCTTATTCATTGCTGTAAGAATGCATTCGATCATTAAATTTTGTTCTTTGACGCGATCGATTTTCCCGACGTTTCCCCCAACATATATCCTGACACTAATTTGGGCATGTTCTCCAGGTTGGTAATCGTCAACAATTTCCACGCTTATGCCAGAGACTTGGGGAATTTTTTTGATGGCTGTTAGCTATCTTTTCATTTCTATGAAATTTGTGAAAATTAATAATTTCCATTCTGGTTTAATTTTCCATGACTTGTATAATTAAACTCTTATATTCAGGATAGCCATCCCTAGTATATTTCATGTTGGATTTTTATTTTAGTAGTTGTAGCCATAAGATAGTATGATCTTGTCGTTGTTGTTGACTGTATAATTCTCGTCCAGATTCATTAATGACAAATTTTTTTTTTTATCAGTATTATGTAATATTCCGCTCGAATCTCCTGGATTTCTATTATTTGTTCTTATACTCATTTTGTTTTGACTGATATTTCTATGGTATTCTTCTACCATAATTTGCAATAAGTTTCTGTTTCGATTTTAGGACCCAAATCGTGAGTTAAAGTTCTTTGCAATACTAATATGATTCAAAGTAAATAATGAAGTGGTTTCGACATATTAGTAGACCAGGTTTCTATACCTCTATTGGATCCACGTATATATATCGTATAATTAATTCCCAAAAGTTTGGAATCGTTCTAGCTTTTATAATTATCAATGTATATTTGTTATATATATCTATGGGAAAAATACATGGGAAAATTTTTCTGAATGTCCTGTATGTAATTTTTTTTTATTTCCTGATCATAGATGTTCCATACTGGTAATTATATATCTCTCTCTGGTTTGACCAGATTTATAGAAACATTATTTACAACAGTAATTCCCCTTTTTATCTCTAATTTGTACCCATAATAGCTAAAATGATGTTTCATTTCCCTTCGTGTATGTACTACTACAGAGTTGAAGTTTTGGTTGCAGGAAATTTCTGTATTATGTTTCTCGTTGACAATGTATAAAGAATACAATTTGTATAAATTTATAATATCACTTAGAATAAATATAAAATGTAATTCTATTAATAGAATTTTCTATGTCTAATTAATAGTACTCTTACCTCACTATGGTGAGCACAAAATTTATTTATACTTTGCATATATAAAAATAAACTACAGTGACCACAATGAATAAAAATATTATTTAAGTATTTACAAGATGTATACCTCTAAAATTTATATTCAGATTTTATTGGTTTTTAAGCATATGTATCATACCCTTTTCAGATTAATATTTCCTTTACCTTATTCACATAGTTATTATGCCCATTTACTGCTAGAACATGAAAATTTATTACTTAATTTTTTCTTAAAGACAACTATTCCTTATAGAAGCATATTAAAGTTACATTTAAATTATTCGAGGGAATTCATTTTAAACATCTCTAGATTTAAACCAGACTCTATTTTAGAGATTATGGCTGATAGAATTCATGAGAATCTACTCCTACTACTATAGAGAAATTTGGAAGATTTATTTCTTCTATTCAATTCTGTTAAAGGTAATAAAAATCTCAGAAACTAAATTAAAAAGACCAGCTACAACAGTTATCAACATTGTACAATAGCATATAATTTAATCATTCATAATATTTATGTGCATACCACTTATTCTAATTATCAGTCCTCCTAACCTTAGAGTTCTTCTGTCTCCAGAACTCACCCCCGAGCTGAGACCCTCTCCCAGAATAGACCAACCCCCAATCTGTTCTGGAATAGCTTATTTAAGCTTATGTTCTCCCCAAAGCCTGTTTCTAATTCTGCGTCTAGAATTACAAGATGTTTTTATTCCTGTAATTACAGCAGGGACTTTAAAGTTGCTTTCTTCTTTTCCAGATTTTTACCTCTTCCAAACTACTCTCCACATCATTGGGGAAATTTAGATTTTTCCTCAAAAATCTAGATTATAATTAAATTCTTTCAAGGCTTTTTGAAATATTTTTGGGGAAATTCTTAGCCTCTTTCCATACCTCATGGATTAGGAAAGTGATCTAAAAAATCTCATTTGGTCAATATGCATAGAAATTTTTTTATTTATTTTTCATAAACAATTAATTAATTACATCCACACAAGATTTATCCATTTGGGTCCACTCCCCTTTAGACTAAAGTTCAAATGTCTAACTTGAAAACATAAAACTAGGGGTATTACAAGGTCAATGAAGGTATCATCATGTGGGAAAATATTTGGAACACTTGATTGTACTTGAAAGTAATCTTAAGATTTTTTTTGATATCTACATACTACATACTATTGTTTGAGTGAAAAAAAATTCCAATGAAAAGAAAATAGCTTTTCAATCCAACTAACCATATCAATTGAGCTCTATTTGAAAAAAAAAGTAAAAAAACCAAAAATCCAACAAAATAACATCCTTGGTTGTTATTTTTATTGGAATAACTAAATCATACTAAAGGATTCTCTTCATTGAAATTGTTTTTGGATGGAGAATCCTTAAAATATGATTTCGCTATTCCAATAAAAATGACAACCATGAATGTTATTTTGCTGACATGTTTTGTTGGCATGTTAACTTTTCTTTACTCATTTTTCAATTAGAGCTCAATTTATATGGTTAGTTGCATTGAAAAGCTATGTTCTTCCCATTGGAAATTTTTTCACTCAAACAAGAGAAGAGTATGTAGACATCAAAATAAAACTTAAGATGCCAAATGTACTTCAACCATCCAAAACTTGAGTTTTAAAAACTTTTTGATTATATCAAAACATTACTTCACATGTCATGCCAATTGTAATTCAACTATCCAATAAAAAAATTTAACATTATATCACATGCCAAATGTAGATCAACCATCCAAAACTTTACTTTTTTAGTTTAACAAAAAATTATAGATCAGAACATTACTTCACATGTTATGCCAATTGTAGCTCAACTATCCAATAAAAACATTTAACATTATATCACATGTCGAATGTAGATCAACCATCCAAACCTTAACTTTTAATTTAACAAAAAAATATAGATCACAGCATTAATTCACATGCCAAATGTACTTCAACCATCCAAAACTTGAGTTTTGAAAAGTTTTTGATTATATCACAACATTACTTCACATGTCATGCCAATTGTAGTTCAACTATCGAATAAAAACATTTAACATTATATCACATGCCAAATGTAGATTGAAACCATCCAAAACTTGAGTTTTAAAATTTTTTTGATTATATATATCACAACATTACTTCACATTCCATGCAAATTATAATTCAATTATCCAATAAAAACATTTAACATTATATCACATCCCAAATGGAGATTGAAACCATCCAAAACTTAACCTATAATTTAACAAAAAATTATAGATCACAACATTACTTCACATGCCAAATGTACTTCAACCATCCAAAACTTGAGTTTTAATTTTTTTTTTATTATATCACTACATTACTTCAACCATCCAAAACTTGAGTTTTAATTTTTTTTTGATTATATCACAACATTACTTCACATGACATGCCAATTGTAGTTGAACTATCCAATAAAAACATTTAACATTATATCACATGCCAAATGTAGATTGAAACCATTAGAAACTTGAGCTTTAAAAACGTTTTGATTATATCACAACATCACTTCACATGCCATGCCAATTATAGTTCAACTATACAATAAAAACATTTAACATTATATCACATGCCAAATGTAGATTGAAACCATCCAAAACTTAACCTTTAATTTAACAAAAAACTATAGATCGCAACATTAATTGACATGCCAAATGTACTTCAAGCATCCAAAACTTAAGTTTTAAAAACAAAAAAAATTATAACACATCATTAATTCACATGCCAAATGTAGTTCAAAAGCAACACATTAATTTATAGATGACAACATTACTAGTATTTCAGCTATCCAAAACATAAGTTTTAAAAACCAAACAAATTATATAACAATATTACTTCACATTCACATGCAAAAAGTACTTCAACCATCCAAAACATAACTTTCAAAAACAAAAAAAATTATATTAACGCAATAAAATATGTCCAAGAATTGTAGATCTCACAAGTATCAAGTATCAAGCTATATATATATATGATTGTGCATCTAGATAATATATAAAAAATTAAACTTAAGACTAGAAATATCAATCAAATCTATAAATCATGTCCATAAAATAGAGATGGATGTAGTGTCTTTCCTAGCAGAGTCTCAATCCACGTGTTATCTTGCAAAGAATGGGGAACCTGTACAAAATGCACGTACAAACATTAAAATTTGATGTTTTAAAAATTAGTGAGAATATATAGAACTTCATGTAAAAAAAAAATATAAAAAAAATCATGAAATACCTCCTGAGGTTTTCTCTCCATTTGTTGCTCGCCTTCTACAACTTCCCCCATGGGAACATCTCCAACAGTAAACTTTACAATATACATGTGGGCATAAATGTGAAGTTGGTTTACACTTTTGTGAGAATCAGGGGCGGAATTTTTTTTTCGGCAATAGTTCGGCCGAACTATTTGATCGTTCGGCCAACATTTATGAGAAATTTTGGCTGAACTCGTTATTTTGTTTAGATTGACGGCACACTCATGGCGTGGGCAAACAAAAATTTTTCCGGACATGGGAAAACCAGCAACAAAATTTCGGCCGAACTTTGATTTCGGCCGAACTTCTACTCATAAAATAGTTCGGCCAAACTAGTTCTTATAAATATATCGCCTGCGAAGTTCATTTGTTTACCATGTCTATGTTTCTTTGCTTTATTCGTACGTTTTTGTGTTTCTATGCTGCTGCTGGTCTGGGGCTGCTTTCGTCCACTCTGTTGGTGATTATCTGTGGTGACTTTAAGCGAGTGAGCTACCAAGTATTTCATCCATGCTACAAGTCTACACCCAGTTTTGAACTTGCACACATGCAACATGGTGTTATATTTCGTTATATGCACTCTAATTATGTCCTTTTTTTCCAAACTATGAAGACACCAGATACCTTGAATGTTGCTAGGCTCTTAGCTTAAAAATTATTTTCATTTTAAACATATGTTACGCAACATGATACATTGAAATCTGCATGAATTATTAATTACCAATTATGGTGACAATCACCAAGTTCCATTAGTACTAATTAGGCCCAGTGCATGTCATGCCAAGTCCAAAATGTTCTTTTTTTCATATAAATTGTGAAAGCAACGTTTTTGCAACATATAAGTGAAACTAGCTTAGTTAGGTCAAGGTAATGAGCCCCTATCATGAAAGATGGTTCTTGGGGGTCAAGCCTGCTTGAAAGACAGCTCTTGTCGGGGGCAGAGCGGGATTGAGGTTAGATGGAAAATTAACTAAAATCAAAGGTTGGTCGAGCAAAGGCATCTAGAAAAAAAAACATTATTTTGAGGTTACGAGAGCTATTATCCTTTTTACGGAAGAACAAATAGAGCTTACCACTTACCATTATTGCTCAGGAGTTCAACACTGCGTTACCACCAAACTCTTTGAAATAATTGGAGTTCACTCTCTTTAGCAGGATCTTGACCTTTTCATTCACAATTCTACACACGGAGCCATGCCGCCTAGTTCTTCCATCATCAATGAACTAAAATGAATCACGTAGAGAAGGAAAGGTTAGGAAAATGAGACCGAGGGTAGTCCATTAGATTTGGGGGTTCACTTGTGTATGCAAGGATTTCCTTTTCTATGTTAACTGGACTGTTGCTACAAATGTGCCTTTTGGAATTCTTAGTTTTAATTTGAGTTGATTGGTGTCATGTAGAAATTCGAGGAACTCATTGCTATAGAAATTTTTTCTTTACAACTTTATTTAGGCTAGAAAATCTACTTGCTTCAAACATCGGGAAAACCACTCGGTCGGGACCTTAGGACAGCTCCTTTTCCATTTGGTATGGTGGCTCCGGCGGATTTAAAGGACAGTTTCCTTGTAACTACGTGGATTGGATTGGATGGGTGGAAATGAGACTAAATTAAACTGAAATAAAACTATATAATTTAAGCTAAATGTTTGATAGAAATTCTAATACTAACCGGGTAATTATATATGAATCGACTTAGGATTGTTCCAATTCAACAATAACCATGAAAATGTATGATTAATTGAATTGAAGTAATGCGAGGAAGCAAATAAAGATAACTCTGTTTAAGAATTAAACGGAGTTATATTAGCATATTACATCATCATTGTATATCATCACATGTAATTATGAAAAATAACGTTTCAATTATACTCGAAATGATATATAAAAGGCGTTGTGAAAACAAATATACATATAAATGATAGCAATCTTAAAACGAATATCATAAGACAAAAGAAATCAACGATGCATGAGATAGAAATACCTTGCTCATCTTGATGACTTCCCGGATACAATTTGATACTCTCCAATCAACTATGATGCAAAATCAAATTCCAAAGGTACGAAATGCAACACTTCAAAGATAATTTCGCATGAAAATCACCGGATGTGATCCTTTTCAAAAAATATATTAGACAATGGAGTACAAAAATGCAATATCCAAGTCCAAAAATGTAAGATCCCGGGACCCCCTCTAAATGCATGAGAGGGGTTTAAATACTACTTAGTAACTCTAAAAATAGTTTATTACAAAAAATAAAGTTAGGTTCAATGACCATCCTTTTCCTAGGCTAAAATACGGTAAAATTAAAACTAAATCTATCTATCTATGGGGTGATCTTTGCTCTTACGGGCATCTAGCATAGTTTTGAGAAGATGCGATTGTGGAAGCTTGAGAATTCATTGTCCACGAAAACACAAAGTCGGCGAGCGTAGGAAGAAATCTTCTCTGTGGCATTGATGATACAA
Source organism: Pinus albicaulis (assembly GCA_034641835.2). NCBI lineage: Eukaryota > Viridiplantae > Streptophyta > Pinopsida > Pinales > Pinaceae > Pinus > Pinus albicaulis. The sequence goes on from JAXQQM020089516.1 coordinate 121,577, forward strand.
TTGAGTGAGCTTGTCTTGTGTGTGGCTTCACAAGTACATCTAGTATGGGTCCCAATTCAATCTTGTCATCCCTTGGATGGATTTTTTTCTCTTTCTTCTACTTTTTGTCTCCGATACCTTGCAATTGATTCTCATGGGAGATAACGGAAACCGGTTTAGGATCAAATTAGCTTTATGTAAATTGTCATTTATACAATCGATTGAGAGTGTTTACCGTTGTAGCCGCCTCCTCACGTGCCTTTTTTGTCCTTCGATTTGTGCATCCCGATTCTCCAACGGTATTTCTTTGTGGTTTTCATTAATGATGGGTGCACCGGCACACGCCTTCTTGTCTTTTGCCATGCTAGATAATCATTGATCTTTTCATTAATCAAATCATAATCATTGCGTAAATCTACGACATGATTTTTGATTCTATCGCTCTCTTGGCATAAGAATTCCATTGCAAGATTTTTTGGTAGAAACTTCCTCTTGTTGCGATAGTTGATTGTTCGGAAATGGTTCTGAAATGATTCCAAGGCTTAGGATCATCCTTATAATACGAATATTCCCGGATAATGTATTTGTTTTTCTTTATCGGCCAGGCTTTTTTGATGTCTGTTGCATTTCTTGAGTTTTTGTTGTAACTCTTCAAGTTTCAATTGTGCTTCCTTATTGGCACAGCCTTTGTTGCAATTGTTGTTGCGGAGCTTTTACTGTTCTTCTTTTCATCCAACAAAGTTGTATCTCATTTGCTTTATCAATTGTTGCGGCATAAGCTCCTGTCATACGAGTTAACTTAGTGAGATTACGAGTAGCTTTGTGAGGATCTTTCCACAAAACATCTACTTGTGCCTTCGGTAGCAATTGCACTTTCTATTTTTCTCCTTTTTCTCTTGTCTCTTCACCTCTCTTGCTTTGTATTTCGAGTTGTAGAATACATCTGGAAGGAGAATGTATTCTAAATTAAGTACAATTGAGAGGAGGTGTGATTAGTATGTGCTGCACAATCCTTGTCATTTAACATTTGCTTGTACTGTGCTCAAAACTTTGGTTGTCTGGACAGGGGTTTATCCATTCTATCCTTCTATATTAATCAATTGATTAAAGGTTTCCCACTCTTTGTCTAACTCAATGGTAGTAGTACATTTGTTGTACATTGGTTGGAGGAGGATTTGTACGTTGAGAGTCAAAATTTCTTTGTTGAGTAGGTTCTTTAGATTGTCGATCTTTAATGGATTCTTCCATTTTATCTTCCTTTCTTTAGAATTATTGGAGTGTTCGGAATCTGTCGGATTTGGATTTAGATTTACGTACTTGTCTTGTCATTAAGACTAACACTAGAGGATTTGCTCCCTTGCGGGCCTCTAGCATATATTATCAAAGGAATAGGAATTAGTCTTCTTTCTCTGTACGGCTTGAATTCACGAAAATCTCTGGAGATAGTTGCGCTTGAGCTGAATTCAAAACTTCTTTGAATGAATTTCTTGGAACATATCATCAAAAATATCACGATTTCACAGGAGAATTCCCTTACTTTGATTGCATTGGTAAAATTTTTAACAATATCATTTGAGTCAAATAACCTTCTTGAAAATTTGAGCAGTACACGTAGGCATGTAATGTTGCCTATCTCTTGAAATGGGCAATATCAAGCGATTGAAAATGTTCCACATTTTACGGGAAATTGTGTCCAAATTCCCCTTTTTCTTCTCTTTCAAATCTTTTGTTATACCTCACGGCCCTGCAATTGATAAAAGCAATTTCCCGTTACAAGCCTATGGAACATATAGGGGTAATACATGGGGAGAAGCATAACTTCCAAAAACCCTAATATAGGTGAACAATTCTTCTCCAAACCATCTCGCGACGGGGAGAATATCAACCTGTTTCGGGGATAACCTTGGGGCATCCTTATTATACAATGTTACTGTACAATAGCGGCCTTTATTACATGACAAATTTGGTAAAAATGGGGACAAACTTAGACTCCCACAGTTCTTTATGGTACATGAATGGGCAAAGGGTCGTGGATAGTCCATTCCGGCCATTACGGGGAATTTAGGGACATAGCGAGATGGCGTCCATGACATAAGCAGAAAAATAAAAATGTGGATAAACCCGGCGAGAAATATTTCGTTTAGACCGGTATTGAAAAATAGCGATGGTGGGTCTCGAGATAGGATTTGGCCCGATCTACAATTGTAGTGCTGATAGCATTTCAACAAGGGAAGCCATTTCGGTAAGATCATATTTATGTCGGGGCTTTCCAAAAGCACATAACATGACGACGATAAAACAATAAGGAGAGGTAAGTGAACCCATCTTGTACATACCTTGTTTGTTTTTATTCAATGGTTCACTTCTTTTGGTCCACTCCTTTGTGCGTGCACCAGAGATTTGCATGTTCTTTGGAAAATTCTTCCATAAATTGTTTGTTGTAAGTCGCTTGAGGTTACGGCAACATACATTAATCTCGGATCTTACATGGTGAATGACCCAATTAGCTCTTCGGATGGAGTCTTGAATTGCACATTACGAAATATCAATGTTTGTCAGGATACATCTCACCATGTACGTAGCCAATGGGAGAATCCTTTGCCTTGTACTATTCTATGCGAGAAATGGCGAAACGGTCTCTAAGGATTGCTTCGGACGAATCCTTGGAACCCTGTATGCTTGCTTTTATCACTGCAAGGGTTTCATCTTCTAACGGATTATACATTCCTTCCCAGTGGATATGCCGACATCCTTGTTACGGGCCGTGTACGCGATATAGCGAAGCCATTTCTTTGTTTTTCGGTATTTGAGCTCTTCTCTTTCTTACCCATAGTGTTTAGCGGAAAGCTGTATAGTCGTTCGCTCCTTCGTGCAACGTTTTACGAATAAATGAAGTAATGATATAAGAAAGGTAATGTAATTTGTTTGAATGTGAACGCGGATGAAATATAATATTTTAATTGTGAAACGAATTTCAATCTAAACACAATCTCATTTCACATTAATAATCAATCCAATCATTTAATATAATCATTAAAGCACATAACGGATTTGACATATGGGAAGATTGCCTTGGAATGACGCGCCTACATGAATGCGACATTGCGATCTGCGATTTCTTTGCGCAATATCGCAATATACTAATGTCACAATATCGCAAAATGAAATCATCGTAGTCATGAAAATAGCACAAAAGAGAAGTGCGCAATAAGCAAAAGTGCATATGTGAAATCGCATGATTGAAAAAATGCATAGCTCATGATCGCAAAATTGAAAAGAGCTCATAGCAAAATTACAAAAGTGCATATTTGAAAGAGCGCAAAGATATTTCATTAATCATTTGTTTTATGCGCTATGCGATGCGCTTGATACGTTTTATAAAGGATATATACCATTTGGTTATGGATGCGCTATCTTGTTTTTAAAGAGCAATTTTATTATAATGTTATCATAAACTTAAGTGTTTATTAATATTCTTTCAAAGGGGTTTCTATAGGTTTATGATAGAAAGTTTTATTTTGAAAGACAAACAAATCCTAATTGATGTTTTTTTTTTTTGGATTTTAACTAAGGGTCCTCATTTATTTAGTATTGTACTAATATTAAATAAAAGGGGTTATTCTTGAGTCACAACAATTGGCGATTCACTGAAAGAAATAGTTATCTGCGAAAAATAAAATGAACATTCTATCTTTAGTAAGTAAAGGTTTTTAAAGATAATGAAAACTATCTTATAAGTAATTCAAATAAAATGTAACTATGAAAAAGAAAATAAAATCTGGCTGCATGATTTCTTTCTGTATTCCTTAAGAAATAAAACATTTTGGTTTATCAAGCTTTGATTGGTGTGTAATAATGAAGTAAGTGGATCTCTCCAAGTTTGGTTTATAATATACTCTATTGCCATAGGTATTGCCTCTTGCTACTGACAAACGTTCATAGTCAGGCAATTACCTTTAAACCATTAACCATTCATTGTCCCATCCAACTAAAATTATGACTTTTAAAGATAAATTCATAGAACCTATTATCTCTATGTTCTTGTATTTTTATTTATTTTATTTTAAGAGCCATTGTTGGTTTGGCAGCTAGTTAATAACAATGCCATTCACTAGTTATAATTAAGCGAAGACAAAATTTGGCTCGTGATGGACCCCTTGTCTTATATTTATAAGCCATTACTTTGTTTTGGTATGCAGTATTGGTAATGTCGAGTTTTTATTACTCCTTATGAACATGGTAAGTCGGCTAATAATGAGATCTCTTATCTCTTAAAATTTTCGTATATTTTCTTAGAATTACATTCTAAAAAATGCAATTTAAATGGATAAGGGTGAAATAGTTTTATCCTTAAGAATCAATGGATGACAATTTTTCGAGTTTTTTTGAGTTCCAAAACTTTTGAAAATCTTTACTTTGATAGATAACCTTTCTCTGCTTGATAAAATTATGATGATTTACATTCTTCTCAAGTTTTCAAAAGATCATGTAAATGATTGAAATACTCTTTCAAAGTTTAACATCTTATTTTAAACTATTCAAAAGCTATTGATCATTACTTTAAAAATTCTTATTTACAAAAAAAAAAATATTTATAATATTTTCCGAAGAACTTTTCTTAAATAGTAAATAGTCAGCCAAAGACTCATAAACAACCTTTATTTGTGAAAACAAAAACAATCCCAAAATTTTAGAGAAAGAAATATATACGAGTTTAAGGAAGGGGTTACTCTTATGAAAAGAATTTCTTCAAGATAAGCCCATTTACGGGAAGAGATTCTCTCTTACTGTTAGATCTTGGAGTATGAATGTATTTAGGCTTATCTTCTCATGATCTGAAATGGTCAAGCACATTTTCTGAAATTTGGTATGTTTGCTTTTTCTTCGTGTGCTTTATCCACTTACTACCCATTTCAACGAGATCACCAATTGATAAGAAATTTTGGTGACTTGCATCGAAAAGAAGATTTTCAGCTGTAGGTATTTTTCATAGTGTTTGCTTGTCTATCTTCTTCTAGTTTAAGGATTTGATCACACCTCAATTGAATGGATGATGAAGGATTTTCATCAATAAACGGCACTGGGCCAATGATGGAAGAGTTAAATTTTATGGTATCACGACTTCTTTTCCATGGCTTGATTGAAGGTGAAGTCCTATTGAAGCTTTTTCGGTGATATTGTTGACCACCAATGAAAAGATTAAAGATTTGTACCCAATTCTTTTGATTTTGATCCTTGATCCTTTTAATGATCTTGATAAAGGTTTTTATTAGTGATTCCAATAAACCATTACACTTGTGGATAATAATTTATTTGAATATTTTAATTTGAAACCTCTTTTGAGCGCAAATTCAATTAAACTATTTCCCGGAGAAGTAGATCGTACCAAAAACAAGAGCTTGAGGTACACCAAACCTGGTTATGATGAATTGATCTATGAAATCAATAATTGCATGTCGAGTGGCTACCTTCAACGGGATTCCCTCTACCATTTTTGTAAAGTAATGAGTTACGTGAGATGTACTTGTGATGTTTGGAAGAATGAGGTACTATCTCACCAATAATGTCAAGCCCCCATTGGTCGAGATAGTTGCTGAAGCAGATTCTTGGTTGCAAAGGAAAAATCCCAGGTTTCCTTTGTCTTCCCTTGCGATTTGAAAAAATTTGGCACTTGCTTACGTAATCATGCGTATCTTTAAAAAGGGTAGGCCGGTAATAACTTGACACGGATTATTTTGTGAGCTATGGTATCACCTCCAAAATGACCTCCTGTGGCCCATCATGCAATTCTTGAATATTTGATTTGAATCATGATCTTGGTATGTTATGAGCTCCACATAATCTGCAAAAACCTTGTCCTCTAACAATCTTGGTTTAATATGATATCATATTCTTGCAAGGCTGTTGATTAGCTCTCTTTTTCTCCTACTTCTTTTTGATTAATAATGTCTCCATAGAATAGGACAATGATTTTTGTATGTGTTTAAGAAAAGGTACGAAATGTTTGATTGATTTAAACACATCAAAGGCACATTTTTCAACATCGGAATAATTAAGATCGGCTCCTTGCAAATTTGAGCTGAAAAGAAATTGGTGCTTCGATTTCTTGATCATTGAGTTGTGTTAAAACGGTACATATGATGTTTCGGTGGCCAAAGTATACAAAGTAAAATCTTTAGAAAAAATCCGGGGTATTCAATCTTGGTGCATTAATGATAAACATTTTGATTGAATCAAAGCTTCTTTTCTTTATGCATCCATTTGAATAATGAATTCTTCTTGATCGCCTTTGCATAGGTAAAACAATAAAGAAAAATCAAGAATAAATCTTTTAACAAAATTGATACGTAAATGATTGCATGGATTTTTTGTTATGTGGTAAAGAAATATCGAAATTTCTTTCACTCTATACGGATCAATATATATACCATCTTTTGACACAACAAATCCTAGAGTTTCCCTTCATCTAAACAAAATATTTTCTTCGGATTCAAAAATATAAACCTTTTATCTTTCAAATATTTGTTTTAAAAATTAAGTATGTATGATTGGCTCTCTTTTTGAAAATCTTGTTATGTCATCAAGATAAACAACAAGCGATTGTCAGACCTTTGAATGCTATGTCCATGGCTCTTTGAGAAAGTTGCTCTTTTGCATTTATTAGACCAAAGGCATTTTCGATAAGCATAAGTTCCCATTTTGTTACGAAGGATTGTTTTCAATCTGTCATCGTTGAACTAAAACTTGATTATAGCCGAAAATCCATCGAAAAGACATAAGTTCCGAACCGAGAGCTACCTTTTGAAGTATCCCATTTCCATGGTTGGCAATGGGAAATTATCTTTTAAACATGCCTTGTTTAGATTTCTGAAATCAATACGATTCTTATATCACCATTCTTCTTCCTTACGGGTACCATATTGGAAACCCAATTAGAGTGTACGGCCCCGGAAAAATGATTTTGGCTTTCAAAAGTTTATTGAGTTACGATTTGATTTGACTTTCGAGATTTGGATGGGTCTTTCTCAACCTGTTGAACGGGTTTAATATCGGGAAGCATTGGAATCGTGTGTTGAACAACAAAGTGTCATCGTTTTTGAATCATCATAATTCCAAGCAAACACATTTTTAAGCTTGTTGTGATTTAATGAATATTCCTTTCCTCACGGTGTTAAATTGAGTCCTAAGTTAACATTTTGAGGTTTAGAATCAGGGCAAGATTTTAATTCAAACTTCAAAATTGGAACTTTGAAGTTTCAAATTAACAACTTTCTTAAATGTTTGTCTCTAATGTCATATAAATCCTCTAATTGTATGAGATTTTGGAATGGGGTTTTCATTACCTTTTGAAGCAATTTGTAAATCATGATCTTCTTCGTCGATAATTTGCTCATCCTTATGATTTCTCTTGAAGTCATGAAATTTAGAATATCTTGATCATGATAGAATACTCTCCAATTTGTAACATTATACGGGACGGATGGACGCGAGAAAAAATCAATTCTACGAAGAAAACCTATCGAGTTTACCAATCTTCGAGCGGGTAGAGTCTAGTCACAACATTAGCTAACAAGTCGGCTGATGTATTCTGATTTCTAGGAATAGGAGAAATATTGAATGCTAAAAAATGAGTGGTGAGGTCTTGTACTAGGGTTTGATAGTGTTTAGATGTCACGAAAGGCAATGAATAGTATTCCTAACTTGTTTAATGACAATTTAGAATCACCAAAGACTTTAAAGTATTTAACATCTAACCCTATAGCTTTGTAAAGTCCTTGAATCAAGGCTTCATATTCTACGGTATTGTTAATTTTTATAAATTCTAGCACCGCAATGGGCATGGTTTTCTCCCATTTGGATGAATTTAAAATGGATCCCGGCTCGACTCCATCACTGAACTTGATCCATCAAAATATAACGACCAAAATAAAGATTTGTCTATTGGTTTATCTACAATTACATTAGAAATGTTTACAATTACGGAAGAATCGGTGTGAAGAAAAATTTTCTATCTAAGAAAAAAAAATATTTACGAGAAAAAAGGTGATTGAGGAGCTTTGAAATTTCCAAGAAATGATTCGAAATGAGAATAACCTCCAAAGAATATTGTTGTTGAATGCCACGAGTTCATTGGGCTGTTCAAATTCGGTGATAAGTTGTGCGTCATATGTTTTCTCGTTCAATTTTGATTTGATTTGGTTTCCCTTTGTAGGGGAGCCACATGTGTGAATAATCGGTTGAGATATAACCGTTAAGTTTCGTAGACAGTCCATTTTGCTCAGATTAATCCATAAATTCGGAATATCGGCAATCGGAATATCAGTTCTTTGGACAATCCTGGGATCGAGAGTGTCATTAATCAGCGATTGATTTCTCCTACCATTTGGACTTTAGAGCGATCAAGCTGAACGATATGAAGCCCTTTGATTTGCATTGGTTCAATATTCAATTTAGCAGAGACAGTAGGCATTATATTGGAGGAATCTCGAGAATCAATCAAACAATTGTGTCGATTTTTGTTGTACATCTCATAAGTCAAAGAAAAGGAGGGTTTGAGAATTTGACTTTTCCCCAATGAGCACGGTTCAATAGCATACACCTTGTACGGTAGCTTACAGTTCCTCTTGCTACTTTTGCAACTACACCGCTTGGTAAAGGAGCGATCGGTTTAACATTTTAATTCTTTCGATAGCAACTTTTCTTCCGAATTGTTTTAGTTCTTTGAGTTCATGTAAGGAAATTTTTCGCTTTGATCTTTTTCATGTCTTCGACAATGTTGTATTCCATGGATACGAGCACTACTAAAGTTTTTGTTGTTGATGTGAGAGGATTAGAAGAAGATGGTTGATTTTGAGTAGGTAATGGAGAAGTTTTCTTCTGATAGGTTTGTCTTTGGTACTTGGAGTTGTAATTTTTCTTTTTAGGAAGTATTTATATGATTCTGTGGCAGATTTACTCCTAGTATTTATAGGCATAGCTTCTTCACTATCGAGAATTAGGGAGAATAAAATCCACATTCCATTTAATTCAGCTATTTCTTCATTTTCGTCTTCTTGATATGATACTACGGATGTATCTTCTTCTTCTTCCTCTTCTTCGATTCTGCATTGAAATTGCATTAGGAGGTTTTAGATTCAACTTGGTTTCTTCTAAAATTTCGGAATGGTTTCTTGGTAGAAGTTTCGACCCTTGTTTTTTAATTTCAACCATTTCATTTGACATGGTTTTAAGAACACGTAAACCTTCCATGTCATATGGATCTTTATTTTTTCTTTGAATCATCTCTGGAAAATTTTGACCTTCTTTGATTTCCTTTCCTTGAGAGCATTTTCTTTTCCCGGAGAAGTGATACGTTTTCCCACTTGCAATAGCTTCTTTCACTTATTCTGTTTAAAGTAGGCTTTACGGCTGCAATCACTTGAAAATTTTATGTTTGAAGGAAGTAAAGCCGGTTATATACCATTCAATTCGGCTTGTTCAGCTGTTTGGGTTGTGAATGCATGTGAATTTTGTTCGAAGTTTGTTGAATCTAGCATTGAATTCTTTATAGGTTGCAGGACTATCTTCAAATTTGAGATGTTGTTCAGATGCAATTGATCGGTCATCTCCAAATTTGGTGGAAAATAGTACGAAAAAAATGTGCAACTCGTTATGGATCACGATCGTAATGAGAAGTACCATGATCCTGCTACTCCACAGAAGAGTATATGGGAATAATCTAACTACAACATCTTGATGTCATTCCATTCAAATTAATGGCAGCCATAAAGTTATTGATATGTTCCTTTAAACACTTTCAGTAGATACGGCTAAACTTTGGAAACCATTTCTGATTGTCTGGTAAATGTTATGAGTGCGGCCATGTTTGCTCCTGGAGTAGACCATGGTCTACATTGCCATTATCGGAACAATTGGAGGGATAGTAGAAGCTGATGGTATTTTGAATAGAAGTGGTGGAATAGATGATGTTGAGATTGATGAGGATTGAGAAGATGATGATTGAGTAGATGATGTTTGTGGAGATGATATGGAAACAAACTATTACTTTGATGAGAAGGGATTTCGGAAGCAATTATTTGAATATTAGATGTTGAACTTCACTGATTCCGATTGAGTTTTCTTGTCTTGACTCTGCTAGGTAAGGGAATTCTGCAGAGAAATACCAAGTTTTTCACTTTGAAGCCTAGTAAGAGGTTTGGAAGAAACAAATTTTGAAGTTACACTGTAGTCTTTCGGACTCTTAGAGATAATGAGAATCTATTGATTTATGAATTAGATCTTGAAATTCGAGAGACTCGGGATGTTGATTATCTGAATGTTTTGAGATTTTTGGTAGTGGGTATCCCAAGATATTTTACGCAAATTTCTTCTCTAGGATTTTGAATTTCGAAGAAATTGAAGAAGTTAATGAAAAAGTGTTTTTCTGTCACAATGGCTTGTGGATGAAGAGATTGCCTTGCCATTCACGGCTGGACGGCCTCACTCTAGCGCCAAAAATGTTGAAGCCTAGAAAATCTCTTCAGCTTCAAACATCGGGGAAAACCACCGTTAGGTACCTTAGGACAACTCCCCTTTCGTTTGGTATGGTGGCTCCGGCCGGATTTAAAGGACAGTTTCCTTGTAACTAAGTGGATTGGATTGGATGGGTGGAAATGAGACTAAGTGCTTGAAATAAAACTATCTAATTTAAAGCTAAATACTGGTAAATAAATTCTAATACTAACAGATGAAATTATATGAATACAACTTGGATTGTTCCAATTCAAAAATAACCATGAAAATGTATTATTAATTAAATTGAAGAGTAATACTTAGAAACAAATAAAGATAACTGTTTAAAGAAATTAAACGGAGTTATGTGCTTTATATTGCATTCATCATTGTATATCATCTGCATGTCAATTTAACAAAATAACGTTTCAATTATACTGGAAATGATATATAAAGACGTTGTGAAAAAAATATACATATAAATGATAGCAATCTTAAAATGAATATCATAAGACAAAAGAAATCCATGATGAGATAGAAATACATACATATGTCTGATGACTTCCCGAGATGCAATTTGATGCCTATCGAGTAACTATGATGCAAAATCAAATTCCAAAAGGTACAGAAATGCAACACTTGAAAGATAATTTCGCATGAAAATCACCAGTCTTGATCCTTTTCCAAAAAATATATAAGACAATGGAGTACGAAATACAATCTCAAGTCCAAAAAAAATATTAAGATAAAAGGACCCCCTCTAAATGCATGAGAGGGTTTAAATACTACTTAACTAACTCTAAAGCTAGTTTATTACAAAAATAAGGATTTCGGTTCAATGACCATCCTTTTCCTAGGCTAAAATACGGTGAAATTCAAAACTAAATCTATCTATCTATGAACTTGATCTTTTCTCTTGCGGGCATCTAGCATAGTTTTGAGAAGATACGGTTGACCAAACAGAATTCGGTTGTCTGAAAAGATGAGTCATAGCGTAGGAGCAATCTTCTCTATAACATTGATGATACAATTGAGTACACTATCTTTGGCTGTGTGGCCTACAGTACATCAGGTATGAGTCCCAATTCAATCTTTTCAGCCCTTGGATGGATTTTTCTCTTTCTTCTTGCTTTTTGCCTCCATTCTACTTGCAAGATTGATTTGCACATTGGGAGATAACAGAACAGGTTTGCGGGATCAAATTAGCTATATGTAAATTGTCATTTATACAATCGTGAGAGTGTTTTATTTGTGTCGCCTCCTCCATTGCCTTTTACGCATACCGGTTGCTGTCTGATTCTTTGAACAATATTTCTTTGTGGTTTTCATTAATGATGGGTACTGACTTTTCTGCCTTCTTACGTCTTTGCCATGCTAGATAATCAACCTTGATCTTTTCATTAATCAAATCATAATAATTTCCTAATCTACGACATGATTGTGAATTCTCTTCTTTCTCTTGGCATAAAGAATTCCATTGCAGATTTTGTGAAAACTTCCTCTTGTTGCTGTAGTTGATTGTTTAGAGAAATGGTTTGAAATGAATTCAGGAAGCTTAGGATCATCCTTATGCTGATCTTGGACAATGTGTATTTGTTTGTCTTTGTCTGACAGACTTTTGATGTCCTATTTGCATTTCTTGAAGTTGTTGTTGTAACTCTTCAAGTTTCAATTGTACTTCATATTAGCTGTTACTGTTGCAATTCTTTGTTGCGGAGGCTTTTACACAATTTCTTCTTTTTCATCCAACAAAATTTGCATCTCATTTGCCCCTGTCATTGTTGCAGAAGCATAAGCTCCTGTCATATGAGTTAACTTAGTGAGATTATGAGTGAGTTTTGTGACGGGATCTCACAAAACATCTACATTGTTTGCTTGATAGTAATTGTACTTTCTATTTTCTCCTTTTTCTATAAATATATTGCTATTGCTTTGTATTGGGTTGTAGAATACATGGAGGAATGTCTTCTACATTAGTACAATTTTAGAGGAGGGTGTGATTGGTATGTGCTTTGTCCATGGAAATTTCATGACTGCTTGTTCCTATACTCAAAACTTTGGTTGTACGAATGAGGGTACGTACATTACGTACGCTTCTATAATCAATTGATTAAGGACACCACTCTTTGTCTAACTCAATGGTGACTAGTTGTTCTTTGTCACATTTGGTTGGAGGTTGTCTTTTGAGGTAAAAATTTCTTTGTTAGTATGGTTCTTTAGATTGTGCGGAATCTTTAATGGATTCTTCCATTTTATCTTCCTTTCCTTAGATTTATTGAGTGTGCGAATCTCTATCCGATTTGGATTTAGATTTACCTGTGCTTGTCTTGTCGTTAAGACTAACACTAGGAGTTTGCTCCCTTGTGGGCTCTAAGCGTAGATTATCCAAAGGAATAGGAATTAGTCTTCTTTCTCTGTCTGACTTGAATTCACGAAAATCTGGAGATAGCTACGCAGGCTGAATTCAAAACTTCTTTGAATGAATTTCTTGCTTGGAACATATCATCAAAAAGATCCATTTCCCGGAGAAATTACCTTTAGTTGCATTGGTAAAATTTTTAACAATATCATTTTAACGTTGAATAACCTTCTTGAGAATTTGAACAGCTATAGGCATACAACATTGCTATCTCTTGAAATGCATGACCACTGTCAGCAGTGAAAATGTTCCACATTTTAGGAAATTGTGGCCAAATGCCATTTTTCTTCTCTTTCAAATCTTTTGTTATACCTCACAGCCACATATGCGATAAGCAATTTCTGAGCTACAAGCCTATCTGGAACATATAGGGGTAATACATGGGGAGAAGCATAACTTCCAAAAAACCTAATATAGGTGAAAAATTCTTCTCCAAACCATCTCTTGTGGGAGAGATATAGCCTCTTGTTTCGAGGATAACCTTGGGGCATCCTTATTTTCACAATGTTAAATACAATGGTAGCATTGTTATGACAGAGATTTGGTAAAAATGGGGGGACAAATTAGACTCCACGGTTCTTTATGGTACACATGAATGGGAAAAGGGTCGTGGATAGTCCAGCGTTCATTATAAGGAATTTAGAGACATAGCGAGATGGCGTCCATGACATAAACGGTCAGACAAATAAAAAGGCGGATAAGCCGTGAGAAATATTTACGTTTAGACCGGTATTGAAAAATAGCCGGTGGTGAGATTCCTCGGATAGGATTTTGGCCAGGTCTACAATTGTGGTGTGACCACATTCAATGAGGAAGCCATTCGGGTAAGATCATATTTATGTGAGGCTTTCCAAAAGCACATAACATGGCGACGGTAAACAATAAGGAAAGGTAAGTGGCTTAGTGTTATTTTGCTTTCTTGTTTGTTTTTCTTCAATGGTTCACTTATTTTGAATGCTCTTTTTATTGCATTCTACCAAATTTGCATGGTCTTTGGAAAATTCTTCCATAAATTGTTTGTTGTAAGTCACCTGAGGTTCGGCAGCTTATACATTCATCTCGAGATCTTCTATGGTGAATGACCCAATTAGCTCTTGAGATGGAGTCTTAGATTACTGTCTGAAATATCATCGGTGTCCCGGGACCCATCTCACCATGTCACATTGTATGGAGAATCATATTGTTTGCTATTCTATACATAAATGAGCAAACCAAGTCTCTAAGGATTTAGCCCGGATAGATCCTTCGTTTCTTTGTGGCTACAACTTTTATCACCACGGAGTTTTGATCTTCTAACGATTATACATTCCTTCCCAAGTGGATATGCGGCATCCTTGTTATAGGTGTTGTGCGCTCGCCGAAGCCATTTCTTTGTTTTTTGATATTTGAGCTCTTCTCCTTCTTACCCGCGGTGTTTAGCGGAAGCTTTGTATAGTCGTTCGCTCCTTCGTGCACGTTTTACGAATAAATGAGAGTAATGATATAAGAAAGGTGATGAGGCTGTTTTGAATGTGAACGCGGATGAAATATAATATTTTAATTGTGAAACAACTTCCAATCTAAGCAAATCTGTTCACATTAATAATCAATCCAATCATTTAATATAATCATTAAAGCGCACTCATGGTTTGACATATGGGAAGATTGCCTTGGGATAGCGCGCCTACATGAATCTGCCCCGACATTGCGATTTGCGATTTGCTGCGCAATATCGCAATATCGCAATGTCGCAATATAAAATGAAATCATGTGATCCATGAAAATAGCACGAAAAGAGGAAATTGCGCAATAGCGCAAGCGCCTCCTTCGAATCGCATATGATTGCAAAATCGAAAAATAGCATGATCGCAAAATTGAAAAGAGCATAACGCAAAATCACAAAAGCGCATATTTGAAAAGAACGCAAAATATATTCATTTATCATTTCTGTTTTATACGCTATGCGATCTGCGACAGATGCGTTTTATAAAGGATATATACCATTTGGTTATGGATGCGCTATCTTGTTTTTAAAGAGCAATTTTATTATATTCATCATAAACTTAATGTTTTATTAATATTCTTTCAAAGGGGTTTCTATAGGTTTATGATGAAATTTTGTTTTAAAGACAAACAAATCCTAATTGATGTTTTTTTTTTGGATTTTAACTAAGGGTCCTCATTTATTTAGTGTGTGCGATATTAAATAAAAGGGGGGTTGTTGCTGGTCACAACACAACCAAGTGGGAACGAGAAACCCCAAAATTCCAAACAAAGCATCTATGCGCACATTGAGTATGCTTTAAATTTCATTACCTTTTGATGTAAGGTGTATGTTGAATTTACTGATAGTATGATATGTATTCGATTCTTTGTAGTAGATTCTTGTTCCTATGGATCCATCGGTTCATACGCTCTAGTTGATTCTCCACCTTGTGCATGGGAATTTTACCACTGCTGATGTAACCATGCCATTCTTGAGCCTTCTCTCGATTCCTCAATGCGGAATGATTGAACTAGAATGATGTACTCTTGTAATGTGACTACATATTGTCTTTTATACTACTATAATGTATTTCTGTAATGTGACTAATATTTCATTTTATATGTGACTACTTATTGTCTTTTATCTTTGTATTATATTTACGCCATGAGACGAATCAATCTTTTATACTTGATAACTTTTGTTATGGGTATATGAAGATGATTTTGTATATGATTTTTATCAATATGAAACGGGGTTTTCTCCTTTGAAAAAAAGTTGAAATCATTCTAAATTCACATGTAATGTATTTACGTAATGTGACTACATATTGTCTTTTATATGTGACTACATATTGACTTTTATCTTTACTTTATAATTTATTTTTGTGAACCATAATCTGATATTTTTATACTTGATAACTTGTTATGGAGTCTATCTCAGTTTTGTATATGAACTATTATCAATATATGAAATAGGGTTTTTTCTCATTTGAAAAAGTTGAAATCATTTCTAAATTCACCGTATGTTGGAGTGGCGTCTTGTTTCTACTTCCCGATATTATGTTGTTTTTACCTTGATGAACGGTGGAACTCTGTTAGGGCCTCTCTTTGTTTTTTGACTCTATGCTCATACTTATGAAGGCCATTATATATCATAACAGACTCATACTTCATGGATTGATAGATTACATATCTTCATGCTAATGCATATAGTATGATGGAAGCAAACATAATAATGTGATGGGACATCATAACTTTCTAATTGGTTATTAGACTACATATCTTCATATAGAACTTGCAAATAGCATAATGGAAATGTGAATTGAAAATATTATGATGGAAATGTGGATCTCAAAGAAAAGTCATGATTAATGCTCCTAGAAACCAAACATAATAATGTATTAGGACATGCTCCTTTAGGCTTGGCGGAATTACCTTTGCTTTTTATTTCTCTCTTACACGGAACTATATATATAGAAAGGTAATCTTACCATTTATTTTTATTCATAGATAAGAATATCATTTAAATAAGATTTATCATAATGTACAATGATTCATTCCATATTATTCATAAAAATTTCAAATGATGAACTAGTTGTCTTCTTCATGAAGAAGACTACTTGATCTTTCAATTTGAATTTATTGATGGTCCTTTGCTATCTTTCTTGAATACTTCAAATTATTGACACAATCATATGCTTCTTTTTACTTCTTTTCTTCCTTCCTTATATTGTATTCTCCCCTTAGATATTGTACTCTCACATAGATATTGCACTCAAATTTATTGGTCCTTGATTATCTTTCTTTACTTCAAATTATTGACACTTGACCATAAAGATATCATGTAGATATTGCACTCAATTTTGATGGTCCTTTGTTATATTTCTTGACTACTTCAAATTATTGACACTCGATCATATAGATATTTCACTCAATTTTGATGGTCTTTTTATGTTTCTTGACTCGCCTTCAATTATTGACACAATCATATGATTTTGTTACTCTTTTATTCCTTCCTTATATCTATTCTCCCTTATATATTATGTACTCTCCACATAGATATTGCACTCCATTTCATAGGCTCTTCTTTTGAAGTCAAATATATTGTATTCTCCCCCTTGGATATTGTACTTTTCTCCATAGATATTGTATCAATTTCATAGGCTCTTCTTTTCAAGTCAAATAGGCAGTAATGATAATTTACAGAACTATCCCTAATTTGTTTCTCACATGTTCAGAATGGTTCTCTAACAAGATAATTTACAAGAAATATTCTAATTTGTTTTCTCATATATTCAATTCTTCTCTTAAAGAAAACATGATATACTGTTCATCTTCCTCTTTCTAAAGAATTTTTTTGTGAAGTATTTATAATACATTATAAATAGTGATTGGAAGGATAAGTCTTCTTTGATATTATTACATTCCAGTAATACTAATGATCATATAAACATGAAAATCTTGTAATTATTTATCCAACATAAAAAATTTTATATATATTACATTATTTATTAGGCGTACTAAAATGATTTATAATATATTGTTTCTTCATCAAAAAATTCAAAATAATTGTAAATCTTATATTGTAGAGCCCATTTGTATGATGAGCACCTTGTGGCCTATGGAAATATGGAACAACGAGGTTCTTGTTTTTATTTTACGTTGTTTTACACAAGTGGGTATGGCTTAACTACAATGACCTTCGTCGAAAATTTTTGAGTACGGGGAAAGGTCGATTGTATGACCGTATGGGCACTAAGCGAGATATTGGGTGCCTTACTGAGCTACCATTGGTGAGTCGACCTTTTTCGGTGGTCAGAAAACTGCAACGATCGAGAGATAGATGCGACTTCTCGATAAGTCGAGAAGCGAGGATGTCATGATCGACAATGTTTACGTGATTGAGTGGAGTCGATGTTTGTCTAAATCGACAAAGAGCACGTGAAAATGAACATACCAATTTTGTGTATTGCACATATATGAAGAGATTGACAACATGAATGTTGAAGATCTCCGAATATATGCAAAAAATTGTCACAATGGTTTTCAAGACCTAATTCTTCATTAGGAAAGAGGGCGTAGGAACGTGTGTGTTAATGACCTTAGGGTTCAATTATTTTAACATGTATACATGTGTACAATTTTTAATAAATACATGTGTATGTACATGTATACATTTATTTGTATGTACATTAATCTAACAAAAATGCATCATTATATGTTAAAACACCATTTTTAGTTGTCACGCATGATGAGTGTGAAAATGTTAATATCACGTTTGGGACCTTTGATTCAAACAATGCAAATGGGTCTCACCATCAAGATATGTTGGCAAATGTGAGTGTTTTTTAAGTAATATTTTTAAAATAAATAATTTTACACACGTGTACATGTATGTATATATAATGATAAAATATTTTTTAATAAATTCCAATTCCATCAGATGTTTTGTGATGGTGGTACCTTCTTCTTCATACAGGAGATGACCTTCTAATTCCTTAGGAGATGTGAGCCACAAGTATGGAAAATTTTTCACTTTTAAAATTTATGTTTAAGTTATATATATATATATATATATATATATATATATATATATATATATATATATATATATATATATATATATATATATATATATTCCACACTTAAAAAGTTCCATTAAAAATTGAGATATATATATCTTGAGTTATTTTAACTTTTTTGAATTTAGGTTCCTATAGGAATATTTCTTTAATCCACAGAGACTCTGGCAGCGGAGATAGGAACATCCACACCATTTCAACCATTTGAACAAGTTGTCTATTTTTTATTATTATTGAAAATAAGCTTATATATGTATACGTGGATTTTCATTTGAAATTTTTTAATATATATATATATATATATATATATATATATATATAGTTAGCGTACATGTATATTGTACGGTTTACCATTGCGGATGTTCTTATGGGGGGAGAACTTGTAGCCGGAGTTAACAAATGGAGAGGGAACTTCATGGTATTGAATGATTTTTTTTTTATATTTTGTTTTTGTGAAGTTCTATAGATATTATCACTCATTTTTAAGACAACAATTTAATATTCAATTACATTTTCATTGTGTATGGAAGTTTCCCATGCTTCACATGATAGTGCGCGGATTGAGACACGATGAGGCTTATTACATCCAACTCTCTATTTGATGGACTTGATTTGTAGATTTTATTTCAAGATTTAGATAGTCTTAAATTTAATTTTATATATTATCCTAGATGCACCTTTGTCCTTATATATATATATATATATTATCTACCTCACTTTTACGACACAATTTTTTTTTTTTTGTTATGTTGGGTTGCATCCTTTCCCGTTTAATGCTAATGATGCATTCGGTCAATTCGTTGTAGGTTTACATAATTAATTTCGTTGTAGTTTTTCACTACTGTTCCTTTCAATTGCCATTCATATCTACCCTTTATCTTACAACATTTGCAAGGTAGTTGTTTTTGGAATAATTATAATTATATTAATTATAATTACATCAATATAATTATAATCCTATTCCCCCCTACTTCCATATTTAATCTTCTTTTTCTATCGCATGCCTTTGAATTCGAATTCGATTTTCATATACATATATAGAAGTGGGTTCGATTTGGTTCTACATTGGTCTCATGTGATTAGGGTTCCACGGTCATGTGGACATCTATGCGATCGTTCACTCTTACCCTTTGTTGATAACCTTATAACCTTGGCGGAATTCGACTCACTAACAATGCGATTCTGGCATTCGTCCTGCATTCTTAATTTCGTCTTGTCAACATTTATTTGAAGTTGGGCGTGTTAAATTTAACCTCCACATAAGTATCAATTTAAACTTCTATGCAATCAAATTTGGAAATTCGACTTCTATCTGTCTTCCACGCTGTGCATTAACCCGGTCCTGATCTCGTCGTATGGGTTATGGTGATCACGTTTCATTTGTGATCATGTGGTGTTGGTTCCACGTAACACTGAATTCATTCTACCATTTTACTGCGTTCGCAACGCAATATCCACAACGTGGCCAGGTTGATACTCATTTATTTCCATACTTGTCATATTAAATTTTTGGGACGGATAGTGTACAGGTCCTATTAACTATTCGATCCGTGGCTTTGCTCTTCGGATCTCGCCAGGTGTATGCTTCATATGTCTTTGGATCATTAGGGTTTCATTGTTTGATCCAGATGCATTGATATACATCAAGCTTGGTATTGTCACGGTGGTTCTTTTACCTCCCTGTTCGTTCGGTTCATCACTTGACAGTGCGTTAATTCACTTGATTGGTAAGACCTTCCATATGCATTTTGTAGGTTTTCGTACTAATATTATTTCGCAGGATTCCCATCTCTGCTTGAGAATTTGGCTCATTTCTTCACACCAGTGCTACGATTTTGGATTATCGTTTTATGGCTCCAGTCTAGGTTGTAATATATATGATGAATGGCTAATTTCGTTTTGCAGAGAGTGCGTGTGCTTCGCTTCAGGGGTTCGAATGGCTTGGTTTTCTTCCCTAGCCTTCACATTTTCTTGTGAATATTCTGAACACAGGCTGTTCTGGCGCCATAGCCCAACCCTCTCCTCAACTGAAAGGGGTTTGCGAGGGTATACATTCGGCTCTATACGGGGACTATGATTCTCGGCTTCACGAGTTGGTAAGTGTTTATTTTGACCAAGCGTAGGACGCCATGGATACTGTTAATTCTCCGGAGGTTTATAATTATTATTCGACTTCTTCCTATCAACCTCTATTCATGAGAATTGTTTATTTTTATGAAGCAGGTTAAGGAGGGTTTAATGGTTTCTCCTTTACGAGGTATGATACCCTTCTCAGTTATTATTTTTCTGGGTTCAATGTTGTTTTTATTCTCCATGTTCGGCGTCTGACTTGTATTGGTTTTGTGTCACAGGTAATTTCAACTTGCGTCGTGTTCTCCTTTTCTCCTACACAGATACGAGACTTTCCCAGACATTAACATTGGGTTCCTCGTGCTAATTGAAGGTCGGTACTAACCGCACTCTGCTAGAAGAATTTGTTCTTCTCTCCTGGATATATATTTTATCTTTGACAGTAAAATTTATAATAATGAAATTGTAATTATTGGACAGCTACAATTTAATTCCCGCTCTAAACATTTATACATCTCTGTTCATGGGACATTATAAGAATACTCTCAGATTTGTTCAATACATCCATATATGCCTCTGTCGTGTTGGGTTTTCATAATACCCAATTTTTTTTATTTTAGTTATTATTATTAAGAGTATGTTCCAGCAGTACTCTCTCCTTGTCTCTTCTGACTTGGCTGGAACTACATGCTTAATCATTGGCATTTTAAAATTTTCTTTTGTTGTTATATATATATATATATATATATATATATAAGTATGACATATACACATATTCATCATTTTGTGTAGTTTATTTCTTTCAAGCTCCCAGGCCATACCATGGGTAACTATATTTATAATGTGGTGATAGTTGAATGAATAATATACTGTAGAATAGATTTTCCGATTTCAGGAAACCATAGCTTCGGTGACAGTAACATTTATATGTCTAAGGAAAATAAGTATCTTAGTTAAATTTCTTTCATCAGTTTATTGAGTTGACCCTAAAGTTCAACTGCCTTTTTGTTGTTATTTTAAATAACCAGAGTGCTATAATTATCTATAACAAAATGGCACAGTAGCTTCATGCAGAAATTTGAAGAAGTAAGTTGTTATAAATTTGCACATCATATGTATCCAATTTATCTACAGGGATGAAGGCATCTGTAACCCTATCTTTATGTTTAAAATACATTGGGATTTATAATCTATCACTTACCCTCTTAATTCAGGTTATCAGGATAGACTAGGATACATATATGTTTCTATATGCCAGGCTGTGATGAGTATGCATGTTGGACATTTTCTTAACTTTCTTGTGTACTTCCATTCGATGCTATAATAGATGAATGGTTTCCTAAAGTAATTGTCTATGATCAGTCTCTATAGATGATTAGTTTCTTTCCTCTGCTATACTATATGTTGCTTACATGCACAGTATAATTTACCATTCTTTTTCTACTATTTTCCAATATTATGCAGAACTTCAGATTTTCTCTCTCATGTATGTGTATATTAAAGTCATTCTAGAAACAGAAGCAGATTAAAACTAGTTCACAAATTTTTCTTGTGAAGAATAAGTATCTACAGATTTAAACCAATCATTGGTTTAGAGACTCTATAAGATTCTACTTCATAGATTTAAATTCTACAACCATACAGGATTTCAAGGGTAACTTCCTTTTGATCAATTCTGTTAAATGTAG
This sequence comes from Pinus albicaulis, assembly GCA_034641835.2. Lineage (NCBI taxonomy): Eukaryota > Viridiplantae > Streptophyta > Pinopsida > Pinales > Pinaceae > Pinus > Pinus albicaulis. The sequence continues at coordinate 143,770 of JAXQQM020089516.1, forward strand.
AATTCTGTGATCTAAAGTAAAATTTTATATGTAGCTAATTCATGCTATATAAAATGAACAACAATAAACTTAAAGACATACCACTCATGCAATTGACCAACCTCCCAACCTTAGAGTCCTTCTGTCTCCCAGAACTCACCCCCGAGCTGAGATCATCTCCTTGACACAGATCAACCTCTAATCTGTACAAGAGCAGCTTATTTAAGCTATTGTTCCCCAAAGCATGTTTCTAATTCTGCATCCAGAATCTCAGGATGCTTTTCTTCCTTTTTGCCTAGGCTTCCCATTTTAGGGATTCTTTAAAGATGTTTTATACTTTTCCTCAGCTTTTCCAGCTTTTTACCTCTTCCCAACTACTTTCCTCATCATTGGGGGAATTCAGATTTTTCCTCAAAAATCTAAATTTAAAAATTAATTTCTTTCAAGGATTTTTGGAAGATTGTGGGGAAATATTTTCCTCATCCATCCTCATGGATTTAGCAAGTGATCTCATAAATCTCATTTTGGTCAATCTGCACCACATCATTTTATTCATTTCCTCAATTAAATATTTAATTACATTCACAAAATATTTATCCTTTGGGGTCCGCTCCCCTTAGGATTAAAGTTCAAATGTCTAACTTTGAAATTCAAGCACATGAATTGGGGGTGTTACATATTCCCCCTTTGAAAATAAACACCGTCCTCGGTGTTATTATTCAACTACTAGAGTTCATTTGGCAAATAAAAATGGATATTTTTCCATCATCTCAGCTTCCCTTTCCGAGGTAGCTTCTTCAGCAGTAAAGTGCTTCCACTGCACTTTTACTCTTGCTAATGTTCTGCTTCTCAATTCAATTTCTTCCCGCTCCAATATTTGAAGCGGTTCTGGCAGAAACTCCCCTTCTGGTTCCACCTGTACAACATTCCAATCAACTATGTGAGAAGCATCATGCACATATCTTTTTAACAATGAAACATGAAATACATCATGAACTCTAACATGGGGTGGTAAAGCTAGCTTGTAAGCCACTGTTCCCACCCTTTCTAATACTTCAAAAGGACCACAGTATCTAGGGGCCATTTTTGCACAACTTCCAACATAAAGGGTGCTCTTTTTGGGTTTAATACGCAAATACACTCGCTCCCCCACTTTAAATTCTCGGTGCACTCTTTTCTTATCAGCATAGTTCTTCTGGCGATCTTGGGCTATCTTGATGTTTCTTTGTATCTGTTTAACAATTCTTTCCATCTCTTGTAAAGCATCTGGTCCCAACATTAGTTTATCTTCTGGCTGACTCCAGCTCAAAGGAGTACGACACTTCCTTCCATAAAGTGCCTCAAACGGACTTATTTTGGTGGAGGATTGGTAGCTGTTATTATAGGAAAATTCAGCTAAATGCAAGTAGTCTTTCCATTTTGAAGGCCTATCCATCACATACATTCTCAGCATATCCTCCAAAATCTGATTAGTTCTCTCTGTTTGGCCGTCTTTCTGAGGGTGGTAAGCAGTACTAAAATTCAATTTAGTCCCCATCCCTCCAAATAGCCCTTTCCAAAAAGCTGTTGTAAAATTAGCATCTCGGTCAGAACTAATGACTTTTGGGACCCCATGTAATATTACTATTTCTTTTAAAAACACATCTGCTACTTGAGCTGTACCAAAAGTAGACTTAACAGGTATGAAGTGTGCCGCTTTGGTTAAGGTGTCCACTACCACCATTACTGAGTCATGTTGATGTTTGGTTTTGGGTAATCCTGTTATGAAATCCATGGAAACTGTATCCCATTTCCATTCTGCAATTGGTAAAGGATTTAGCAGACCAGCAGGATGTTGATGTTCAACTTTGACTAGTTGACATTCCATGCATCTATTTAAATATTCTGCTACATCTCTCTTCATTCCTGGCCAGAACAACTTCTTTTTCAAGGTTGTTAACATCTTCTGATATCCTGGATGTCCTGCATATGGCTGCTTGTGGTACTCATCCAAAATTTCCCTTTTAAGAGCCGCTACATTGGGAATATACAATCTGTTTTTATAACAGATCAGTCCTTTTTGGTTTTGAGTGAAATCAGTTTTCTCCTTCTTCTATAATTTCACCAGAAGTGTTTCATAATTTGGGTCTTGGGTTGCTGCCTTATTCACCAAATCTTCTACATCAATCTGAGCACTACTTCCAATGCTATTGATATTCTGACAAGCATTTCTGCTCAATGCATCAGCAACTTTATTTTCTTTCCCTATAATATGTTTTATATCCATATCAAATTCACTTAAAAAAGACAACGATCTTGCCTGTCTAGCATTCAAATCAGTTTGGGAAAAGAAGTATTTGAGACTAATATGATCAGTCATCAATGTAAAGTTTTTTCCAAGGAGATAGTGCCGCCACATTTTTAAAGCATGGATAACAACTGCTAATTCCAAGTCATAGGCACTATAATTCTGTTCATGTATCTTCAGTTTCCTAGATTCATAGGCAATAACTGAATTTTCCTGTAAAAGAACTCCTCCCAATCCTTCTCTACAGGCATCTGTACATACCACAAATTCTTTGTCAGGATCTGCAATCTTTAGTATAGGGGCAGTAGTAAGTTTCAGTTTTAATTGGTCAAAACTGTTTTGGCATTTTTCAGTCCATTCAAATTTGACACCTTTCCTTTGTAGTGATGTGATGGGATGTGCTATGGCTGAAAACCTTTCTACAAATCTGCGATAGTATCCTGCAATCCCCATGAATGATCTCACTGTTGAAACATCAGTTGGTACAGGCCATTCCTTTATAGCCTTTATCTTCTCAGGGTCTACAGCAAGGCCTTGTTCAGAAATAATATGTCCCAAATACTGGATCTTATCTTTAAAAAACTCACATTTGCTAAACTTGGCATAAAGCTAATTTTCCTTTAGTGTTTGCAATACTATCCTCAAGTGTTCTTTATGTTCCTCCTCACTTTTTGAATAAACTAAGATATCATCTATGAATACAAGGACAAATTTATCCAAGTACTTTTTTAACACACTGTTCATTAGGCACATAAATGTGGCAGGGGCATTTGTCAAACCAAAAGGTAGGACTACAAATTCGTATTGACCATACCTGGTTCGAAAAGCTGTTTTGCTGATGTCGTCTTCTTTAATTCTAAGCTGGTGATAACCAGTCCTTAAGTCAATTTTCGAAAATACTGAAGCTCCTCTCACCTGATCAAAAAGATCATCAATTCTAGGCAAAGGGTATCTATTTTTAATGGTCAACTTATTCAGTTGACGATAATCAATGCACATCCTAAAAGTTCCATCTTTCTTTTTCACGAACAGCATCGGTGCTCCCCAAGGAGATACACTCGGTCTGATATACCCTTTGTCTAACAGTTCTTGTAATTGCATTTTCAGTTCCATTAGTTCCGGAGGACTCATTCGATAATGCTCTCGGGAAACAGGGGTTGCTCCCGGCACCACATCAATTGAGAAATCAATCTCTCTTTTGGGGGGAAGATGAGGGATTTCCTTTGGAAACACTTCCTTAAATTCTCTTATTACTGGTACAACATCCAGTAATTCTTCTTCTGTTTTCTGTTCTGGTTCTTCCACATGCACTGCATAAACTTGGTATCCTTTTCTAGCTGTTCTTTTTAATTGTAATGCTGAAATTTGTCTTACAAAAATAGGTTTTGGTTTACCTTTAAAACTAAAAGGTTTCCCTTCCTCATCTACACAATGCAAAGTCTTATCCCAATAGTTCATCAAGGCTTTCTTCTTTTCCAGCCAATCCATTCCTATCAATAGATCATATGACCCCAAGGGCAGAATATTCAAATTTACTTCTGTTTGAAACTCATTTAATTTGATTACTGTTCTGGGCAGTTTATGGGTTACCTTTCTCTTAGTTCCAGTGGCCAGCTATACCAACCATGACTGTGGAAATTTTTCATTTTTTAAGTTACATTTTTCTACAATCCTTGGACTAATGTAACTCAAACAAGCACCTGGATCAATCAGAACAGTAACAGATAGGTCAGAAATCTTACCCTCCATTTCCACCATGGTTGCTTGATGTTCTGCTTGCCGATTTTCCAGGGCTGCACTGATAGTTGGTATATTTCTGGCTATATCATTTACTGTTGTCTCTTCTCGATCTCTCATGATCATATGCACGTTTCGATGAGGACAGTCCCTCAAAAGATGGGGTTCTCCACAGCCCCAACATTTCAGGGGTTCTCTCATTTTGACTGTCCCTTCCTTTTTACTGTCTCCATCTATTTGTTTGGAAGCTACTTGGGAATGAGCAGTTTGGCTTTCTTTGGGTTTATTAAACTTTTTCCGCTGATGGTCTCTGCCAAAATTTTTCAAATAGGCTGGTTTCTGTTTCCTTCCTTTGAACTCATTTTTATTTATCCAACTTTTTCCTTGTTCAGTTTTTCCTTTGAACTGTTGGTAACATAATCCGGCCTTTCTAACAGCTTCGTCCATTGTTTTTGGGTTGTCAAACTCGATTTTCTCTTTGTATACAGCAGGCAAGCAATTCAGAAATCTCTGAACTTTTGCCTTCTCTTCCCTTATGTAGGGTACATATCTCAACAGATTTGTAAACTTAGTAACAAACTCATCAATAGTGAGCTGTCCGAGTCTAAGTTCATGGAATTATTTGGCTTTATCATCATAGTAACGTTCATTTAAGTAGCGGTTCTTGAACTTAACCTGAAAATCTTCCCAGGTGACTGTCTTTTCATCAATGGCATGCACCATCTTTGTCTCCTCCCACCACAAGGTAGCCTTACCTTGTAGCTGGTAGACAGCTAATCTGGCCTTCAGATTACTTTCATATTCATAAACCTGGAAGTACTTGATTATGTTTAATAACCAAGCTTCCGCATCTTCCTCCTTCTCCCCATCATAGGAGGGAGGCTTGATTTTTCAGAATTCCCCCTGTAATTCCTTTTTATGTTTGTATTGATGCCTTACTGCATCCTCATCTTCAGACTCATCAGGTTTCCTCTTTCCAGAACCTTCGCCTTCCTGGCTGTTCCGCGAAGTTAATTCCTTGATGAGCTTTTCCTGCTCCTCACTGGCTAATGACAATCTGTCATTCTAGCTTTTCATCTCAGCCAACTCTTGTTGAAATTCCCGCAACATAACCATCATGGCCGCATTGGGATCTGGCTCACCACGTAGATCGACATAAATTTCGCCACCTTCTTCCATTTCAGCACCACTATACATACTCAACACAGATCAGTGAAAATAAAAAAATAAAATACAGTTTTTTTTTTTTCCACAAAATTTAATTGATACAGTGAATACACAGCAACAGTGAGCACAATGTCACCAGCCCAGTTTTATAACTTGGGCTCTGATACCATTTGTCACACCTCCCACTTTACGACACAATTTTTTTTTTCTGTTGGGTTGCATCCGTTCCCGTTTAATGCTAATGCTGCATTCGGTCAATTCGTTGTAGGTTTACATAATTAATTTCGTTGTAGTTTTTCACTACTGTTCTTTTCAATTGCCATTCATATCTACCCTTTATCTTACCACATTTGCAAGGTAGTTGTTTTTGGAATAATTATAATTATAAAATTACATCAATATAACTATAATCCTATTCCCCCCCCCCTACTTCCATATTTAATCTTCGTTTTCTATCGCATGCCTTTGAATTCGAATTTGATTTTCATATATATATATAGAAGTGGGTTCGATTTGGTTCTACATTGATCTCATGTGATTATGGTTCCACGGTCATGTGGACATCTATGTGATCGTTCACTCTTACCCTTTGTTGATAACCTTATAACCTTGGCGGAATTCGACTCACTAATCATGCGAGTCTGGCATTCGTCCGGCATTCTTAATTTCGTCTTGTCAACATTTATTTGAAGTTGGGCGTGTTAAATTTAACCTCCACATAATTATCAATTTAACTTCTGTGCAATCAAATTTGGAAATTCGACGTCTATCTGTCTTCCACGTTGTGCATTAGACCGGTCCTGATCTCATCGTATGGGTTATGGTGATCACGCTTCATTTGTGATCACGTGGTGTTGGTTCCACGTAACACTGAATTCATTCTACCATTTTACTGCGTTCCCAATGCAATATCCACAGCGTGGCCAGGTCCATATTCATTTATTTCCATACTTGTCATATTAAATTTTTGGGACGGATAGTGTATAGGTCCTATTAACTATTCGATCCGTGGCTTTGCTCTCCGGATCTCGCCAGGTGTACGCTTCAGATGTCTTTGGATCATTAGGGTTTCGTTGTTTGATCCAGACGCATTGATATAAATCAAGCTTGGTATTGTCACGGTGGTTCTTTTACCTCCCTGTTCGTTCAGTTCATCGCTTGACAGTGCATTAATTCGCTTGATTGGTAAGACCTTCCATATGCGTTTTGTAGGTTTTCGTACTAATATTATTTCACAGGCTTCCCATCTCTGCTTGAGAATTTGGCTCATTTCTTCACACCACTGCTACGATTTTGGATTATCGTTTTATGTCTCTGGTTTAGGTTGTAATATATATGATGAATGGCTAATTTCGTTTTGCAGAGAGTGCGTGTGCTTCACTTCAGGGGTTCGAATGGCTTGGTTTTCTTCCCTAGCCTTCACATTTTCTTGTGAATATTCTGAACACAGGCTGTTCTGGCGTTGTAGCCCAGCCCTCTCCTCAAATGAAAGGGGTTTGCAAGGGTATAAATTTGGCTCTATACTGGGGCTATAATTCTCGGCTTCACGAGTTGGTAAGTGTTTCTTTTGACCAAGCGTAGGACGCCATAGATACTGTTCATTCTCCGAAGGTTTATAATTATTATTCGACTTCTTCCTGTCAACCTCTATTCATGAGAATTGTATATTTTTATGAAGCAGGTTAAGGAGGGTTTAAGGGTTTCTCCTTTACGAGGTACAATACCCTTCTCAGTTATTATTTTTCTGGGTTCAATGTTGTTTTTATTCTCCATGTTCGGCATCTGACTTGTATTGGTTTTGTGTCACAGGTAATTTCGACTTGTGTCGTGTTCTCCTTTTCTCCTACACAGATACATGACTTTCCCAGACATTAACATTGGGTTCCTCATGCTAATTGCAAGTCGGTACTAACTGCACTCTGCCAGAAGAATTTATTCTTCTCTCCTGGATATATATATTTTATCTTTGACAGTAAAATTTATAATAATGAAATTGTAATTATTGGACAGCTACAATTTAATTCCCGCTCTGAACATTTATACATCTCTGTTCATGGGACATTATAAGAATACTCTCGGATTTGTTCAATACATCCATATATGCCTCTGTCGTGTTGGGTTTTCATAATACCCAATTTTTTTTATTTCAGTTATTATTATTAAGAGTATGTTCCAGCAGTACTCTCTCCTTGTCTCTTCTGACTTGGCTGGAACTACATGCTTAATCGTTGGCATTTTAAATTTTTCTTTTGTTGTTATATATATAAGTATGACATATACACATATTCATCATTTTGTGTAGTTTATTGCTTTCAGGCTCCCAGGCCATACCATGGGTAACTATATTTATAATGTGGTGATAGTTGAATGAATAATATACTGTAGAATAGATTTTCCTATTTCAGGAAACCATAGCTTCGGTGACAGTAACATTTAAATGTCTAAGGGAAATGAATATCTCAGTTAAATTTCTTTCATCAGTTTATTGAGCTGACCCTAAAGTTCAACTGCCTTTTTTTTTATTTTAAATAACCAGAGTGCTATAATTATCTATAACAAAATGGCACAGTAGCTTCATGCAGAAATTTGAAGAAGTAAGTTGTTATAAATTTGCACAGCATATGTATCCAATTTATCTACAGGGATGAATGCATCTATAACCCTATCTTTATGTTTAAAAGACATTGGGATTTATAATCTATCACTTACCCTCTTAATTCAGGTTATCGGGATAGACTAGGATACATATATGTTTCTATATGTCAGGCTGTGATGAGTATGCATATTGGACATTTTCTTAACTTTCTTGTGTACTTCCATTCAATGCTATAATAGATGAATGGTTTCCTAAGGTAATTGTCTATGATCAGTCTCTATAGATGATTAGTTTCTTTCCTCTGCTATACTATATGTTGCTTACATGCACAGTATAATTTACCATTCTTTTTCTACTATTTTCCAATATAATGCAGAACTTCAGATTTTCTCTCTCATGTATGTGTATATTAAAGTCATTCTAGAAACAAAAGCAGACTAAAACTAGTTCACAAATTTTTCCTGTGAAGAATAAGTATCTACAGATTTAAACCAATCACTGGTTTAGAGACTCTGTAAGATTCTACTTCGTAGATTTAAATTCTACAACCATACAGGATTTCAAGGGTAACTTCCTTTTGATCAATTCTGTTAAATGTAGAATTTATGTTCCAATCTAAAGTAAAATTTTATATGTAGCCAATTCATGCTATATAAAATGAACAACAATAAACTTAAAGACATACCACTCATGCAATTGACCAACCTCCCAACCTTAGAGTCCTTATGTCTCCCAGAACTCACCCCCGAGCTGAGATCACCTCCCTCTAACAGATCAACCCCTAATCTGTACAAGAGCAGCTTATTTAAGCTATTGTTCCCCAAAGCATGTTTCTAATTCTGCGTCCAGAATCTCAGGATGCTTTTCTTCCTGTTTGCCTAGGCTTCCCATTTTAGGGATTCTTTAAAACTGTTTTATGCTTTTCCTCAACTTTTCCAGCTTTTTTTACCTCTTCCCAACTACTTTCCTCATCATTGGGGAAATTTAGATTTTTTCTCAAAAATCTAAATTTAAAAATAAATTTCTTTCAAGGATTTTTGAAAGATTGTGGGGAAATATTTGCCTCTTCCATCCTCATGGATTTAGCAAGTGATCTCAAAATCTCATTTTGGTCAATCTGCACCACATCATTTTATTCATTTCCTTAATTAAATATTTAATTAAATTCACAAAATATTTATCCTTTGGGGTCCACTCCCCTTAGGATTAAAGTTCAAATGTCTAACTTTGAAATTCAAGCACATGAATTGGGGGTGTTACAAAATCAATGCATATAGTGCAAGAAATAAAATAGGAATAGAAATCACCATCTCCACTGAAATCAATGCATCTAGTCCAGGAAATATTCTTCCCTCTCTCCCGCTCCATTTATATCTATATCTCTGTCCATATCTCCTTCTTTTTCTCTCTATCTCATCCCCCAAACTCACATGCTCTCTCACTTCATATCTATCAATATCTTTGTCCCTCCCTCCCTATCTCTATCTCTCTCTTCTTCTTTCTCTTCACCTTCCATCTATATATCTATCTCCCTATGTCTCTCTATATCACCCCCAAAGCATAGTCTCTTTCTCCAATATATCTATTTATCACTCCCTCCTCCTCCTCCTCCTCTCTCTCTCTCTATATATATATATATATATTCCTTATCACTCCCTCTCTCTCTCTCTCCACCTTTATCTCTCTATGTATTTCTTCTTACCTCCATCTCTCTCCCCCTCCATCTCCATCTCCCTTTCCCTACCTCTCTCTACTCTCTCGCCTCATCTCTCTCTTCTTTCCTCTCTCTCCCTTTCTCTCCTACATCTCTCTCTCTCTTCACCCTCCAACTTTGTGACTATATACCTCTCTCTCTACTTCTCTCCCCTCTTCTCGTCGTCTCTCATTCTTTGTCTCGTTATCTCACCCCCAAACATACAAAGTCTCTCTCCATCTCTCCCTTTTCACTCCCTCTCCCTCTCTCCCCTTCACACTCTCTGTGTATTTCTTCTTCCCTCCCTCTCCCCCCTTCAACTCCATTTCTCTCTCTCTCTCTCTCTCTCTCTTCCCCCATCACTCTCTTCCTCTTTCTCGTCCTTCCTCTCTCTCCCTTTCTCTCCTTCATCCCTTTATCTTCCCCCCTCTCTCTATAATTTCCATCCAATCCTCTCTCTCTCTCTCCCCACCCCCATCACCCTCTCTCTCTCTCTCCAACTATGGTACTATATCCCAATATTTCTCCTTCTCTCTCCTTCTCTCCCCCCATGTCTACATCTCTCCTTCTTTATCTCTTTATCTCACCCATAAACATACACATTCTCTCTCCATATCTCCCTTGCCACTCTCTCTCTCTCTCTCTCTCTCTCTCTCTCTCTCTCTCTCCCCCCACTTCTAACTCTCTATGTGTTGCTTCTTCCCTCCATCTCTCCCTCTCCAACTCCATCTATCTACCTCTCCCTCTCTCCTCCTCTCTCTCAAGTCCTATCTCTTGTCCTTCCTCTCTCTTCCCCCCTCTCTCCTGCTCTCTCTCCCACATCCATATTTATGTCTCCCTCTCCCTTTCTTACCCTTCTCTACCTCTTTCACTCCTCTACCCCTCTCTCTCTTCATTCCTCCTCTCCCATTTACTTCAATTTATCTCCATCTCTCCCTTGTCACTCTCCTTATCTCTCCACCTCTATCATTCCATGGCTTTGTTATTTCCTCTCATATGTATATCTAAAGTTGATATATATATCATGATATATTAATATATATTATAATATAAAACAATTAATATTGTATTAATCCAAAGTTATTAAATTTAATAATATTAATATTAATATTAGGGTTAATAATGTTTTTTTCATGGTATTAGTAATAATTTGATCCATGGTATTTGGTCCATAGGCTTTGGCTAAATAAAACCTCACCTCCTTTTTGAATGTTCTTTAATATAAAGATGTTTAAGGAATAAATATAAAAAAGAGGTTTTATTTATTTACCATATATCTTTTATTTACCATGGTATTTGACCCATAGGCTTGGTATATAATTAGATGTTGATTTCTAATCCTATTTGATATATTTTTATTTATTTACCATACCTCTTTATACGGTTTTTATATTTATTTATTTACCATACCTCCATTATAAATATGATATCTGGCTCATGGTATTTGGCCATGGTATTAATTTTTTTACCATACCTCTAGTTTATTTATACTTTTATTTATTTACCATACTTAAGTAAGTATAAAAAGAGGTTTTATTTATTTAAAATTTGTTTTAGTGCTAATAGTATTTTAAATTTATATTGTGTTTATACATAATAATAATTAGATTAAAAACTAAAAATGTTAAATGTTAAACATTAAAATTTAAATGTTTATAATTATGTTTATTTTGACTTTTACGTGAGATCTATCCCATCGTGGGAAACATCTAGCCCATTACTCCATTAAGTACTATTTATATGTTATACTGGAAAACATGAAATCTACCACAATAAATACTATTTATATGTTAATTATTTTACTGTTACGATTTTCATTTATCTAAAATATTGTTGTAAATTTATTAATAAAAACAAAATTACAATATAGAAAAACATCTATCTTATACTTGGATGTAAAGCTTAACTTTGGGCCAATAATATCAAATAGGAATTACATTACTAGGATATTAAATTGAAATTGCATTACATATATAATAACAAAGTTTATAGAGTAATTAGTTTAATTTTTTTAATGTAAATTTTAGAAAACAAGTGGAAGAGAAGGTATTAGATTTTAAATATAAATTTGATGTAGTCACTAGCGTTTGAGGAACATAAATTATTGTAAACAAAACTTTTAGGAAAAATCAATTTTTTTAATAATAATAAATATAAAATGAATTAAATGATCCCATTTCTTCCTCTAACCTTAAAAAAAAAACAATAACCCAATTCCTCCTACCTTAAAAAAAACCAATAACCCTAATTGGCATTCAGATCCCATTTCTTCTTCCAACCTTTAAGAAAACCAATAACCCAAATTCCTCCCACTTAAAAAAAAAAAAAAACAAAAAAACAAAAAACCAACAACCCCAATTGACATCCTACTTTATTAAATACATCTATAACATTAATGATTATCATTTCTTTTTCCAACCTTAAAACCCCAATTCCTCCCACCTTAAAAAAAAACCAAATAACCCCAATTGGTATCTACTTTGTTAAATACATCTATATATATATATATATATATATATATAAAGCATAACCCTAAAATGATAACATATTTGAATCACTACCTCAAATGTATTTGTCTTTGTTTCCATGGCTAACTGTCGATTGACCTACCAACAATTGATTGTCTAACTTAAAGATGGCCACACATAACAATATCTTTATATTTTATGTAACTGGCCCATGTTTTGAACGAGTCAATCAAACCTTGAATCTCTTCATTCAACCTTCCATGAAGGAGTCCAACTTCATGAACTTCTTCCTAGTTGAAATTTTATTGGTTAATGACTTGCCAAATATCTACTTTAAATACAAACAAATAATAAATTCAATAGTAAGGATAGATTACTGAGCCTTCTTCATTGAAGAATGTGTATTGCTCTGGTTAATGACTTGCCAAATATCTACTTTAAATACAAACAAATAATAAATTCAATAGTAAGGATAGATTACTGAGCCTTCTTCATTGAAGAATGTGTATTGCTCTTAGTTGTTAGACTTGAATCGATCGTGTGTAAGCGTCGACAGATAGGAAAACTACCCAAAGAAAAACAAGCAATCTCATTACAGGCATGAAGATGTAATATTTCCTTTCTTGATCCAGTCAAAGTGGATAGAATCGATCCATGGTACTTACTGTGGTATTTTCCCATGGTTTTGACCCATGGTATTTCTTATTGGTATTGACCCATGGTATTTCTTGTTGGTATTGACCCATCAAGCCTATAAAAGGGGAGAGAAGCTAGGCATTTAGAGCATTCTGGATTATCTATCTTATTATGTTTGGGTTGAGATCCCAGGATGAAAACCCCGCGATGATGTTTACGTGGTGGATCCATCCAGGATTAACAAGTGGGCTTCAGTTTCTTATATATGTCATTGTCAAGCAGTTGTGCATGCCATTTGCAGGATTTTATGGTCTGGGCATGTATTTTACTTTCAGTAAATAATAATATAAATAACATGGCTGCATTTATTGTGTTCAAAGACTATATTAAATGAGAAAACTAATATGTTTTAGATCTATTGTTTGGAATCTTACGGTGGTATCAAAGCTGTGCATCCTGCCAACCTGAGAGTTTTATGCAAGGAACTTCGGTGAAATTTATTTCACCCTAGCTAGTATATCTCACTTCGGTGATATTTATCACCCTAGTTGGATTTTTATTTTTTTAGTAAATTATTTTTATTGGGGGACATAAGTGAAGGGAAAATCATTTATAATTTTGTGGGTTAAATTTGTGAAAATATTTGAAGGCATGATTGACAAAGTCTTCCTATGAAAAATTAATATATTCCTGTTTGGGTATGGGAGAAGATGGATCGTCTTGAAGAAATTTTGAAAAACAACCAGAAAATCCTTGATGTACTAGTGAAGTTATATGGTCCTTTAAGTAGCCATATCTCCATAGAACAAAATGATAATCAAAGCACAAACAAAATCAGCAGCAAGAATGAAATGAGGAGAGGACTATGCTTTATCTACAAGGGACCTTAGGCCCTTAACCATTCCTGTCCAGGTGATAAGGAGAAGACAACAAAGTCAGAACAAGAGGAGATTACTTCAAATCATGGGGAATATTTTGTAGATGGGTCTATTGATCTTCAGGAAGGTGAGCAACATCATGACATTATTCAGGGAGGCTTGCAAGATGACAAGCATTTGGAAGTGCATGAGGAAAATCTACCTAATGCCATTGATGAGGTTGATTCCTATACAATGGAGTTCGTAGATCCCCAAGGGAATATTCATGAAGAATATGAACAATCAAGTATAGATAAAATTCCACCAATGCATCTATGTTTGACAGTTGAAAGGGATGAACAGATGGTCTCCACAGGTGAAGGAGACTTGGGAGATTTGAGTGAGGATCCAGCCATAGTGAACCAGCATGATTATGATCACGAGGAGCAACATGACAAACATAATGTGCAAAATGGACCATTCCTAGAGAGTTGGTCAAGGGCTCAAGTTGAAGATGTGGTCGTTGGGCATCGGGTGCAAACAGATACAGAGACAGTCAGCACGACAATAGAATTGCCAGTAGAAGACTTTTGAGAAAGTACCAGGTATTTCAAGATAGATCTTATGTTGTTGAAGCAGAAAGTCTGGACAGTCCAGGACATTGCCTTACAGGAGAACAGAAAAATTGAGGAACTCATAGGTGTATGTGCCAAATCAAAGACCAAGTTGTCTAGTGTTGAAGAACGACTCAAATACCTCATAAGGCAACAAGAGGAGTACGATTGGGAGTTCCAGAGCAGCCCTCTACAGGAGTACATAGGTAAGTCTTGCAACACTACCAACAACCCACCTTTATACATTTGGAAGAGAAGGGAAGAGTTCTCCAATTGCATCATGTTGGGTAACCAAGTAGAGAAGCATGAATTGAGCATCGAACAACATCAACATAGTATATTTGCAGATATTCATCCCTCCCCAAGTATGGATTGGTGAGAGATTATGAGTTGGTATTCTATCGATAGGTTGATTCTTTGGAGGATACTCACAGCTGAGGGCATATTGCAGCTTGGGCCCTTTGGTGCGGGCAGTGATGGAGGGCTGAAATGGTACCATAACCCACAGGTCCCAGGATTTAGGTGGCATTGGGATCCGGGAGAATCCATTGGGGAAAGGATTGTTTGGGATCCAGGTAAATCTATTGAGGGGAGGATTGGTTGGAGGATTGTTTGGGATCTAGTTATTGGAGGATCCATTCAGGACCATTCAACATGGAGGGCGCATCGGATTGTATGGGATCCTAGTATTAATGTACAAATGCTTCTGTTGTGGATAGAAGTGGATCGCTTGAGGACAAGCAATCTTTGGGCAGGAGGATTTGTAATATTCCCTTTCTTGATCCAGTCAAAGTGGATAGAATCAATCCATGGTACTTATCATGGTATTTTCCCATGGTTTTGACCCATGGCATTGACCCACGGTATTTCTTATTGGTATTGACCCATGGTATTTCTTGCTGGTATTGACCCATCAAGCCTATAAAAGGGGAGAGAAGCTAGGCTTTTAGAGAATTCTGGATTATCTATCTTATTATGTTTGGGTTGAGAACCTGGCATGGCCAGTTCTATTATTGATCCCGAGACGAAAACGCCGCGGTGATGTTTATGTGGTGGATCTATCCAGGATTCACAAGTGGGCTTCAGTTTCTTATATTTGTCATTGTCAAGCAGATGTGCATGCCATTTGTAGGATTTTATGGTCTGGGCATGTATTTTACTTTCAGTGAATAATAATATAAATAACATGGCTACATTTATTATGTTCTGGTTCTTGATGAAAGACTGTATTAAATGAGAACACTAATATATTTTAGATCTATTGTTTGGAATCTTACAGAAGATTGACTGAAAATTATGTTTTAAGTAAAATAAAAAAGAGGTAGAGTAGCTAATGCTATCTATTGGGGATTTTGGTTACATCAAAATGTGGAGCATTTAATAATTTTCAATCCATTAAATTCAATTAAGAGAACCAAACTAGGGTCAATGTTTTGATATTATATTATGTTATATGAGGGTGTTTTATTACATTAAAATCTACCTGTTTTAATAAATTTCCAAATTCTTATTATTACTCTCTGTGTAACCACTCATGTGGTTTAATTATTACTGTCTTGTTACCATTCAGGTTACCACAGTGGATTTCAGGATGGTGGTTTTTCCAATAATTTGTTCCCAATAAAATGAAGATGACAATTACTCCTAAAATTACTTAAAAAAATATATAGAAAAAATTATTATAATATTATAACTTTTAAACTTATTATACTATTATGATTTATTTTTCAATTGCTATTTAAAAAATTTAGAAAAAATTACTATAATATTGTAACTTTTAATCTTCTTATACTATTATGATCTATTTTTCAATTACTTTTTTTTAAAGAAAAACAATATTATACCATAAAAATAAAAATAAAAATAAATAAATAAAATAATAATAACAAAACAAAAATTCTCATTTCAAACCGTTAGCCATTTCAATTTCAAACTCTCAATCATTTCAATTTCAAACCCTTAATATTCTCTTGCAAGGTAACACAAAACTAATACTACGAATAAATCACGATGTTGATTTTGAGTGAATTGATGCATTGATTGTTCATGATACAGTGATTATCATTAATCCACTCTATTGCACCATCTCTTTTTGGTGGTAATAGTAATACATCAAACCTTTTTTCCCATTATTACGTAGCTATTTTCCATAATGTCGCTACTTTCCTTCTATCAAATTTAACTCTCTTACACAAGAATGGTTTTTGGTTGTTTAAAATGATTTTTAAATATATCTTAAAATATATTAAATTATATTTGAATAATTTTGTGTTTTTTAAAATTTATTTAAAATAACAAAAACTTTAAAAAATTACCTTGCTTCATTTTCATAAAGTTGTAGTCATTGTTCACTTTGCATAAAAAATCAAACCAAACATTTAAACTGTTTGAGATAATGCCTCATTTATGATGCATGCTAAAGATTAGGGATTGGTTTGGTTTGTTGGAGGATGTTGAGAGATTTTCTCAACTTCTCCCTCCAAGAGTGGAATTAGTTGGATCTCAGCAACACTATAAAAATTGTAATATATTCATTTGATAATATAGAAATTCAATTATTGTGTGTGTGAATATTGTGCGTTTCTACTCTCTCATAATTTCTAATATGGTATCAGAGCCTGTTCTGGCTTGATTCCCTCATGGGAAGGCCACGAAGATGTGAGAGCAATGATTGTCAAACCACTGTTGTAGAATAATAGATAGTTTGTGAATTTATTTTCTGAGTGAAAGTTTTTTTTTGTTTTTCGTGTGTTTGGTGCAGTGGCATTTTCAGTCTTCTCCGCGTTACCAATATTTGGAGGGCAAGGATTTTTTAGAGTTCGTTTATTGGAGAGAAAAAAGAGCCGTGATAGCCAAGTTTGCTAGTGCTGACGGCATTGGAATGTTTCAGATTGAATAAGGATTGTTCTGCTTGTCCCTGTTTCTCAACGGAGGATTCTAGGCAGCCTCATTCACGAAGGGATTCTTCTGTGCATTCGAGCTGATTCTGTTGGTAAAGTGTTCGAATCGTGGCAAAGAAATTGAAAGTCTGCGGTGCTTTCTTGAGTGATATTTAAGGTTGGAAGCAATCAGATACTTAAAGTCTGGATGAAGACCTTATAACAAAAATATCAGAGGTAGCAACATTAACGAGATCAGCATATCAGAATTGAAAGCCGTTTAGAACAGTCTTTGCGTCTTTCAGACAATAAGGTATATTTTCGAGTGAGATATATAGTTAAGAGGAACATTGCAATGCTAAATGGGTCGGCTGTCAAACAGAGACAATAGAAAAAATATACGAGCCGAGATAGTTTTGGGCTGCCGTCAATAGTATTTGCCGAGAAAGTTGCAGCGTACATAGATATAATAAGGAGTAGCAACAGTAATAATATTAGCATGTTGCATCGAGTGTTGGTCTCAAATTGATGAGTCCAAATTTTCCTTGTTCAGCATGGAGAGCCTGGAAATTGCTAAATGGATATTAACAAGAATTTTCGAAGAGATGGCTGAGGCAATCATCGAAGGTCCTAGTAATGAAAGTGTGTCCCTCTTGGTATATAAGTGGATCTGCGTTTTCTGTGCACTTCCTGTTAAAAGAAGGCGGTAAAATGAACCAGGGGAGAGTATATGCAATTTAAGTTATATATATTTTGAAATATAATTTTAAATTGGGAATTGTATCTGCGGGGTAAGGATTTGTGAGATTTGTAGTGCAGAACCAATTATTGAAAAAATTAGCATTATTTAATTTAGTCGTTCTCGATGTTCTTCGGTGCCGAGAGAACAATTGGCTAATTTGATTGTGTGAATTTGTTATATGCTGATGGATCTTGTTGTGCTTCGGGCTTCAAGAGCATCGGTTACAGGTTATACAATGAGATCCTTGTGTGTAAAGGTCACTTTGTAGGATTAATCATTGATCATATTCTGTATCCAGAATATTTTCCTATAGACTCTTGAAATTTATTCTTTGGGGTTATCTCAGAGATGGAAATATTTCCATAGGGTAGTTCAGTGTTGAGACTCTTCTTCGGGGGTGTCAAGAATCTTTGATCTTACAAATTCAGTATTGTTGGTCAGAAACAAATGTATTTTAAATGGGTTGAATGGTAGCCTGAAAATGGTGGAGAAAAGAGCGTTGTCTATGAGATCTCAGAGTGGGTACAAATGTTAATGAAGACCAGGGCAGACAAATGTTTGTATTAAATTAGTGTGTTCTTCATTTATGTAATGTAGGCATTAAAGGGGGGTGTTTGAGATAATGTCTCATTTATGATGCATGCTAAAGATTAGGGATTGGTTTGGTTGGTTGGAGGATGTTGAGAGATTCTCTCAACTTCTCCGTCTAAGAGTGGAATTAGTTGGATCTCACCAGCGCTATAAAAATTGTAACATATTCATTTGATAATATAGAAATTCAATTATTGTGTGTGTGAATATTGTGTGTTTCTACTCTCTCATAATTTCTAATACAAACGTGGGTAACAGTGTAGAAATTTCCTACTAATGTGGAAATTTTAACATTGCTATTTTTTAATCCTCCCGGTACGTTAGCGGAAGAGAATTTCATTTGTGGATGTTGTTGACAATGTACATCAAACTCAATATGTGAATGTTCATTATCAAACACTTATTAATTTTTTATATTTGTAGAACATTTTAATATTTTTAAAATTATATATATATATATATATATATATATATATATATATATATTTATTTTCACCACGTTTTAGTTTTATAATGATTTTAACATTAACTTTTATTAAATATATATTTTCACTGTCAAAGAGAAAAGAAAGGTGTATGATTTTTTTTTTTTTATATAGAAAAGATATTTATAAGAGAAATGTTTTTAAATAGTATTATATTTAAAAATAATATTTGAAATAATTCAAAATTGGTCATAAAAATATATAAAGTAATAATTTTTATTTTATTTTTTTATTTTTTATTTTTTAATTCAAATTTCAGTATGGAGTTGATAGGTGATATTTAAATAAATTAAGTTAATATGTGGTATTTATAAGAAATAAAATCAATGTGAAAAGTAAATAAAATATTTCCATATGAGAGCCTTTTTATTTCATTAATTGAGTGTATATGTAACATTTAAATTTTTTTAATGAATAACATATGATATAATTCAATGCAAAAGATATAATATGTAAAGTAAATAAAAACTGAAAAATAAAAATAAAAATTGATAGTTAAAACATTTCATTAGTGTATTTTTAAATGTGAATGAGATATGTAATTCATTTTATTCATAAGTGTTTTTTAATAAATTGACATGTAATACTTAAAAAAATAAATTAGTAAAAAATAAAATTTTATGTAAATACACATTTTTTTTTTTTTGAGAGAGAGATTGCAAATTGTAATTAAAATATTTTATGAGCCTCTTACTAAAGATGAAAGTAATGTGCAATTTCTTTAATGCTTACTATGGAGTTGAGACATGGCATATATATATATATATATATATATATATATATATATATATATATATATATATATATATAACCATCATAGATCTATGTTAATCCAAGATCTATCAACTAGTGAGAGAGACAAAATATTTCGAAGCATAAACCTTTGTTTAAGTTTTATATTTAAAAAAAAAAATTGCATTTAAAGTAATTTGGTGTTTAATAAAGCAGAGATTAACATAAATCTATGCAAGTGATAATATAAATTCATATCATATATGTGAGTATAATATAATATAATGAGACCAGAAAAACTTGAATAAAATAATATGATATGACAAAAATAAATCCAATAAAAAATATACATAGTTAAAAAAATTGTTGATAGCTAATTGGTATGAAGTAAAAAAATAAACTTCAATAGAATAAATGAAGAGAGCTCTTCTTCTTCATATCCATTCTACACGAGCATGTTTTATGAAACGTTGGATCATTTCTTTAATTGAGGATGGGGTTGAGGAGTTGATTTGGTTTTGGCTAATTAGTTGTTTAGAATAGTTTGAGTTTATCTTTATTATTTATTTTAAACTAATAATTTTCTGGAAAGTTGGGATTATTTCTTTCATTTAAGATTGGAAAATGTGGATTATCTCTTTGATTGAGAATTCGATTTGGTTTTGGCTATGTAATTATTTATGATAGTTTGATTCCATTGTTTTATTAGAAAGAAAACTTTGTACAGTTTTGTTGATTGGGAAGAATTTTTATTTGATATTTATGTAGATGGTTGACTTATATCTGATATTTATATATAGTTTTATTGATTTGTATCCTAATTATTTAAGAAGAAGAAAAAAAAGTTTGTAATAAGTTTTTATTTTTATTTAAAAAAATATGAATTTAAAAAAATAAAAATAAAAATTCATTGTATGGTATTGGTAGTAGTAGGTTTACTTAAAGAAATAGTATTGACCTAGTTGTTGATGTACATTGAAGATCTCTTAAAAAAAAAAAAAAAAAACCTATTTGATTTGAAAATTGTCCAACAAAATTAAATATTTGATTTGAAAACTATCAAACATATAATTTAAAGCAAATGTTTTTGTTTTTTTTTTAATACAAAATCAATATAACTTATATAACTATCATATTAATAATTTATATAATTATGATTACTCAAATGATATTTACATATATAATAACAAAGTTTTATTTAGTAACTAATTTATTTATTTTTAAATTAAGTTTTAGAAAACCATTGGAAGAGAAAGTATTAAATTTTAATACCTTCACTTACCATTGTTATAAATGTAAATGCAATTTCAATTATCTTTTATGTAACCAGCCCATGTTTTGAATGAATCAATAAGCATTGAATCGCTTCATTCATGTAAGCTTTGCTGAAGGAGTCCAACTTCATGAACTTCTTCCTCGTTGGGATTTTAGTGGTTAATGTCTTGCTGAATATTTACTGTGATTTCTATATGTGAGTTGGTGGTGATATTGACGTAAACCTTGATTTCTACATTGATGAGAATCCTGAACCCTTGGCTGCAGCTAATGAATCTTCTCTCCTCTCTCCAGTTTAAATTTGCCTCAAAACTTGCCTTACCGGAAAAGGAAACTAGTTTGCATGCAATTCAATTTTGGAACAAAAGTTAACAATATCTTGCATTAGTTTGGATCAGAAATCGCTCAACAGAGTAGAAACCAAATCGTTGCAGGAAAACCAAAGAATGTTTTGTATCAGTCCGCAGTAAGAAACAAATAGTTTCTGAAAAAACTAGTTTCTCGCTAATAAAAACGAGAATGGTGTAGAAAATGACATTTTTTTGTGCCGTCTCGTCTCTATTGTGTCTTGTGTCTTTTAACGGGAACGGGCCACCCCAACCATTTCTCAGCACTCTCGTAGCCATTTCTTATTCACCCTTGTAGGAAATTCTTCTTTTTTACCCAGCGTGTTTGAGTGGTCCTTCTATATTTCCCCACCTCCATTATGTTCCCTTCATCATCTAACTTAGATGGAGATCATCATGAGGGCCTCAATGTAATGTAGATGGTCATTATCTCACCCTCTTTTAATTTTGGTGTATCTTGTGGTCACCACACATAGTCAAGTAACTAGCAGCCATGGAAGGCCACGTGGACATAATCCTTGTAGTTGTCCAAAGGGTTATTTCTGATGTGGAGAAACAAATCAAGTAATTTCAAAGATTTATCTTTTACTAACACATAGAAAAAGAAAGCAAGGAATGGATAGGTGATGTTGGGAATTTTACCAAAGACAAAACAACCTCTTATATGTAAATTGCTAATTAGTATTGGCATATAAAAATTTTAATGGGAAAAGTACTTTAATGGGACTTGAGTCTATCCTCCCAGATGCTTTAGTTTAATTAGAGTGCTTTTTTGCCCTGAAAATCATGGAAATTCTAGTAAGATTTTAAGAAAATTAGGTAGGGATTTTTGTAAATACAAGTTATAGCTATCAAACTTCAATATTTTGGGTGCCTTAGAGGTTTTTTATGGTGTTGAATCCATTTCCACCATCAAAAACTTAAGTCAAACATTGCTACTACAAGATTTTTAAAAAAAAATTTGCCCAGCCAATTTTGGCCGTTCGGACAATTCCTCCGCCTCTATAAACCACTCCCTCACAAACAATATAAACACACTAAAAGTAATCATATGCATGGCAAAATTACCAAAATATCACACTTCTTTCTAAAAACCTAACAAACTTGCAAGTTTTCCTCATCAGACTAGAGAGCCAAAGCCATTAGGCCGAAAAGATATTGGTGCATAATGAAAACCAACATACTAATGTTGTGCCTCAATGCTCTATTTTAATGTTCTTTTAATATTTTAAATATAGCATGTGTTTTTTATATTATTAACAGTTCCAATTTCTGGATATCAACTACTCTAAAGTAGACAACGATATTGATAATCATAAAAATTAAGCTTATATTACTAGTATAATTTCTCAAGTAACATACCAACAACAAAAATTAATAATATATATGTGTTCTTTTAAAAATAATATGAATATTTTTCTCTTTGTCTTTAAAAAAATGTAAAACTTTTTTTTCAAAGCCAAAGCTAACAAATGCTGTGGAAGGTCATTTCATTTGTTGATGGACTTCCGTATGTGGGGATATTTGGGGAGGCGTGAATTCCAGTTGTTGATTTATTTCCGTATGTGTGGAAATTGGTGGACATGTTGTTGGTACTAGTCATTTATTGGATATAAATATGTGACGCTACTTAGAAAACCATTGAAGTCGCAGAAATTAGTGACTGTGCAAATAATGTACAATGAATATTTATTATTTAAAACAAGGGCTATATAACAAGTCAATAGTTCTTGTTTAGCATAAATAGAGTAATGTTGTAATTTGATAGCGAAATGATAGATTTTTAACAAATATTAAATATAAAACAAAGTAAATGAAAGTAAATAAATAGTAAAAAATGATTTATCAAATTATTAAATATATAATATTTTAATTTTACATAATAATTATCTTAAGTAATATTTTAAATATGTTGTTGAAATATCATGCATAAAACAAAATAAATAAATAGTAAAAATTGGTTCTTCAAATTAGTGAAGATGTAATACTTAATTAAAAATTATTATGTGAATATTTAGTTTATATTGTTTTTCTTTAAAATATTTTAAAGAAAATTGTCATTTTTAATTACTATTAAAAAATAGTTTTAAATTTAACATATATATTATTTTAAATATTTTTTTATATACATATTTTTAATTTAAACATTTTAAATAAAATTTTCATTTAAAAATTATATAATTTAAATTTAAATATTTAAATATTAGTACGATTAAAAACAAATATTAATAAAATATAGTGTTTTATATAGCTTGCATCCATCTATAATTTAAAGTTTAACCTCTGTAAAGTTAGTTGACTCAAGGATTTAATGATATCTTTAATGCACCATAAATTACAAGGAAGGTGTAATATTCTTGTTTGAGAATATTATTTATAAAACACAGCGATGGAACAACTTCAAGAGAAAATATTCAACGGTACACAAAATAATAGAAGCGGTCTATGCGACAGATACATGTTAAATAGATAATTCACTGAACCATTTTATTATGTCGGGAGATTACATGGAAATACAATACATACGCAGGTGGTAGCACCCGAAACTTATTCACGGAAAAACAAAAAGGTATTCAAGAAATAACAGAGAAACGGCAGTGCACCGTTCTGCGTATAGGCGGCTGGAATGCACTGCCGCGTGCTTCTAAGACATTGCGGTTGGAAAGGATCCACCAAGACACTCTTGATTCTGCTTTAGGCCCGAAACCTCCAAAATGGAAATAACACAAAGCTCTCACGAGATGAGATGCGATCTTCCCACACTGACTGCGCCGTCACTCCCGACGCGGCTCTGCATGAGTTCCTAACCCGATCCTCTGACAAAACGTTGATAGAACTGCCTCACTCGAGCAGGCACTCGTAGTCCCCCGGGGCTGAGGTTGAGATCTCCGCTCAGAGACACTCGGCGCACTGAACAATGCTGCAGACTGGCTAAACAGCTGGCGTGCTCAAGTCTTAGCAACCAATAACAATTTCATAAATTCATCAACAGTCCAAAAACGAGGAAGCTGTCTCCCTTAAGTATGTGGCCTTCCTCTCGAACACGAGACTCCCTCCTTTCCCGCGCAGCCGAGATCCTCCTTTCCCGCGCAGCCCTTCTCGGCCCCACACTGCCAACTCAGCCGCGTGCTTTCCTCCGCGCGCTCAGCCGAGTCCACGACCCGCTCACTGTTGTTTTCCATTTACTAGAGGTGGAAAAATTGATCCAGACTGATATTCCAATTAGCTATTTGCTAATTGGGAATATTACAGTCTCCCCCAGTAAAATGTTGCTTGACCCCAAGCAACTGTAGTGATGGGTGCTACAACATCTTTTCACCCTCCCACGTAGCATCCTCATCCAGCAAGTTCTTCCATCTTACCAAGAACTCCCGGACTGTTCTATTTCGCAGCTGCTTCTCTCTGACATCAATGATGGGATCCGGGTGCAGCACCAAATGCCCTTCGTCATCTGTGGGCGGAAGCTCCTCCATCGCTGTCACCTGTGATCCCAAAGCTTTCTTCAGGCACAATACATGGAAAATGTTATGAATTTTACTGCCTTGGGGTAGCTCAAACTCATAAGAAACTTGTCCCACTCTGCGTATGACCCGGTAGGGTCCATAAAAGCAGGACTTGAGCTTTTCGCCCCCTTCTGCTTCAGAGTGGACTGTCGGTATGGCTGTAGGTGCAGGTAGACTAAATCCCCTACTTCGAACTGTCTCTCCACCTGACCCTTGTCGGCATACAACTTCTGCTGATTGTGCGCAGTGGCGATGTTATCCTTGAGATCCCGGAGGATGTCCTAACTCTCCTGGATCCAATCCTTGGCTCTCGGGGCCTTGCTAGCACCAAACACAACATCAAAAAAATACATAGCATGATAGCCATAGTGTGCATTAAACGGAGACATACCAATAGTCATGTGATGTGTGGTTTTATAGCAATACTTCCCTAGGTGCAGCCACTTCAACCATGCTCTCTGCTGCCCGTTGACATAATTTCGTAAGTAGCCTTCCAGCCACTTATTAACGCTCTCTTTCTGCCCATCTGTCTGGGGGTGGTAGCTGGTGCTTGGCGTCAACTCCGTCCCCACCACCGAAAGAGTTCCTGCCAAAACCCGCCCATGAAGCGGTTGTCCCAATCACTGATAATGGTCTTGGGAAGACCATGCAACTTGAAGACGTCCCGAAATAACAACTCTGCCACCTGCGGGACTGTATAGTGTGCGGATATGGCGAAGAAATGTGCATACTCCATCAACCGATCGACGACAACAAATATGCTATCCCTGCCCTGCACTACGGTCAATCCCGTAATAAAATCCATAGAAATACTTTCCCACTTTCCCTCGGGAATGGGAAGAGGCTGCAGCAGTCCTACTGGATGGTTCGTTTCTCCCTTGTTGCGCTGGCAGACTTCGCACTCCCTAACATGCTGGAGTACGTCCCCTTTGAGGCCCTTCCATGCGAACCTCTCCCGGATGGTCCTATAAGTCTTGGTAAACCCCTGATGTCCGGCTAACGGTGAATCATGAGACGCCTGAAGTATCTTCTTCTTGAGCTGGGAGCCCACAGTCAAGAAGACCCTATCTCTGTAATAGATAATCTCATCTATCACCCTGTACTTATCTTCCGCCACCCGACCATCCAGAATCTCACAAGTGAACTTGTCCTTGGAGTACTCCACCAAAATTTGAGCCCTCCAATCCACCTCCCAACTCATCAGGGACAACGTGGCCCGTCTACGTGAAAGTGCATCAGCTACCACGTTGTTTTTCCCTTTGACATACTCGATGTCAAAATCATAAGCCTGGATTTTGCTGATCCACTTTTGCTGCCTCTCTTGAAGCTATTTCTGCTCCAAGAAGAATCTGAGACTGTTGTGATCCGTCCTCACCTTGAACCTATTACCCACTAAGTACTACCGGAATTTGGCCAGCGCGTGCATCACGGCTAGCATCTCCTTATCGTATATTGGATACAACCGCTCATGGGGAAGGAGCTTCCGACTCTCATAAGCTATAGGGTGGCCGTCCTGCATCAAAATTGCGTCGATCCCTTCTCCCGACGCATCGCATTCCAAAACAAAAGGCTGCGTGAAATCTGGTAGCGCAAGCACTAGGCGACTGCTCATAACTTCCTTGAGCCTGTCAAAGGCCCGCTGCGCTCTCTCCGACCAACTAAAGGCCCCCTTCTTTGTCAAATCCGTAAGAGGGGCTGCGAGTTGAAAGAAGTTCTTGATGAACTTCCGGTAATATGTGCAAATGCCAACAAATCCTCGAAGCTCCGTCACGTTCTTCGACTCTGGCCAATCTCAGATGGCCTTGATCTTTTCTTCGTGGACCCTTACTCCGTCCACTCCTATGATGTGTCCCAAATAAAACATCTCAGTTACCCCAAACTCACACTTGGAGAGCTTGGCATAAAACTGTTGCTCTTCCAAGATATGCAGCATGGCTTCAATGTGCTGGAGATGCTCCTCCCAAGTCCTGTTATATATCAATATATCATCGAAAAAGACTAATACAAACTTCCTCAGGTGGCTGCGGAAGATGTGGTTCATGCAAGACTGGAAGGTGGCTGGGGCATTGGTTAGCCCAAAAGGCATAACCAAGAACTCAAAGTGGTCGTAGTGGCACCTGAAAGCGGTTTTGGGTACATCCTGCTCCCTCACTCTAATCTGGTGGTACTCGAACCTCAAATCAATCTTCGAGAAGAACTGCGCTCCCCTCAATTCATCCATTAGCTCGTCAATCCTTGGTATAGGGTACCCATTCTTCAGGGTCTTTTTGTTCAAAGACCTGTAATCGATGCACATTCGCAATGTGCCATCCTTCTTCTTTACTAGCACCACGGAGGAAGCAAAAGGGCTGGTGCTCGGTCAGATGTGTCCAAGGGCCAGCAACTCCTGAATGGCCCGCTCAACCTCATCCCGATAGGCCTTGGGGTGCCTGTAGGGTGTGGTACTAATTGCCTGTATGCCCTGCTCCAGCTCTATCATGTGCTCAAACCCCCGATCCGGTGGCCGGCCTGGTGGTATATCCCCGAACACTGTGTCATGCTTGTCGAGGACAACCTGGATATCGGGATGAATTGTCTGCCCTGCGGTCCCCGTTTCTGATGCCCGGAGCTCTACTGCCCACTCTATGTCTCCTTTTCGGAAGGTTTCCTCCATCCGGTGAGCTGAAACAACCTGAGGTGGGTAAGTTTGTATCCCACGTATCTTCTCATGCCTTCCCGCCTTCTTATCATCCCACTCCATCTCCAAGGCCTCCCAATCCATGGTGACCTTCCCCCAAGTGATTAGCCATTGTACACCCAAGACTACATTGGTGTCAGGTATATTTACCACAAAAAAATGGTCGGTCACCGTGTAGGTGCCCATAGTAACTGCCAGCTTTGGAACGTATCACGCACACTGCATTGTCTAATCCCCTGGGACCAATACGGAGAATCCATCGAAGCTCTCTATCTATATGCCCCTTCGCTCCACCATCTGTGCGTTAATGAAGTTGTGGGTTGCCCCACTGTCTACCAAAATTGAGACTCGCTGCCCACGTATGGTCCCTCGGACGCACAGCGTCAAATACTTAGGTACTCCTCGCAATGATGCAAGGGTTCCCCCTGTGGGTGCGAAAGCCGCACCTCCCACTGTCGGTGACCCATGATCTTGTGCTGTCTGCCTGTTTCCCGCCTCTCCATCCTCATACTCATCTTCTTCCCCGCCGCTCTCGGAGAAGACTTCTATAAAATGTGCCTTGCCAGTTGTGCATCTGTGCCCCGATGCCCATGGCTCCTGACAGGTAAAGCACAACTTTTTCTTCCTCAACTCCCTTTTGGCGTCATCCTCTAACTGTCCCTTACCCGGATTCCCCTTGGGAGGCGGGGTCCTTATATCCTTCCCTCTTGGCTGGAAAATCTGCTTCTAGGGGTAAGGTGTTCTGGTCCTAGGCAAGGCATCTTGCAGATCCCGGGTCCTGCCAATAGCGTCCTGAAGTGTGGATGGTCTTGCGGATATGACCAATCCTCGAAGTGGCTCCGCCAGCCCTTCGATGAACATCAATATCATCCGTGTCGTTGATAGATCGGGCACCCTCACTCAAAGCCTCAAGAAATCAGAAATATATGTCTCTGGGCTTCCCGTCTATTTGAGCCTTGTCAGCTCAATGAAATGTTCCTCAGGATCCCTCCAGTCGAATCTCTCTATTAGTCTCCGGGTGAACTCGGCATATGTAGTCATAGTTGAATGCCCAAGTGTCACCATCCCATGCAACCACGAGTTCTGTGCCTCATCATCCAAATGTAGCATAGCCATCTTGATGGCCTCCGTCTTCGCCATCTGGCTGAGCTGGAAGTATATGTCCAGGTTCTCCACCCAAGACCTTGCCGAACTGCTTGATGAACCATCAAACGTAGGAAAATGATATCGGCTTGCTGAATGCTGGGTGTCTCCTTCATGATAGTGTCGGTGCCCTCTGTAATGGTCACGGGGCCTGTGGTCCCATATGAGTGGGAAAAAATCTCTAAACAGAAGCGCCTCCCTGAACTCCTGCCCATATGTTTGGTATTCAGCAAAATAACCACCTATGTGGTCAGGCTCTGGTTCCTCCTGTGCTCCTGTCCCAGTATCTGCACTTAGAAAAGTGGGCATAGTAGCACTAGTGGGGGCGTGTGATGCCTGGTGCGGGGTGGTATCCTGCTCCTGCAAATGTTGGGATGTACCCGACCCCTCACCGACCAGGAAACCCCTCGGGGTTTCACGCTGTCTAGCTTCGACAGCGGCGAACCTCTGCCCCATCATCTCAATCTATCGCGACAGATCCTGTACTGATTTGAGGAGGGCTTCCCCAAACTGCTTTGCATCGCTATCATCCGCCATCGTCCCTCTCTCTTTTGCGTCTATCCCCGGTTCCTCCGGTTCCGTGTCCAATACTCTAATACGATCCCCTTCACCGTAGGTGTTTTCCAACCTACACCCAATATCTCTGTATTTCCTACCTCTGTAGTAGATGTAGGGGTGTCCTTCTGATGACATAGACTTCTCACTCCATAGGCTGAGCTAGAACCATGCTCTGATACCACTGTAATATTCCTATTTGAGAATATTTATAAAACACAGCGATGGAACAACTTCAAGAGCAAATATTCAGCGGTACACAAAATAATAGAAGCAGTCTATGCAACAGATACATGCTAAATAGATAATTCACTGAACCATTTTATTATGTCGGGAGATTACATGGAAATCCAATACATACGCAAGTGGTAGCACCCGTAACTTATCCACGGCAAAACAAAAAGGTATTCAAGAAATAACAGAGAAACGACAGTGCACTGTTCTGCATACAGGCAGCTGGAATGCACTGTTGCGTGCTTCTAAGATACTGCGGCTGGAAAGGATCCACCAAGACACTCTTGATTCTGCTTTAGGCCCGAAACCTCCAAAATGGCAATAACACAGATCTCTCACGAGATGAGCTGCGATCTTCCGACACTGACTGTGCCGTCACTCCCGACGCGACTCTGCACGAGTTCCTAACCCGATCCTCTGACAAAATGTTGATAGAACTGCCTCACCCGAGCAGGCACTTGTAGTCCCCCGGGGTTGAGGTTGAGATCTCTGCTCGGAGACACTCGACGCACTGAACAATGCTGCAGAATGGCTAAACAGCTGACGTGCTCAAGTCGTAGCGACCAATAACAATTTCATAAATTCATCAACGGTCCAAAAACGAGGAAGCTGTCTCCCTTAAGTATGCGGCCTTCCTCTCGAACACGGGACTCCCTCCTTTCCCGCGCAGCCGAGATCCTCCTTTCCCGTGCAGCCCTTCTCGGCCCCACACTGCCAACTCAGCCACGTGCTTGCCTCTGCGTGCTCAGCCGAGTCCACGACCCGCTCACTATTGTTTGCCATTTACTAGAGGCGGAAAAATTGATCCGAACTGATATTCCAATTAGCTATTTTCTAATTGGGAATATTACAGAAGGTTCATGAATTGATTTGGCTATTGACATTCTAATGACAATAAATTAGTTATTTCAACTTAAATTAAATATTTCAATCAATGTAAATGATGTTGTAAAAAAATTGTAAATACTTTATTATTATTATTATTAATATGGTTAAAAAGAAAATATTAAAAAAATATATATATTTTTTATATAGCTTGCATTCATGTATATTTCAAAGTTTAATCTGTGTAAAATTAGTTGACTCGAGGATTTAATGATATCTTTAATGCATCATAAATTGCAACGACTCACGAATTGATTTGGCTATTGATATCTTTAAGGACAATAAATTAGTTTGAAGGCTAAGCATTTGATTATAATTTGGCAGTTGGACTCGAGGATTTAATGATATCTTTAATGCATCATAAATTAAAACATGATGCAGGGGCATTAGGCAAAGAGAAAATACTTTGTATTTTATTAAAACTTAGGGGTTTTTAAGTTTTTATAGGAGCTAGATTTTCATGAATGATTTGAGTGGGTTTTAAGTATTTTTAATTAAATATTGTAAATAATGGAGAATATGAGAGAATTTGATCAGTTGAGGATGTAAAGGGATTGAGATATTTTTCTAAATATTAATTTAGAAATTAGTTTCATTAATTATGGGTGAGATAGGATCCTTAGGGATTCAAGAGTGATTTTAGGATTTTGTTGAGAAGTTGAAGGGATTGAACTTAGATTAGATCATTCTAAATTGTATAAATTATTAAGCCTCAAAGGCATTAGAAATCAGAGAGAGTGTGAGGAGAGGAGAGAGAGAGGTAGGAGACAGGGGGTTTCCTGTGAGTCTATGGACAGTTGGAAGGGCCATGGATTTTGAATATCTGGCCAAAACAAGAGTTTGTAAGTGATTTCATTTTGTTTATATGAAAGCATCATTTCAGATTATATATACTGGTTGATTGAGAAATTGCATGTTAAATTCTGTAATTGAGGGTTGAATTGAGAATGCGCATATGAATTGGATGAAATTATGATTTCAAAACATATTTTAACCTACATTCTCCGCGTATAGTTGAAATGAATTCTGAGTGAAGGGGTTTTAATATTTTAGAATTCCATTTGCTATTAGTAATCTATGTCAAGAATCGTTGTGTGGAATCGGAGGAGATTCAATTTTATAAATCAATGTCAATTTTCATATTAAAGACCCAATCCAGAATCGTTGTGTTTGAATGTTGAATGTGCTATTATCATGAGCAAAGGTTTCAATAGGCATTAATGAAGTTCGGTCTTTCGATGAAGAACGCGCTAGGATGACATCAAATTGTTGAATATATATTGATCTGTTTGGTGAGTTGATATCTGTGTAATCGATTCACAACAGTCCAGACGGAGGAGACAAGATTTAAAGTGTTCGATTTATGTATATAAGCTATCCTACAGTAAATTGACATCTGCAATTGCACAGAAGGGACGCAAGTCAACTTATTCTAGGTTGAGCCTGGCAAGGTCATTGAATTGTAGCGCTGAAGAATCGCAGAAGTGTAGTCTGGCAAAGTTGTTTAATTACAGCATTGTGGGAATTTGTGTTAAGTATCTGTGTGAAGGCTTAGTGTATAAAGTCAACTAAGCAATGGATATATCACAAGAGAAGAAGGCGTAGTAACCTGTAGACCTTTTCGTTCATGAATTGTCTTTACAGAGTTAAAATCGCTACAGAATGGGGATGTGAATTCCAATGGAAAGTTACAATTTCAGCGTTGGAATGGTAAGGACGCAGAGCCTAATTGATATTTGTGTGAATTGAACGAATCTGAAGTTAATTGCAATCGAACATGGTTAATTACAACTTATGATTGGTGGAGAACTCTATTTAGAAACACTGTTGGTTGAGTCAATGCCGTCAAGTGCAATTCTAATTCCAAGCTAAACATAAATTGAAGCCGATTTATAAAGTTAAATAAGGAGAAGACGTACTTGACAGAGGCGATTTGATTTTGGTTTGAATCGAATTAGAGGTTTGTTGGAACCCAGCTCCAATGCGTTCAGAAGTTGTGGTTTTCTTGAAATGCTATATTTTCCAGATCGCTAAAGTTTGAGCATAATGAATATCCATCGTTGGATGGAAAGGTATGTGATGTTGGCATTCGATTTCTAATCAAATCTAAGCTTTATATGAATTTCCATTACCATGAGCTTGGTAAGTTATATGGAAAAGGGTGCATATATAATTGAAACCTTGGCTCGAATAATTGAATTAGTATGAGACAAAATGTCCTATGAACTTTAAAAAGAGATCATATTGGGTTTTAATATATGGTTTTGACCATAAGCACAACAACAAAAATAAACTTCACATGTGGGTTTTGTGTTGGTTTAATATGGGTTTAACTTCACATTTGGTTTAAAATATTGATGAAAAGCTAAGGAACCTTCAATCAGTATTGTTTGAGACATTTCGCAAGTAATATAGAAACTGGGTGTTTAAATTTAAATGAGAGATTAACAAAAGATTCCACATTATTATTGTGAGTTTGCCTGCATGGGGAATTTTATTGGAATATAAATGTGAAGTGAATTTTTATATGGACATCAGGAGTAAGCATGTGGGTTTGGCGGGGTTAGCTCTGCATCATGTGGTATCAGAATAGGAAGGCTCTGTTGAAATTGAAGATATTTGTTTTTCTAAATGAGTGCAGGAAGGTTCTGTTGAGAACTTTAGTGTGTTTTATTTGAATGTGTGATGAAGACTGAAAGGAAGATCAGATTCTAAATATGATATGCAAAGGTACACAATTGCAGTGAACAAGATTTCATAAATGAATGGAGGACAAGATCATGCAGAATCTTAAAGGTGAGATAATTTTCTGATTTGAAATTTGTGATTGAGGTTTATGGTTGCAGACAAGATGATGATGGCAGTGAACCTGACATTCAGCTAAAGGCTGGATAGGGAGGAAAATTGCAGTGTTCTGAAGAGAAGGTGAGTTGAGGAGATAGCCTAGAGAGAGTAGAAGAGATTTCTCAAGAGGTTCGGGAGGTATTGAACTAGTACTTACCAAAAGATCGGGTCCAGTGAAGTGGATTGGTGAGGTAAAAAGCAACAGGAGAGCTTGCTGTTGCAGAGGCTAGTGCAACTCATGGTGAGTGATAAACTCATAGAGAAGATGATCATGGAGGATCAAATAAGAGGTTCAGAGGAGTGCCACAAAGGTAAGATGACTGATAAAGTCAGAGAAAGAGAAATTGCAGTAATGAAAGTACAATTGCAGGTACTACAGGACTGGCTGCAAGAGCAGGAAAACCAGAGTGGAGGATGGATCTTTCCACTAAGGGAAAGAGAGTGATTTGGCAACCATTGCAGATGAGGTTGAGGCAAAGTGATATTTCCTTATTGAAGGAGGAACTTAGAGTTCTTGATTCAGAGATGGTATTTGAAGATTCCACACACAGATTTGTTCAAAGGCAAGTGCTTAAGGAAGCAGTCAAGACTGAAAAGTCTTGTGGTTTAAAAACTAATGGGTCGTGTGTATTTGCAGGTATAGAACAGGGAGATGAGCAATCTTTAGAGTTTGTTCAAGAAGAATTGAATCTGAAGTCTGTTCAGATCAATGGTGAGATAACAAGATCTCTGGAGGAAATGAAGACAAAGAAGTCTAATCAGAGTATTAAAGCAGAAGAAGGAAGACCATCTGATGATGAGTCAAAAGCTGGTGAAGGTATGGAAAATTGTGTGAAGTTTCCAAGTTATACTCCTAATGAAATTTTTGAATTGTATAGGGAATTAGATCTTCATAGAAAAGAATTGGAGAGGCAGAGAACTTAGACACAAGATAATTTGCTGAAGAAGCAAGATAAGAAAGTTTTCATGAATGACAATCATGAAGCAGAGGATGGAAAGAAGGAGAGACTAGCTGACAGTCTCATGGTGAATACAAACAAGAATACTGATGTGCTGACAAAGAATTTGGAAGAAAACTCAGAGCAGCATACTGAAGTGTTCCCAGAGAAAGCTCAAGAGAAAGCCAATAAATATTTTCTGAGTCTCGAAAGAGACTTAGAACTGCAAGAGGAAAAACTGGTGACTGAATCAAGAAGTGAGACCATTGGGTCTTGTGATTTTGAAGCTAACAATTTGATTGTGTATACAGGTGATGCAGAAGACAGTCCATCACTTGGAATTGTCTTGGAAGAAGAAGAATTGTTGCAGAAAAAAGGTGAGACAGTCATGTCTCATATGCAAAAACTTGTTACTATTAGTGACAAGGAAGAATTGGCTTGTCTGTATAGCCAAGAGAACACTGTGGGGCAAAATTTTGGAACTGCTACAGTAATAGAGGATGAGTCTACAATGTTTGAAGAACTTGATTTGATTTCCAGAATCAATCAAGATGATGATGGACAATTATTGAAGATTGACAAAGGGGAAGACAAAGGTTATGCTGGAATTAATTTGCAGCATGTTGATGAAATTCTTGAAAATAAATGGCTGAAATGTTTGCTAGAGACATTTGAACCTGAGGAAGAATTTGTGGACACTAGAATAAATTTGCTTGAAGTTGAGAAAGGAGCAGATACTAGTTTGTTAAAATTGATTTTGCTTACTAGTATACAAACAGAGATAAATGGATATGTTACTACAGGAAGAGAATTAAATGATAATTTATTTTCTAAAGATAAATTTGCAGGTGATGAGAAAAAGAATGTTGCAGAGGGACAGGAAGTTTGGGAGGCAAAAACATGTGGGGTAGCATCTGCGGGAGTAAAACCAATGTTAGCAACAATCAGGGAGGTAACATCTGAGGCAACATTGACAGTAGCAACATCAATGTTGGCAGCAAGAACAGTAGTAACAGCAGAAGCAGATACAGCAGCTGAATTAATAGAAATTGGAGACAACACCAGTAGGTTGTACATAGAGATTGAAAGCATCAGAAGACTGATGATGAAGGTGTCTCAGAGGCAGTAGACAACAACAAGAAAGCAGAAGAATTTCAGCAAGGGAAAGACAAAAGCAGAGTATGAAAGAATAGCTAGAGGCAGGATGCAGAACAAGATATGGAAACCTGGAGAAAAGAAGCAAGCAATAGCAGATGATGACTTGCAAAACAAAGTGTGGAATCCAGGAAGACAAGGACAAAGACATAAAATGCACGATCAGGAGATCACGATCATTTTCAACCTTGGGAATCTGATGCAGGGGCATTAGGCAAAGAGAAGATACTTTGTATTTTATTAAAACTTAGGGGTTTTTAAGTTTTTAGAGGAGCTATATTTTTATGAATGATTTGAGTGGGTTTTATGTATTTTTAATTAAATATTGTAAATGAGGATGTAAAGGGATTGAGAGATTTTTCTAAATATTAATTTATAAATTAGTTTCATTAATTATGGGTGAGAGAGGATCCTTAGGGATTCAAGAGTGATTTTAGGATTTTGTTGAGAAGTTGAAGGGATTGAACTTAGATTAGATCATTCTAAATTGTATAAATTATTAAGTTCTGAAGGCATTAGAAATCAAGAGAGAGGTGGAGAGAGGAGGGAGAGAGGTAGAAAACAGGGGTTTCCTGTGAGTCTATGGATAGTTGGAAGGGCCATGGATTTTGAATATCTGGCCAAAACACGAGTTTGTAAGTGATTTCATTTCGTTTATATGAAGGTATCATTTCAAATTATATATATATTGGTTGATTGAGAAATTGCATGTTAAATTTTGTAATTGAGGGTTGAATTGAGAATGCGCATATGAATTGGATGAAAGTATGCTTTCAAGACATATTTGAACCTACATTCTCTGCATATAGTTTAAATGAATTCTGAGTGAAGGGGTTTTAATCTTTTAGAATTCCATTTTCTATTAATATAAATCTATGTCAAGAATCGTTGTGTGAAATCGGGGAAGATTCGATTTTATAAATCCATGTCAATCTTCATATTAAAGACCCAATCCAGAATCATTGAGTTTGAATGTTGAATGCGCTATTATCATGTGCAAAGGTTTCAATAGGCATTAATGAAGTTTGGTCTTTCGATGAAGAAACGCTAGGTTGGCATCAAATTGTTGAATATACATTGATTTGTTGGATGAGTCGATATCTGTACAATCGATTCACAATATTCCAGATGGAGGAGACAAGATTTAAAGGGTTAGATTTCTGTATATAAGCTATCCTATAGTAAATTGACATCTGCAATTGCACAGAAGGGACGCAAGTCAACTTATTCTAAGTTGAGCCTGGCAAGGTCGTTGAATTGTAGCGCTGAAGAATTGCAGAAGTATAGTCTGGCAAAGTTGTTGAATTACAACGTTGAGGGAATTTGTGTTAAGTATCTGTGTGAAGGCTTAGTGTATAAAGTCAACTAAGCAATGGATATATCACAGGAGAAGAAGGTTCAGTAACCTGTACACCTTTTCGTTCATGAATTGTCTTTGCAGAGTTAAAATCGCTATAGAATGGGGATGTGAATTCCAATGGCAAGTTACAGCATTAGAATGGTAAGGACGCAGAGTCTAATTGATATTTTTGTGAATCTGAAGTTAATTGCAATCGAACGTGGTTAATTACAGCTTCTGATCTTGAATTGGTGGAGAACTCTGTTTAGAAACACTGTTGGTTGAGTCAATGTCGTGAAGTGCAATTCTAATTCCAAGCTAAACACAAATTGAAGCCGATTTATAAAATTAAATCAGGATAAGACATACTTGACAAAGGCGATTTGATTCTGGTTTGAATCAAATCAGTAGTTTGTTGAAACCCAGCTCCAACACGTTCAGAAGTTGTGGTTTTCTTGAAATGTGATATTTGCCAGATCGTTAAAGTTTGAGCACAATGAATATCCATCGTTGGATGGACAGGTATGCAATGTTGGCATTCGATTTCTAGTCAAAATCTAAGCTTTATATGGATTGCCATTGTCATGAGTTTGGTAAGTTAAATAGTAAAGAGCGCATATATAATTGAAACCTTGGTTGACTAATTGAATTAGTATGAGACAAAATATCCCATGAACTTTAAAAGCAGATCATATTATGTATTAATATATGGTTTTGACTATAAGCACAACAACAAAAAATAAACTTCACATGTGGGGTTTGTGGTTTGCCTATTATGACTTTAATCTCATATTTGGCTTCTGCAAAATCTTGATGAAAGCCAAGGAACCTTCAATTGAATTTAAGTTTGTATTTAAGTTTGAGATAGCTTCCGCAAGGATATTAAAATCGGTGTTTAAATTTAAACAAGTAGATTAACAAAAGATTCCACATTATTATTGTGAGTTTGCCCGATGGGGAATTTTATTGGAATATAAAATGTGAAGTGAATTTTTATATGCACATCGGGACTAAGCATGTGGGTTTGGCGGGTTAGCTCTGCATCATGTGGTATCGCAGTAGGAAGGCTCTATTG
Organism: Pinus albicaulis; assembly: GCA_034641835.2. Lineage (NCBI taxonomy): Eukaryota > Viridiplantae > Streptophyta > Pinopsida > Pinales > Pinaceae > Pinus > Pinus albicaulis. The sequence continues at coordinate 181,203 of JAXQQM020089516.1, forward strand.
AAATTGAAGATATTTGTTTTTCTCAATGAGGCAGTGAAGCTGTCTCCGTTGAGACATCCGTAGTGTGTTTTATTTTAATGTGTGATGAAGACTAAAAGGAAGATCGCATTTCAAATATGATATGCAAAGGTACACAATTGCAGTGAACAGGATCACAGAAATGAATGGAGGACAAGATCATGCAGGATCTTAAAGGTGAGATAATTTTCTGATTTGAAATTTGTGATTAAGGTTTATGGTTGCAGACAAGATGATGGCAGTGAACCTGACATTCAGCTAAAGGCTGGATAGGGAGGACAATTGTAGTGTTATAAAGAGAAGGTGAGTTAAAGAGATAGCCTAGAGAGAGCAGAAGAGAGTGCTCAAGAGGTTCCAGAGGCAGTGAACCAGTACTTGCCAAAAGACTGGGTCCAGTGAAGTGGATTGGTGAGGTAAGTGGCAGCAGGAGAGCTTGTTGTTGCAGAGGCTAGTGCAACTCATGGTGAGTGAGAAACTCATAGAGAAGATGATCATGGAGGATCATAGAAGAGGTTCAGATGAATGCCACAGAGGTAAGATGACTGATAAAGTCAGAGAAAGAGAAATTGCAGTAATGAAGGTACAATTGCAGGTACTACAAGAATGGCTGCAAGAGCAGAAAAACCATAAAGGAGGATGGATCTTTCCACTGAAGGGAAAGAGAGTGATTTGGCAACCATTGCAGATGAGGTTGAAGCAAAGTGTGATTGCCTTATTGAAGGAGGAACTTAGAGTTCTTGAGCCAGAGATGGAATTTGAAGATTCCACACGCAGATCTGTTCAAAGGGAAGTGCTGGAGGAAACAGTCAAGACTGAAAATTCTTGTGGTTTTAAAACTAATAAGTTGTGTGTGTTTGCAGGTATAGCATAGGGAGATGAGCAAGCTTTAAAGTTTGTTAAAGAGCAGGAGAGAGAATTGAATCTGAAATCTGTTCAGATCAATGCTGAGATAGCAAGATCTCAGGAAGGCATGAAGACAGAAGGGTCTCATGAGAATATTCAACATAATATTGGTGCAGAGAGAGAAGGACCAGCTGATGATTGGTCAAGAACTGGTGAAGGTATGGAAAATTGTGTAAATTTTCCAAGTTCTACTCCTAATGAAATTGTTGAATTGTATAGGAAATTAGATCTTCAGAGAAGAGAATTGGAGAGGCAGAGAACTTACACACAGGATAATTTTTTGAAGAAGCAAGATAAGAAAGTTTTCATGAATGACAGTCATGGAGCAGAGGATGGGAAGAAGGAGAGACTAGCTGACAGTCTCATGGTGAATGTAAAACAGCATACTGATGTGCTGACAAATAATTTGGAAGAAAACTCAGAGCAGCATACTAAAGTGTTGCCAGAGAAAGCTGAGGAGAAAGCCAGTGAAGATTTTCTGAGTCCTGAAGAAGACTTGGAACTACAGAGAGAAATGGTGACTGAATCAACAAGTGAGACCATTGGGTCTTGTGATTTTGAAGCTGACAATTTGATTGTGTATACAGGTGATGCAGAAGACAGTCCATCATTTGAAATTGTCTTGGAGGAAGAAGAACTGTTGCAGAAAGGAAATGACATAGTCGTGTCTCATATGCAGAGGCTTGTTACCATGGGTGACAAGAAAGAATTGGTTTGTCTGTATAGCCAAGAGAGAATTGTGGGGCAAAATTTTGGAACTGCTACAGTGATAGAGGATGAGGCTACAGTGTTTTAAGAACTTGATTTGATTGCCAAAATCAGTCAAGATGATGATGGAAAATTACTGAAGATTGTTGAAGGGGAAGACGAAGGTTATGCTGGAACTAATTTGCAGCATGTTGATGAAATTCTTGAAAATAAATGGCTGAAATGTTTGCTGGAGACATTTGAACTTGAGGAAGAATTTGCAGACACTAGAATAAATTTGCTTGAAGTTGAGAAAGGAGCATATACTGGTTTGCTAAAATTGATTTTGCTTACTAGTATACAAATAGAGATAAATGGATATGTTACTGCAGGATAAGAATTAGATGATAATTTATTTTCTGAAGATAAATTTGCAGGTGATGATCAAAAGAATGTTGCAGAGGGACAGGAAGTATGGGAGGCAGCAACATGTGGGGTAGCACCTGCAGGAGTAAAACCAATGTCAGCAACATGTGGGGTGACATATGCAGGAGTAAAACCTGAGGCAGTTGAGGCAACATTGACAGCAGCAACATCAATGTTGGCAGCAAGAAGAGCAGTAACAACAGTCACAGCAAAAGCAGCTACAACAGCTGAAACAACAGAATTTGGAGGAAACAGCAGTAGGCAAAGAAATTTCCAGACAGAGGAAAGGCTGGACATAGAGATTGAAAGCATCAGAAGACTGATGATGAAGGTGTCTCAGAGGTAGCAGACAACAGCAAGAAAGCAGAAGAATTTAAGCAAGGGAAAGACAAAAGTAGAGAATGAAAGCATAGCTGGAGGCAGGATGCAGAACAAGATATGGAAACCTGGAGAAAAGAAGCAAGCAAAAACAGATGATGAATTGTAGAACAAAGTGTGGGATCCAGGTGGAAAAAGATTTAAAACGCATGATCAGGAGATCATGATCATTTTCAACCTTGGGAGTCTGATGCAGGAGCATTAGGCAAAGAGAAAATACATTGTATTTTATTAAAACTTAGGGGTTTTTAAGTTTTTAGAGGAGCTAGATTTTTATGAATGATTTGAGTGGGTTTTAAGTATTTTTAATTAAATATTGTAAATAATTGAGAATATGAGAGAATTTGATCAGTTGAGGATGTAAAGGGATTGAGAGATTTTTCTAAATATTAATTTAGAAATTAGTTTCATTAATTATGGGTGAGAGAGGAACCTTAGGGATTCAAGAGTGATTTTAGGATTTTGTTGAGAAGTTGAAGGGATTGAACTTAGATTAGATCATTCTAAATTGTATAAATTATTAAGCCTCAAAGGCATTAGAAATCAGAGAGAGTGTGAGGAGAGGAGAGAGAGAGGTAGGAGACAGGGGGTTTCCTGTGAGTCTATGGACAGTTGGAAGGGCCATGGATTTTGAATATCTGACCAAAACAAGATTTTGTAAGTGATTTCATTTTGTTTATATGAAAGTATCACTTCAGATTATATATACTGGTTGATTGAGAAATTGCATGTTAGATTCTGTAATTGAGGGTTGAATTGGGAATGCGCATATGAATTAGATGAAATTATTCTTTCAAAGCATATTTAAACCTACATTCTCCACGTATAGTTGAAATGAATTTTGAGTGAAGGGGTTTTAATCTTTTATAATTCCATTTGCTATTAATAATCTATGACAAGAATCGTTGTGTGGAATCGGAGGAGATTCGATTTTATAAATCAATGTCAATTTTCATATTAAAGACCCAATCCAGAATCGTTGAGTTTGAATGTTGAATGCACTATTATCATGAGCAAAGTTTTCAATAGGCATTAATGAAGTTCGGTCTTTCAATGAAGAACGCGCTAGGTTGGCATCAAATTGTTGAATATACATTGATCTGTTTGGTGAGTCGATATCTGTGCAATCGATTCACAACAGTCTAGAAGGAGGAGACAAGATTTAAAGGGTTCGATTTTTGTATATAAGCTATCCTATAGTAAATTGACATCTGCAATTACACAGAAGGGACACAAGTCAACTTATTCTAAGTTGAGCCTGGCAAGGTCGTTGAATTGTAGCGCTGAAGAATTGCAAAAGTGTAGTCTGGCAAAGTCGTTGAATTACAGCATTGAGGGAATTTGCGTTAAGTATCTGTGTGAAGGCTTAGTGTATAAAGTCGACTAAGCAAGGGATATATCACAGGAGAAGAAGGTGCAGTAACCTGTAGACCTTTTCGTTCATGAATTGTCTTTGCAGAGTTAAAATTGCTACAGAATGGGGATGTGAATTCCAATGGCAAGTTATAATTTCAGCGTTGGAATAGTAAGGATGCATAGTCTAATTGATATTTGTGTGAATTGAACGAATCTGAAGTTAATTGCAATCGAACGTGGTTAATTACAGCTTCTGATTGGTGGAGAACTCTGTTTAGAAACACTGTTGGTTAAGTCAATGCCGTCAAGTGCAATTCTAATTCCAAGCTAAACATAAATTGAAGTTGATTTATAAAGTTAAATCAGGACAAGACGTACTTGACAGAGGCAATTTGATTCTGGTTTGAATCTAATTAGAGGTTTGTTGGAACCTAGCTCCAATGCGTTCAGAAGTTATGTTTTTCTTGAAATGCTATATTTTCCGGATCGCTAAAGTTTGAGCATAATTAATATTCATCGTTGGAAGGACAAGTATGCAATGTTGGCATTCGATTTCTAGTCAAAATCTAAGCTTTATATGGATTGCCATTGCCATGAGCTTGGTAAGTTAAATGATAAAGAGCGCATATATAATTGAAACCTTAGTTCGACTAATTGAATTAGTATGAGACAAAATGTCCCATGAACTTTAAAAAGAGATCATATTGGGTATTAATATATGGTTTTGACTATAAGCACAACAACAAAAATAAACTTCACATGTGGGTTTGTGTTGGTTTAATATGTGGGTTTAACTTCATATTTGGTTTTCAAAATCTTGATGAAAAGGTAAGGAACCTTCAATTGAAGTTAAGTTTGAGATAGCTTCCGCAAGTGATATTGAAATCTTCGTGTTTAAATTTAAACAGAGATTAACAAAAGATTCCACATTATTATTGTGAGTTTTCCCAGATGGGGAATTTTATTGGAATATAAATTTGAAGTGAATTTTTATATGCACATCGGGAGTAAGCATGTGGGTTTGGTAGGGTTAGCTCTGCATCACAACAGCTCACGAATTGATTTTGCTATTGATATCTTCAATGACAATAAATTAGTTTGAAGGCCAAGTACCTGATTATAATCTGGTAGTTTGACTGGACCTTCTGTTTAACTTGCATTTGAATTTATTCATTGTAAGCCAAGTTTAAATGGACCATGAATTATGTTGCAAGCCAACAAATGAATTGTGTGATTACAAATAGTGAGATAGAATTTCAATGACTCAATACCATTATTTACTTCTTCCCCTTACAATGTAGATGGGCCATCATTTCTCATTAAATGAAAGATAATACATCACAATTAGCATTGTTTTCAAGTTAAACATGTACAATCCATATTGATTGAATTTAGACCGATGTGAAATAAGTTATCAACTTTAAAATAATACGCAACACCTATATTTCCTTATGTTATATCATGGATTTATGATACCCTATAGTGAATGGCAATAAGTCGAACACGTTCTAATAAATTTATAGTAGATCGTAATTAAAATTGTTGTCATGTTAAGGTGTAAAATTTGGTTTTTGCACCCCCTTGCCACCAATGAGGCCCTTCCAGTGAGTGCAGGTCCCACTCCTCCAACATTAATGTTAACATCTTCGTCTCCGACATTGGCATTAACTGCTTTGTTTCCTAACAACTATGACTTTTTTTCGTGACTCCCATTTGTAGGTGACATGATGACTCACCTACTCCCAAGTCACCATCCCTGAATTCAATTTTCACGTTCGTTAATATGAATTTCATATCCCTTGAATCCTCAGACGAAGTAATTTGAAAATTGGAGTGTTTTTGCTTTCTAGTTAATTTGCATACATGGGACGTCGTTGAATGGGACTGACCCTGCAAATGCTTCGGAAAGAAATTTAACTTGTGTTTGGTAACTCGATGGAGAAATTGCAGAATCTAGGCATAGCTTGGGTCTGGTTAATTTCTATACATGAGCATCGCTCATATTGTAATTCCTAATTTATCTTCGCAAACGCGTAGACCTGTTTGGTAACTCGACAAAAAGAATCTTTTTTCCTCCCTAGACTATGACGGTAAGTATAAGCATTGTATTCTTGTTGTTTTTTATGGTGCTGGTCAAAACCCAATTTTTGATACTCGACCTCCTCCACATTACTAAAACGCAATTTGGCAGACCAGAAATCCTCGACATTACTAGAACCCAATTTATTCAGACTATTAACCCAATTCATTCAGACTATTTTATAAGGAAACATTGTTCTGGGTTCCACCAAAATTAGGATAGCACCAAAAATAAGTGAGCACTGGTTAACTTGATGGACAACCATTACAGAAACTCGTTGGTCAACCATTATGGCAACTCACTAGTTAATTGTTGAAGCAACTCATTGGGTCAGAAAATGGTAAAGAAAGTCAAATGGGAAACAATAATTTCCCTTCCGGTGAAAAACCCTAAAGAAAATCTCATCTTCTCTAGAACAGATTTAGATTGGTCTCTTGTATAAGGAAAACACAAGGATTTTGATCAGACTGCAAAAATCCCTTCAACTAGAATTGGAGACTTTATTAGAGGAGAGGAAATTAACCCACATGCTCCATGTTCTTTCACCCGGGTACAAAATAAAAGCCCTAGCTCAAGGCCTACTGCTTCCTTGCTATATGAAGTGTAAATATTTTAGAGATGCATTTTTTAGATGTTGGTATTAATAGTGCTCCATCATTTTTCATGGATTCATATGTATTGAATTTTCAAACCTTTTTTATGTAGCTATGCTTATTCATATGGCCCTAAGGACAGAAGAGGACAAGATAAAATGAAGCAAAGATACTCATTTGTAAAACATATGGGTTGCCAATGCCATTTCATTGTAAAAATTATGGTTAAAATCCCCAAAATAGCGATAATAACATATAACATGTATGAGCATGTAGATAGCCAAGGATAACCTTATCATGGCCAAAAGTACCCTTCAGATCATTCTGAGGTGTTGCATTAACCAAAGTTATCAAGGGACATGGTTTCCTATGTAGAGAGTTGTTTCTTCTTGGAAGTGTCAGTTGACTCGGTTTGAAAAATACATGTTAAAAGATATGTTGACATGGATGTTGCAACTCAAGATAGGGATTTCTTTTTTAGTAGGAAATATTTTGCTAACATATATAATCATCTAATGAAAGGAAAGTACCAGTTGCATAAGAAGGCAAAAATGAGTGTGAACCTTTGGTATAAACACCTAGGTGATTTTTTATTTTATCAAAAGGCCAATGGTGGAGAGATCCATTTTATAGTTGGAATTCAGACGAAGTGTATGTTGGAGACCATGGTGAAGCTATTGAATAATAGCCTAATAGCCATGGATTCAACATTCAACACCAATAAGTATGGGGTGAGTGTATTAAGAATAATTGGTCCAATACAATAATTTGATTAATAATGATTCATAATGATTAATGAGCTAAATTTGACTTCATATGTTTTTGAACATGATAGTATTAGTTCCACACACTCATGGTGTTTGATGAGCGATGAATTGGGGTGCGAGTTGCATTTGTGGTGGCATCACGTAATATATCACAAGACTTTCACTATGGTTGGAACACCTCATGCATAGGTGTCACTAAGTTGATCATAGTTGAAAATTTAATGCTTTAATGGTTGATGAGTCATTGGCTGAAATCATTGCTTTAAGGTAACTTCAATCATCTTATTTCACAGTACAACTTGTATTTATTATAAAAATAACATGCTTGAAATAGGTTGAATGTGGCAGGAGAATCACATGATGCAATGTTATCATGTGTGTTTTGCACATACGTCGAGCATAGCTAAAAAATGTGAATCGACTGGCCAGTAGTCCAAAAATAGAAAAATAAATGTTTAGTGATTTGGGTTTAATTATGAATTATTTTTCCACTGTTGAAGTTAACAATGAAATTAATGTTATCTTTAAAAAATCTGGTAATGAGAAGAATTTCTTAGACTATTTCCACAAGAATTCAGTTGTTGGAGACAGGATTTGTAAGTTGAAAAACTATTTCTTACATTTCTCTTTTTGGTTTTCATATGGATTAAATATCTTCAATAACCCAACTTTTATGTAACTAGCCCAAAACCTCTAAAAACAAAATACCTTCAAAAAAACTGAAGCCCAAAAAATATCCAAAAAATGTATCACATGCCTCCAAGAAATGTCCTTTGAATTTTATGCCAAAAAGTCCTTAAATCCAAAAAAATCCTTTGCAAAATCAGACCAAATGAAGAAATGTGCAAAATTATGCGAAAATAATGAATTTGTTTACATCAATTTATATTGCCGCATAATGTTTTTTTGGAGGGCTTCGTTTTATTTTCCAACCGACGGAAAGTCAAGTAAAAGTTTGGCCGAAATTTTGTGTCATTAGACTTGACAGGCCATCGATGCAAAAAACAATTCGGCCAAACTTTTTTTAAACATTCAGCCGAACTAACACGAATACAATTACGCAAAGCCAAGCTCTGAATACATCTATTCAAATTTGGACTGATTAAACTCCATGAAACTTTATGAATTAACTGTAGGAACCAAGACAAACATTTTCATAATTCAATATATTTTCAGGATATATAACTTTTATGGAATTTCATAAATATTTACTAGTTTTAATCAATTTTTGTAATAAAACGGGTGCACACAATTTTTGAAGGTCATTATGGTTCAATGAAATAAATATTTTGTATCTTCCAAAATAAATTGCAAAAAAAATTGAAAATTTTCTGGTGCATTACATTGGTCCGTCATTTGTAATAGGTAGTTTTTAGATTTTTAGTTTATAAGTTATATGTTGAGAAATTTCGTGCATCCCGAAAAATATTCAAGATATGTAGTTTTTACATATTGGATCAGTTCAAAAAATTCTAGTAATTATGATATGCATCATTTAGTTTTGTAAATATAACGAAACTGAAGTAGACTCTGTCTAGATTGTTGTAACACATTTTGTTTCTAAAAAACACAAAGTTTTCAAAGAATACACCAGTGCGTATTAACATGAATTTTTATGAATCCTTTGATTGTTAAAAAACACACACTCAAAGAAACACTAAATTGACATATCAAATGTGTATAAACAAATTCCAAAAAATAAGTAATAGAAAGCTAATAAAATTTCTGACTACTTTTGTTTTTATCGGAAAATGTAATTCTAAACAGAAAAATTGTTTTGGCTTGCAAAAGGTTGAAGAACAGAAAAAAATGAAAATTTTTTCTCAAAAAAGGGAAAAAAGTGTAACCCAACGTCACATTTCACCCCATGTGGGTAAAAGGTTGTTCGAATTTTTCCCATGAAAATCAGGAGACAAAAAATGTTGTGGAGTGAGATCACTATTACCTAAAGATACACTTTCTATATGATAGAAGAAATAAATCTTCTTGTAGGATGGAATAGTTGATATATGTTCTTCTAAAAAATGTTGAACCATGTTATCAGTTTAAGGAAATTCTAAAAAGGGAAGGATTTTTGAATAATTACACAAAAGAGAAACAATTGGAATCATCAATGGAAAAATGAAAAAACAATTCCAGATAGTGATTGCAACCCCCATGAGAAAATGTCTCATGATTTTTGGGTGAGGATTCAATCTAAGCTTAATAAGAAATATCTTGTCTCTTGTCATCGCGCAAATTTCCTAACTTGTGATTTCCCATGGCTTATTAGTGGAAAAATTTGCAAGCATGACATAAAGGTGGATTGGTTGTCTTCCCATTCAATGGCTTCAAACCAATTAAAAAATCATCGAAGCAAAAATGATTCTTACAATGACCCTCCTAAGATAAATATAGAGGCAATATCGGATCTTGGTGAAGATGAAAACACATTTTCCATGGATAGCGACAATGTTGATGTAAATGTTGAAGGATTTGAGTTGGCCAAAGAGGAGTTATTTGAACACATAGACCTCGTTCGAAAAATTCCTCCTCCTATTTTGACTAAGGTTGAAAAGTTCATTTGATTTGTTTAAAAAATTGTTGGATGATGTCGAAAATATTCATATTATGGATTATGAATTCACGTGTGGGTTGGGTGATTTTGAGTCATCTTTGAATAGGAATAAGAGTTTCTTGAGCCCCAAAAAGAGAAGAAAAAAAGAAAACAAAATGCTAGATTGGAAATTGATTTGAATATCGTGGCAGATGAAGATGACCATTTGAGTTTGAACAACTCAACAAGCGAGGTCGCCCACGCTCCAAAAATGAATGGTTTTCCAGGTTTCTTATGCATGGTTTTGTTTTAAATTTTATTTTAATATTTATTCGTGTATTACATGTATTTGATGAATTATTGCTTTGTTTAGTGTGTTCATGTATGTTTGATAGGTGGTGAGGATATGTTTAGCGATTTGTCTAATTTTTCGGAATTGTCATTTATGGTGAGTAAATAACTCCATGTATTAACACTCAACTTTTCAATACATTGATTATTTTGTATGTTATGGAATATAACTTTCAAGTGGTTTTCCATACCTGCATTATCATTTCATAAATTGGTGTCTAAACATGAATTTGATATATAAATTGGAATAAAAACAACGAAAATATAACAAAATGTATAGAGGAAATGCAACGAAATTGTAACTGAATATGTAAAACATGATTTTACCAATTTTTTATAACTGCTCAATGTTAATGGTGATATATTATTAGAGAATAATATATATTACAACATCAAACATTATGTGTTTGTTCGTAGCACTGAAATTGTAACTAAACATGTAAAACACAATTTTACTAGATTTTTGTAACTGCTCAATGTTAATGGTGATATATTATTGGAGAATAATATATATTACAACATCAAATATTATGTGTTTTTTTTCTATAAGTTTCCGCGCCAGTGATCGAGTGTGTCAAAAACAGTGAGACAATGTCATCAATGGTGAGGGAGTGAGTATAAGCAAGAACACAGGTCAATATGAATCTGAGAATGAAGGGGGATTTTCATGAATATCCCTGATAGGATAATCACTCTAAACTGCTTCACCAGGACTAATATACCCTCCTATATCCATAATTATATTCCAACATTCAAACTCTTTTTTTCCTCAGAGTGTAGTTCTTTTTATATATCCTTGTTGGCAACTACATCATTAGATAGTGAAATTTAATACCTATCTGATTATTCCCATGTTAACCCATGGAAATAATATGCTGAGCAACCCTTGTTAAGGCTATTTTTAAGTATAGGTAGTTAAATGGATCTTTAATTCAGTATTTTTTTCCCAAGACATCCCACCTTTCTTTACATCCCTCTTGTGCAATAGTTTCCAATATTTGAATCTAGGCTGCGCAATATGCAATGGTCTCCTGCCAGTTCCTGGATATATACTTTGCTACCTGTGGAAAACAGACCAAATCTTGTTGTTGTTTTATCACCTACATAGGTATTTAAGATTCTTCTCTAACCCACATAAGGCATTTGGAATTATGTATATAAACTAATTGCAGAACTGAGAAAGTATTTGAGCCTCATGACATAGCACAAAAAACAATATGTATATACAATTATGTAGAAAAACCGATAGCATACATTATTCATGTTAAGCTATAAACTAAAGCACGATGGCAGATTAAACCTCTAGTGCTTAGGCAGAGTTACACAGAGCTACCTCCAGTGCCGAGAATAGACACATGTAGAGAAGAACCAATTCTGAAATAGTGTAGAATGAAGCGGGGTTGCGGGGCATGGGGTGGGTAGTTACCCTAGCCATCCCTGCTTACCTCATGACTGTCTGATCAAAAGACTCAAAGATTAATGGTGGACAGAGATCGAGGGAGGAGATTGTTGGATAGTTGCCACCCATCCACCATGACAGATAGCCAAACTCCAAAATTCGAGGTGGTCAGACATAAATGGAAATATACTAAAATCCCATGCGTAATAGTACATGGCATCATGCACGAGGATATATAATATCCTTATCCATTATGTATTGATAAATGTAAAGCGATAAACCATATATTCATATCAGCCATGATCTTAAAGTACTATGATATGAATATATTAATCAAGACTCTAAAGTTACATTGCTTATGATGTTGAACACAAATGATTAAGCACGATGTAAACTGTCCATTTCTGATTAGGAAGTTATGAATTATTTATATATGATGTAACAATGATATGAATAGTTTGTGCATGATTATAATCTAAACAAGTATGGTAATAATAAAAGTAGAAGGTTAAAGTTTGTTTTATTATGGTATGTGTATTAGGTGTGACATGTACACCACATCAATAGAAGAAAATGAGGGAACCTATGGAATTTAGCAAAGTAGCATAGTTAAATCATGCGATGTTTGGGGAAGTTTTGTTCGACCGTTATCTTGAACTACAAAGGAAGGAAAACATTCATTATGGATGTAATGGTGATAAACAGGTGAATTATGTTGTCAACTGAGTATCAAGTTGCGACGCTTGAATGTCATCGCATACATATATTAAGCGTATCATGGAGAGCGGAGAAAGAGGTGGAGGAATTGGTCTCACAAAGTTGATCTATGGAATTATTGAGGCACATGGGTTTGTATTTTATCCTTGGCGGAAAATTCTTTGGGTGAATTAGTCCAACTTCAAAGCCATTGACATTGGAATCATCTCACAATGTCTTCAACAATTGCAACTTCGAGCTTTTAATTATCCCAATTTGGTATTCAATTTTAGTTTTAGAAATTCCTTCTAGTTGCTTGGATTTTGTCTTTGGCTTTCTGGGTTTATGTATTTTTATCCCCCCTATAAGTTTATTCATCTTGGGGGGTCTTGTTTTTCCTCATAGCTAAATTTGTGTCTCTCTCCTTTTCTTCCTTCCTTTTTCCTCCTTTTCCCTCTCACTTTGATCCTCTCACAAGTTCTTATGGTTTCTTTTTTCCATTCTAGGTTCATTCTCTTAGACATTTTTTTTCTACCACACACTTCGGTTCCTTCCACCCCAACCATTTCTCAACTCTCTTGTAGCCATATCTTATTGACCCTCTAAGGAAATTATGCCTTTTCACCTAGTTTGTTAGAGTGGTCCATCTATATTTCCCCACCCCCCATTTTGTTCCTTCCATCATGGTTAAATACGTATCATTAGGGCCTTAATCTAATGTAGATGGTGAAAACTTGATCTCTCCCTCACTTCCAATCTTAGTGCATCTTATGTTCACCACACACAAGCCCAAGTAACTGCTATGGAAACCATGTAACACAACATGGACATAATACTGCAACTGTCCAAAGGGATATTTCTGATGTGGAGGAACAAGTCAGGTAGTCCTAAGGATTCATTTGTTACGAACACATAGTGAAAGAGAGAAGAGAATGGATACGTGATGTTGGGAATTCTACCAAAGCTAGAACAACCTCCTACATGTAAACTAAAAATCTGTAATGACACATAAAAACCTTAATTGGAAGAGTCCTCACAGAAAGTGCAAACACAATATGAGTAATCATATGGATGACAGATCTACTTGAGAAAATTGATAAACTTAATAAAAAGGTTAATACCTAACAAATATGGATTTTTCCTCATTCGACATTGATAGATAAACACATCCATTAGGCCTGATAAACATTTGTACAAAATAAAGACCAACATGTTAAAGTAAGGCATCAACACTCTACTTTAATATTGTTTTAATGTTTTTAAATATAGTATGTGATTCTAATATTATAAAGAGTTCCAATTTCTAGATATCAACCACTCTCAAATGAGGATCATTAAAAAAACAAAAATAAAAAACTAAAACTTATACTACTAGTATGATCTCTCAAATAACAAACCAATAACAATAACCAAAAATATTAATATATATTTGTGTTTTTACAAAATAATATAAATACTTTTATCTTTCCGTAAAAAAATTATTACTTTTTCTCTAAGCCTTAATGTTCTCATTCAAGGTGACACAAGCTAATTCTTCGAATAAACTATAGTGTCTATCTTTGTGAATTGATACACCGATTGTTAGTGATTATCATTAGTCCACTATGCGCTTATATTGATCATCATTAGTCCACTTTATAGTAGGTAATCTCCTTTTTGTGGCAATACATCAGTTTTTTTCCCATTATTGTGTGACTATTTTCCATCTGCCAAGTGTAATTAATAATTTCGTTATTTTTTTCTATTTAATCCTCTTGGGTTTTACCGTTGTTTCAAAAGCTAAATTATAGTTTGCCGTTGTTTCAAAAGCTAAATTATAGTTTGTTTGGGTTAGTTTTTTTAAATTTGAAAAATCATGACATAATGACTTAATTAATTAAATTTTATTAATTCAAATTTATGATTTCAATGTATTTTTATCTAATTTCAATTAAAATAATCTTAAATAAAAAAACAAAAAAGTTAAAAAAAAATAGAGTACCGCTTTTTCATCTTTTCCATCATTGTTCAAAATTTAACATCTTGTTTTTATGTAACATGTATGCGTATTTTCACCCCTTTTTTTCAAGAATGAAAAAAGTCTGTATTATATATGATATAACCAGTATATATTTAAAGATAGCATCATTATAATGAGTGGTATATATTGCGACCATCATTTTGGTTATATCTAATCATTTCACTGGATTAGGTAGAAACCTATATGATTAGTGATAATTAGCCATATATATCATATCATTCAATATCATTGCTCGTTCCATGTAAGGATGTTCATATCTGAGAATACAAAAATATAAAAACTGTGGATAATACATCTTATTATAGACAGAGTATGCCATCCAGGCCTGTAAAGATAATCCACCATATAATACCCAAAAACACATTTCATATAAGGAAGGGTGTCGATAATAACATTATAATCCGGCTCGCTTGACGCATATACTTGATTGGTTGTTCTTGGTATTTGTCTTGCTCGCTTGCAAGGCCTTCCAAACCATATGTACAACATACCATAGTCCCTGTCCGGATTGATATAACCAGTGTGATATGCAAACAAATACAGATCAACTGTTCAAAATATTAAGTCTCAAGTGCTTGCAAGACCAACCAAAAATCATAAATCGCCAGCATCTGCCCCCATCCAGATAGATTATAACATAATAATATGATCCAGTAATAGGAACCGATGATTCATTCAGCAAAAAATTCCCTTTGTAGTGTATGAAATTAATAATGCCTAATGGAGCTTTAAGTACCCTTTTTGATAAGCGATCCACCTTGGTATTGTTCTCTCGAAATATGTGGTGCATCGGGGGATCCTTGAGCATCTGGATCACATGGTTTACATGAGAAATCCATCACAGCAACCTTGTAGGATTAAATAAGGTACGACCATTAATCCCATCAATAATTGCTTTGGCATCACCGTATACATGAACAAATTGCAATCCTAAGTTATATGCAACCCAGAGGCCACTCCATAAGGCCATCAACTCTGCTTTGCTATTAGTTCCTACCCCTCCGTTCCAAAATATCAGGTACCTCTCTGAAATCTCCATTTTTATCCAAGCCCCACATCCACATTGGCCATTTTGTTGTGCCCTATAAAAGAATATAGCAGGCAGTGTGATGGGATGCGGCCGCATTCGAATAGACATGTCCTTTGTTTGAGTGGCATTTGGAACTAGCCCATCCATCCAAACAATGATTTCCCCGAAAATGCGACTAGGATTAGCAATTTCACCATTAAAGATACTACAGTTCCTCACAAACAAAATTTCCCACGTTAAGTAGAAAGGTAAGGACCTGAATTTGTTTTTCAATGTGCCCCATTCTTCTAAAGTGCTCATAATGCTATCTGGTCTCTAGGAAATTCCAATGTGGAAGCGAGCGAAAAATGTCCATATCGACCATGTGAACTTACACTCTAACATAATGTGGGCAACCGTTTCCATCTGTTCATGGAAAAATGTGCACCACCCTGGGCCACTGAATCCCCTTCGCATAAGGTTATCCCATGCCAAGATATGACCTTTCCATGCCAGCTAGAAAAATAAGAGAATATTGTGGGGACTATTCCAACTCCAAAAGAATCTGTAAGGAGATGGGGATGACCTAGAAGCTTGTATAATGCCCCTGTATACCTATTTAACCATCAGCCCTTCCCCCTTCATAGCCCCATTCTAAACAAATTTGTCTCCCAACTTATTATGACACAACCCTCCCTCTTTTAAAATGTTGATGAGCGATTGCGAATTAAGCATATCCTCCTCCAACAAGCCTATTTGAGAGGTAGATTTTGAAATCCCTTATTGCCAGCATATGATCAACTGTGATAGGTGAAAAATACCTCTGTACGCAAGTCTGTGGATGATCAGGTCATCCATATTCTGATCAAAATTGATACCCTGTATCCGGTCACATCCCAAGACGATGTCAAGACCATTGCCAAACTGCCATACCAATATGTCCCGAACCAGATTCATTACCTTTTTAAAACCTTTCCACATACATGATTCCAACTTTGCAATAATGACATTACCTCTGTAAATTTGCAACAGTGGATTCCCTTGCAAGTATTTATGAGAAATAAATGCATTCCATGTGCCCTTAGATGTCAATGCATGCCATAATGATTTTATTAGTAGATCATTAGCAAAAGTGCGTACATCAAGAAGGCCCCATCCTCCCTGTTCTTTGGGGAGAGATATAGCACTGAGTTTACAAAGATGGATTTTCCTATTCGTGGCCCTCCCTAACCATACAAAATTTTCTATGACTACATTGATTCGATCCACTGTGTGCACTAGCAAGAAAACAAGGTGACCCCAGTATACAATAAAATAAGTTAGAATAGCTTGAATGAGAATGTACCTACCTCCTAGAGATAACCACCAGTGTGTCCATTTGAAAATTTGGTCTTTAAATTTGTCCACCAACCATCTCCAATCCTCCTTCTTGTATCCACATGCTTTCAGTTTGAAGCCCAGATAGGTGAATCCCACTGATAAATTTTGGATTTGTACCCCCAAGAAATCGGCAATAAAGATAATGTTATTTCTATCACCCGATTCATAAATTAGAAGATATTTCCCTTTGTTGATATTCAGGCCTGTGGCAGTGCCAAATCTTCTGAGGATGAAATGTGGATAAAACCACTGGTTCCTATGTAGCCTACCAAAAACAAGTAAGTTATCCACAAATAAAGAATGTGAAATAGAGATAGTAGGGGAGAAATATAAACCCGTGAAGTATCGAGATTGGTTTTCCGTTGTGAGCAGATTACTGAATCCATTCATGACCAAAATGAAAATTAGAGGAGATAATGTGAATCCATGTCAGAGTCCTTGTCCAGCTTTAAAGAAATTAGTAGGTGATCCATTGATGATGACTGCATAACATACTGATGAAATTCACTCCATAACCCATCTAATGTTCCTCATAGACAACCCCAACTTATATAGAATTAATCTAATATGTGACCAATCCACCGTATCATATGCCTTGTACAAGTCAACCTTGAAGAACAATGCCTCTAGCTTTTGTGCATGGATTGAATGAATCACCTCCTGGGTCGATGCCACCGCATCATGGATAGAGCGTCTAGCTAAGAACCCATGATGTTCGATATAAATATATCCAATCAAGAAGCCATTTAATCTTTGCGCAATGATTTTTGATGTGATCTTATATATTGTGTTACATAGAGAAATCGGTCGATAGTCAATGAAGGATCATGGATCAGAGGATTTCGGGATTAATGTTATAAACGTGGAGTTCATGCATCTTGGAATATGCCCCGATGTTCTGATCATTTCAGTAATTGACAACAAGTCATCCACCAAAAGGTCCCAAAAATGAATGAAGAATTCAGTTGTCCACCCATCAGGGCTAGGGCTCTTATCGAGCACAAATGATTTTAGGGTCTCCTCAACCTCACATTTAGTTATGCTTCAATCCATGATCTCATTCCATGCTCTATCAAATAGTGTAGGCATCTGGTTCAACACCCATTCTTGGCATTGAAAATTTATGTCCCCCTTTTCTTTGTAGAAAGTTGTAAAATATTTATATGCTGTCGTCTGAATTTCTTCAGTTGAATGTACCGAAAACCCATCCTCCAGATCGTTCAATTTCGGCAACAACCAAAAGAAACACTCAAACGTGGGTAATAGTGTAGAAATTTCCTGATAGAGTAGAAATTTTAGCACTGTTATTTTCTTTTTTCTCGGAGAACGAGAGTGGACATGAACAGTTGCGGATGGACCTCCATATCTAGGGATATTTGCGAGATGCGTGAATTCCAATTGTGGATTGATTTCAGTATGCGTGTTAATTGATCGACATGTTGTGTTGTTGGTACTAGTCATTCATATATATATATGTGTGTGTGTGTGTGTGTGATGCGAAGCCACTCAGGAAAGCCAATGTTGTTGGTACTAATTATTCATTGGATATATAAATGTGAAGCCATTCAGGAAAGCCATTGAAGTCCCAAAAATTAGTGATTGTGTAAGCATTGAAAAAGAGTAAATTTAAGGTGAACACGGTTATTGAACAATGATCATAAAAATAATAAAAATAGGTAATAATGTACCAAGTTATAAAAGATTAATGATGGTTAAATTTTTAGAGTATGTATAGGTAAGTATCTAGCTCAAGAATAATTGCATAAATTTGCAAGAATTGAAATTTTTTGGAAGAGAGAATGAATTTTGTATATTCAAAGAATCAATATATAAAGCAACTAAATTAAGCTTAGCTGCATGCAAGCATTAAAACTAACTAAAACTAGTTGTGCTTTATGCTATGTTAATGTGCATGTACATTAGATGCAAGCACTAAAGCTAAGAAAAGCAAAATGTGATTTATTCTATATTAATGTGCATGTACACTGACACCCCCACTTAAGAATAACTTAGGTGACTATGATGCAAGATGGAAGAGTCCCGGTAATAAGGGCACTTTAGATACCCATATGTACAATTCATAAAAGAGGAAAGAGGAAAAATCTAGTGGGAACAAAAACCCCCCTCAAAATATGATGCAAAACTAAAGGAAAAGACAACTGCTAGAAGTTGTGTCCTTCACCATGAGATGATCCCACAAAAAGTAAAACTTATGTTTAGTAAAAGTATTGGTAAATATGTTGGTATTCTACGCACAACTTTGATAGTATTGTAGATCGATGATCCCATCTTTAATCAATCCTCTATTTTAGTACATGTCATACTCAATATGTTTGGTCCATTGTCTTTGCATTGGATCTTTGCAAGACTTTAGGGTACTACGATTGTCGTACCATATGATAGTCAGACAATGGAGAATGACATCAAACACTGAAAAGAACATGTTTCAACCAAATGGCTTGAATGGAAATATATTTGTAGAAGCCATTTGGTTTCAACATTTTCATTCAATGAAAGAAATATTTATATACATCATCAATTCATACAACATGGGCTCACAATATCTAGAATGACAAAAAATATAATTGACATACATGTGGTATACATTCTAATTTTCCAAATAACATAATCATGGATATCATAACATTATACTTTCTCCTTTATGGCTGCAATTCACATTGCAATATTTTACCTTTACATGATTTTTTGTTGCCATTAACCTACCCCTGCTTAATCCAATCAACAACGTTAGTCATAAATATTGATTGTTTAAACAAGTATTCACTTTCCCAATCATTTTAGTTACATGCATAAAGTAATTACTTGCATAAAAGTATATGCAAATATTCATTAATGTATAAATGTCAATCACAGTTAGGATAACAATCCAAACATTTCCAATTTCTCATAGTGTAATATTACCAATAGACCAACACATGAAGTAACTACCATAATCACTTGTTGACAACTTGCAATGAGTTTTAATCAAATCCAATTCATGCATATAGGTTTTAGTAGTCACTCATGCAACACTAACTAATCAATGCTACCAACCATTTTAATGCAACCCTGACAATAACTAATCAACAACTAGCTATTGTAGTCAAATCTCACTACTCTACTCATTGTTTATTTTTAACATCTAAAGGGGTTCTTCCAATGTCCTTTTAAAACACTCTATCATCAACTTCAAGGACATTCCCCATTTTTTACATTCATTCATTCACTCATTAAAAGTAGTGCATTGTAACTTTAGTCATGTTCATTAAATGTATCATTCACATTTTCATATTTGCAAAGGTTGGTAGTCAATTTTCACTTTCACTAGTGACTGCTTAGGATTGTTCATAAGTGCAACACAGATTTCATTGTCTTTTATCCTCATCAAAATTCAAATTTTATGAGTACGATTTTGCAGCAAAATTTATTACTTACTACTCTTCAATGCAACTATAAAAATGTATCATGCATCTAAGGTCAAAAGTATTTGATTGTGTATATCAATATGTAATTTCTTAGAATCATACATTAGTTGTTTCCCACTAGTATCATACCTCGACGTCTTACCCACTTATCGATTCCCAAAAAGTGCCAGCAAATTTTTTACACAACTTACCCATATATAACTATCCAAATTACTATTCAAAAATACAATTTAAATAATGAAAAATTACAAATGGTCTATATAGAGAGAGACAAAAAACCACTATAGATCTATCTTAATAAGGGATTTATCAAATACTAAAATGATACTTTTACATTTTAAAAATATATTTACATATAATTAGATTTGATCCTTCTAAACTCTTGATACATTGGTGATTAATATGGATCTATATTAATATAATATAAACATTCATATTATATAAGAAGTGATTTGAAACGTTACCTCATATTTACATATTTATATCATACTTATCAAATTTTGCAAGAATGAGTTTGAAAATTTGACAATTCAATTAATTTTGGCCATTAATACAGTGAAATTGTGAAACAGTTAGTCACCATGTTGTTGTTACTCGCTCACTCTTAGAAAACTAAATTCGATGGTTGTAGTCTGAATTGGGAAAGAGGGAGAGGATTTTAAACCTATCATTTTAGCTAGGGAAGTGGATTTTTATTAGGTAGATAAATGGGTGTAATTTTAAGAAGTGTTTTGATCAAACTCAAATTAGTGGAACCTTTTTCTATTTGATAAAGTTTATTTTTTCTATTTAATGATATCATTTTTTTTTCCACATGAAAAATCGTAGCTTGTATTAATATGAAATAAAAGTTACATGTTGTATATGCAGAGAGCATATTCACATCAGCAATAAAGTTGTATCATGATAGCAAAAATAAATACATCTGATAAATTTTCGAATAGATACATACTGTGTATGGCAGCAATAATTAACATAATAGTCTGTGTTCAAAAAATGGTATAAGTAGCCAGAAATAAATCAAGAGATGCTTCTGGTGTGAATTTCACCCCATTTTTTGATCATGATCAAAAGGACAATGAAAATACGGATAAAATGCATGATCGTTATGCTCATGTATCTCCATATGATCTCTCAGTAAATGCATTGCCGTCTTGGAGGAGATCGGAGATCGCGTTCCTTTTCCTGTTAATATGTTGACATAGTGTGTGCACATGACAGGTTTTGTGTAGGTTGAACCAGTGAATGATAATTTTGGAATTGCCAAAGATTTGACAATTATAACAGTTTTTAGTAATGGAAAATTATAGAAGAACAAGTAGGCAAGAAAGTTTAGCAAAATTATTAGTGCCAAGCCCAAGACCAATCTTGACTTTGAAGAAATGAAAAGGAATTAAATGTAAAAAGAATCCACTGCCGCAACCATCTAGTTGCGCAGAGCCATCTATACGTTATTTATAAATGATAAAAAATTCATTTTTCATTTTCAAGAGTGATGTCATATTTTTTTTAATTGAAGGTTAACATTATAATATATATATTTTTCGCATTAATAAAATCTGTTTAGAATCGAATTCAAATTCTTATTAATATTATTCCAATTTGTTAAATATTGTTTACATTTATGTTCTCTTTTATGTAACAGGCTGATGTTTTGAATGACTCAATTAAGCCCTATTTCAAGGATCTCTCCACTAAAGTGAACATTGCTCAAAGGAAACCTAAGAAGCAAAACTGTAAAAGCGTAAAAATCATTGCCTAAAAAGTTTCCATAGTATAACAAATAGCAAAATGATCCCTTCTTACGTTTCTCTCTACAAACTTCATGGCCGTTGCCGTTCCGTCCTTTAGGATGGAATGTTTGGGGCAAATAAAATGCTAGTTTAAATGTCAGCATGATTTTAATATTCCAGATTCAAACCAATGCAAGGTGACACAAACTAGTACACTCTGTAAATTACAGAGTTGATATTAGTGGAGATAATATAGTAAATTACATTTTTGATATTAGTTAAAATAATATAGTAACTTGATATTAGTTAAAATAATATATTGATTTTTATTTGGTGATTTATGATTAATTATTAATTTTTTTTTAAACATGTATCATTTAGGAAATTAATAATTGGCTTACTACTTTTATTGTTTTTTTCATTGAATATCATTTTATTTTTATTCATTAAACAAGAAAGGTAGTTGACATGTTTTTGTTGGTACTAGTCATATATATATATATATATCCAGTCTAATTTTAAGATCATGACCAAGCTAGATGCCAAATTGGTGTATGAGAACCCCTTTTTTGTTTGACAAGAGATCCACCTCCACGCAATGATTTGACTACTAAGTCTACGAAGGCATACATAATCTACCCCCAACTGATTTTGAACTTGTGACCCCTTAGGAGAAAACACATGGTCTTAACCATTAGGTCCACTCAAGTTGTATTAAGTGAGTGTCATAAAATATTTTACAATGACAACTGTCATGTAAAGAACTTACAATGATGACTTTCATGATATTTGACCATGTAATATTGAAAATAATATTGAAAATAATAATAAAAATAGACAATCATCTACCGAAATTGCATGAAAGATCAATTGTAGAGTCTTGAGTGTACAAAGATGAGTTATGCGGTTCGTCTAAAATAAAACCCCATTTTTCAAGGTGTAGCACATAGATTTTTAAGTGGTAGGAACATCTATATCTATCCTTTATTACCGAGAAATATGGTGTGAGAAGGTGAGGTATAGAGGTAAAATTCGAATTTCAAGTTCACTCTACCAATTCACCTTGTAGCTAGGTTTGGAATTTCAAGTTTACTTTGTTTGTGAAATGAAAATTTTAGAAGGCATAAATATTCTATCTTATTTTAGTTTAAATTTTATTAGCAATAACTGCTGAAGTAAAGGTTGTTTGTTGATACATAATTTTTCCCTTTCAAAACTTAACCAATTTTATCTTAGTATATCAACCTCTTTTATCTAAGTTATTGTTTCTAGTTGACCGTGGAGGTGTATGGGTAGGAAAAGTATGATTGACTATAAGTGACTAAATTTGACCTCAATTGACCATGTTTAACTAATGGTTGTGATTCTAGATTGATCCACAATACCTCCATCTAATTGGTTCCATGTTGATCGTGTGTATTTGTATTTTGATGGTTCTCCATAGTTTCTTCTTCTTCTTCATAAAGGTGAGAGTTGGATACCTTCCATCCCTCTGGCTTATAATTTTGCCTCTTTTTGGGGCGGGGGGGTATTTTTTTCCCGTAGGCATGTGTTCAACAAGTTTCTAGTTTGAAAACAAGTTCTAGATTTGAATTCCATGTGCATATAATCTTAAACTTTAGCCCACTGAAAATTTTTATGCTTAATTTGGATGCAATCAAGTAAACCTTATCTAAGCTCAATATCTACATAAATTGTAGCAAGTGTAAAGATACATTTTTATGCTCTATCAATGTCCATCTTTTTGAATTTTCCCATAGTATTTCTAATATCATCTAGGACCTCATGGTGCTAGAAATGTAGAGGGAGATTGGTTAGTCTCACCCATACTGGTGTTGTTGACACCACCATATTTGTAGCATCAAAATCTTAGAACCATGGAGTTTTGAAGAACCCAACTCTACCCCAAAACCATTGCCCATGATTTAGGACATACTCTAGATCTTTCTATGCGTCAAATTGAACAATGAAGAAACATTTGGAACATAAATAACTATCAAATTTGGAGGTCCAACTAGAGAAAACCCACTGGTTTAATGCATCATATCTAGGCCAAAAAACATTGAATCTACATATAACTTGCCTAATGTTGGAGATAAAAAGAAAAGATAGTTTACCTCTTAATGATTAACTTCCATGGTTGGTGTTTGCTCCATTTGTTCTACGATGTAGGGTCCTTTGTTGTTTTGGATTTGATTTGATGGAAGTTGTACCTTCCTTTGCATTGCATCCCTTAAAGAGGCAGATTCCTTGGGGATCCTAGAACATGAAGCTTCCTTATATGATACTAGGACGTCCATTTTCCTGGTACTTTTTCTTTCATTTTCCGTACTTGTAGCACTTTCCTGGTACTTGTAGCACCACCACACCCACTTATAAGCATGACTATGGTGGAGTTTCTTGTAAATACATATCCATGCAATGGAGAGAAATCCATTAATTGCTTCCCTTCCTATATTAGGAAATGTATAATCACAGGCATACTAATACGATACTCTATATTTCATTTTACATCTATCACACAATCAAATATAGACACCCATAAAAGGACTGACTTCCTTCTTAGATTTTTTACAAAAATATAAAAACCCTCTTCGAGATCCAATTTTTAATCAAATATCCTTTGATTTGAGGAGAAACGAATTGTAGGAAACACTAACAAATATGAGAGCCTCAATCCATAAATGCTATTGACCTTGTTTCTCATCTTCTGCCCAAATCCTCGTATGTGGAAGTGTTTGAGTTGTCTATTGAAACACTCTAAACATCCCACTCATTGTTGATTTTTTTTTCAGAGTTTTCATCTGCATGAATTTGGTCCTAGGGCACCCCCTGCATGGCTTGTGTTTCCATGAGAGTTATGGGAGCGAGGCATGGAAGATTAAAGTCACCAGCAACATAGACTCCAGCATCTTCCTTATCCAAGCCTTAGGCCTCAACCTGTACCAGGACACCAACCTTCTATAGAGTCTTCATTGTCATGCGAAAAACCCTAGTAGAAATCCTGCTCTTCTCCAAACACCTCATATGCTTTACAATACCTAGGTTTATAATTAAGTAAACTACTAGAATATATGTCTTGTTAGGATTTAATAGGGTATATAGAAGGTATATAGTTCTTTGAAAGGAATCGCAAGAACATTCCACTCTCAATTGTACATGTAAATACATTGATATATATTCCATGTGTATAAGGGAGATATTTTGTTAGAAAATATAATAAAATATACTGTTTTTTTAAGAAATTCAATAAGATAAAAGTCATAACAAAGACATTAAATGAGTATTATAGGGAATATTAAGGTAGTTAGACATGTCTACAAACTTACATTAAGATGCATACTAGTGATGGTGAGAGTCAAATATCTCCCGAAGTAGAGTCTAACAATATAGTAGAAGTGTATAATATATGGAGGGACCACATCATTAAACTTAAAAATATCCTTGGTTAAATGCATGTGATAGTTGATGATGATGACCATCTTGAAAATCCAAAGAAAAATCTAATGAAAATGAAGGTTGATGATTCTCTAAATGTTCCTAAGCTATCTAGAGACATATTGGGTATGTGTATAGCACAAAATAATGTATTACAAATGAGATCACTATAAAAATCCTATGAATTTTCATGTGTTTTTAGCTTATCCAATTTCATTGTATCTTGCATTCTAACACTTACAATCTCATATGACTCCATTATAAATTGATTTAATAATTCTTTGGCTATGCAATGTAATTTCTAATTATAATTATAGTGATTTATAAAGTTGTCTACTGTGATGGGAAACAATTAGGGTAAGTGCATTTTTGTTTTCCAAGTCCCTCTAGTAAAATTTTATTTTTCTGAATATTGAAATAGATTATGTTCATAGTTTTGAAACATCAAACTTTTAGAGTGAGTACTCTACCCATTGCTTGGGTTGAAGAAAACTATAATGATTAAAGCTAGGGTAAGGAACCAAATATAAAAAATAGATTACCAAATATAAAAGATAGATTATGATGATATACATTTAAATAAAATTTCAAAAAATCGAAAATACTTAATGAGTAAAAATTTTAGAATAATAAAAAAATGGATAGTGATAAAGATATAAGTAGTAAAAAATAATTGAAAATTTTCAATTTTCAAATAATTAAGAATTAATAGTAATAAATATTAATTATATATATATATTTTATAAAAGTGAATTTATAAATTATAATATTAAGCATTGTGATTTTTAAACTATAAATTCAAAAAAAATAAAAAATAAATAAAAATATAACTTAATAAAAACTAATAAGAAAATGAATACAATAGGGAAGAGAACAGAGAACAATATAAGATATTAATAAATTCAAAAGATTTAAACTAAAATCACATAATAAGGAAGAGGGCAATATATGAAATTAATGAATTTAAAAATTTAAACTAAAATCACATAATATGGAAGAGAGCCAGATAAAGAATTAATGAATTCAAAAGATTTAACTAAAATCACATAAAATGATATTATACAAATCACATTCTTAAAAATCATAAAAAATGAAAAAAAAAAAATCTATTTTTTCAAAAGTTGATTTATCTTTAATATATATAATTGTATTATTTTTGTTTCATCATAGGTTTTTTTCATAATTTAAACATTAATGTTTTATGATTTGAAACATTACCTCAAATGTATATGTTTCCATTTCCCTAGGTAACTAATGATTGCTTCAGGCTCACATGGAACTATGCTCATTTATGTAACCAGCCCATGTTTTGAATGAATGAATTAAGCCCTATTTTGAGGATCTCTCCACTAAAGTGAACTTTGCTAAAAAGAAACCAACTTGATGAATTTTATTGGTTAATATCTGTTGTAAAAACAAACAAATAATAAATTATGAGTATCCATATATTACTGACTTGTCTTCGTTAAAAAAAAAAACAAAACTTATAATTGCTTTAATTTGTTAGACTCGAATAGATTGTGTATGCGTAAGAAAGAATGGCTAGGAAGACTAGCCAGATAAAAATACATAGCCATGAACATTAACTGAAAAATTATGCGTTTGGTTAAAAAAATGAGAATTGGACCTGTGAAAGCGTAACAGACATCGCTGAAAGAAGTTGTCATATTATAACATAGAGTAATATGATCCCTTCTTAAGTTGCTCTCTATAGGGTTCATAGCTGGTGCATTTTTTCCCAACTCTACAGGGTTCATGGCCGTCCCTTTTTATTCCTTAGAATGGAATGTGAGAGGCAGATGAAATGCTAATTTAAATTTTAACATGATTTTAACATTTCAGATCAAAATAAATGTAAAGTGGTATAAATTAATATTTTTAATAAATTAGTGTTGAATTTTATGGAAATGATATATTATTATTATTTTGTTCAAGTATTACATATTATGAAATAAATCAATAATTAATTTATTCTAATTATGTTTTATATATTAAATATTATTTTATTTTATTCAGGAAACAAATCAATAATTATTTTATTGTAATTAGGTTTTATATATTGAATATTATATATATTCTCATTTAAATAGTAAAATTATCAATCCATAATAATCTAACAACCTTTTGTATAGTTATTTCCATTAAATTACATTGATTCATCAAAATTTAATACGTTTTACCGATTCTACAGGGATGATTATGAATATGTATTTTTCACTGTGGAGGCAAAAATCAGAGCAAACACTCATACGTCGCTAAAAAGATGGGCACTTGCTTTCATTTTCCGGTAGTGTAGAAATTCCCACACTGTAGAAATTTATTTTCCTCCCTTGGAGGGGAATTTCATTTGTGGATTTAATTTTACTTGTGGATTGATTTTAGTGTGTATGGATATTAGTTGGCATGTTGTTGGTGGGGTTAATATTTTCAGATGGGTTAATTTTTCATGATTTTTTCAAAAGAAGATTTCTTATTTTACATTATTTATAAAAATGATTCGTCCAAATTTTACAATATAAAATTATTTTACTTTCAAAATCATCAATATTATATAGAGAATATATATAAAATCATTATAAATTTAGATAATTTTACAAATACATCAATAAACATTTTACAGTTTGCATAATATGAATTAGTGAGATTCACCAATATTTTTAAATTTCAAAATAATTTTCCGTCCTTCAATTTTTTTCTGAAAACTATATTACCAATAATAAACATTATCATATCAAAAGCTAAATTACAATGAATTACCAATAATAAACATTATCATATCAAAAGCTAAATTACAATGAGTACTGTCATGACCAGTGATCATGTAATGTTGAAAATAATAATAAAAATAGACAACCGTAAGTGTATGAATATCCATTGTACCTCGTCCAAAATAAAACCCCATTTTCAATTAGTTAGGTTTGGAGTTTCAAGCTTATTTGTTTGTGAAATGAAAATGTGAGAACGATATGATTTTTATTATAAATTTTATTAATAATAATTATTTAAATAAAAGTTGTTTGTTAATATATTATTATTATTTTTAAATAGATATCTATAATATTTAGTGAAGTAGGGGTTTTTTTAATTGGAAAGGTGTAATGGGTTTGTATTGTTAGAGGTTAAATAATGTGATTTGTAGAGGTATTTTCTAATATGTAGTTAAATTAGGGGTATTGTTTAGTATGTCATGAATACACTTGATATGTCATAGGTTCATTGAGTGAAGCCCCATGATCTTAATATATCAAGATGTTACCTAAGCAAGCGGTTGTTGTTAGTTGACCGTGGAGGTGTATGGGTAGGAAAAATATGGTTGACTATTGATAACCAAAGTTGACCCCAATTGATTATGTTTAACTAATGATTGACCACTATTTGAATATCCTTGATAAGGGTTCATGAAGGTTGACTATGGTTGACTATGGTTTCCTAAGGTTGCGAATGGTTAAACAGATCTCTATGGTTGAATATGGTGTCTCAAGGTAGACCATGGTTAATTATTTGTTGATCATGGGTGGCCACGGTCAAATTATGGTTGACAGGGGTTGATTATGGTTGAATATTGCTAAACATAGTTGACTATGGTAGACTATGGTTGGTTATGGTTGAATGTGGTTCACTATGGTTTAATATGGTTCACAAGGGTTGCCCGAAGTTCCTTGTGGTTAACCATAGTTGATTATGCTTGAATATGGTACACCATGGTTAATTATGGAAGACCATGTTGACCATAGATGACCATCATTGACCATTAATATATCACCATGGTTGTTTATGGTTACAAGGGGTGACTATGTTTGACTATTGTTAACCACAATTGACTATTTTTGATGATGTAAACTACAAAAACCTTGTTTTATTGCATTTTACCATGGTTGACTATGTTTTCTTATGAAAGATGGTAATTGAATATGGTTGTCCATAGTTGACTATGATATACCAAAGTTGACTATCGCTACCCATGGTTATTGATCGTTGGTCATGGTTTAATTATGCAACTATGGTCCACCATGTTCATTATGGTTGTCTATGGTTGAAAATGTTGACTATGGTTGGCTATAGTTCATGAGAGTTTAATATCGTAAACTATGGTTGATTAGAGATGACCATGGTAGACCATGGCTAAATATGTTTACGCATGTTTGTCCACATTTAACTAAACGAGACTACCATAGACTATGGATGACCTTTATTCCCATGTTAACCATGGTTGACAATGGTTACCCAAGGTTGCCTATGGTTGAAAATGGCTAACTATAGTCAAGTATGGTTACTTAAGGTAGACTATGATCAACTATGGAAGACCATGGAAACTAGGGGGACTATATTTTACTATGGTTAACCAAGAGTGAGAATGTTTGGCTATGGTTGACCACATTTCAACATATTGATTATGGTTAACAATGTTTGACCATATAGGATGTGTATGACCATGTATAATCAAAGGTGATTATGGTTCCTCATGAAAGGATATCGTTGAATATAAACCATAGTTAACAACATTTAACAATAGTGAGCATGCTACGCATGTTGACCATGGTTGTGAATAGTTGACCATGTTTTCTATGGATGAGTATGGTTAACCAAGGTAGACCATGGTTGACTATGGAATACCATGTTGACCATGTGTGACTATGATTGAGCTTGGTTGACTAAATATTCCATGGCTGGCTATGGTTGACCATAAGTGACCATGTTTGACAATGGTTGACAATTCTTGACCATAATTAACTATGCTTGAACATAGTTGACCATGGTTGACTATAGTTTACTATGGTTATTACATCAAATGCGATATTGGTGAAGGGTTATGTCTGATTATGACATTAGGATATGATTGTCACATATGATGTTGTGTTATATTCATCACATTGTGATGTTGGATTTTGTTCAATACATTATAATGTGAAGTTATGTTTGTGATATTGTGATGTTGACTATGGTTTCCACATTGTGACATTAGGTCTTGAACATCAAATTATGACATCGAGTTATGGTCCTCATATTACTACATAAGGTTTTATTCATCAGATATTGATATTAGGTTATGTTCATCAAATTATGACATAGGAATATGGTTGTCTCATTAAAACATTGGGTTAATATGCTTGTTGTGAGCCCTTCATTATGACTTAATTTTGCATGGTTTACCACTTTATTTGACCTCAGGAAATCCATTTCAAGTTTCTTTTGATACCCTAATTTTGACATAGTTTTCCTAATAAATACTTTCCATAATTCAAAGAAGGTTGGAAGAAGCTGTATCTACGGCTTGCTACTTGATAAATCGATCACTATCAACTGCAATAGGATACAAAATTCCTCAAGAGGTGTGGAAAGGTCATCCTTGTGATTATTCTAAACTGAAATTTTTTGGTTGTGATGCATATGCTCTAGTTCCAAAACATCAGCGTTCTAAATTAGATCCTAAATAAAAAAGATATATCTTTGTTGGATATGGTGATGGGACTAAGGGATACACGTTATGAGATCCTACTACTCACAAGATCATCATTTATAGAGATGTTAAATTTAATGAATCTTCACTTGAAAATCCAGATGTAGATGATAAATTGAAACAGGATAATGTACCTAAGCTTCAACACATTCAATTTGAAACCAGTTCAAATACTGATGATAGTTCAGATGAACAAGTTCCAGATTCAGATCATGAACAAGTTTCAGATGCAGATCATGAACGTGTTTCAGATGCTGATCACGAAGAAGATCCTACAGATAATAATCAGGAAATTGTGGAAGTACCAGGAACATCTTTAAGGAGGTCTACGAGAATTAGACATCTTCCTAAAAGGTATGATTATTATGTTACTTCAGTTTCTTTAACTGCTAACGATGATGAACCTTTGTGCTTTCAGGAAGCTGTAGAAGGTTCTAACAGTAGTAAGTGGAACGAGGCTATGAAGGACGAGATGAAGGCATTAGACAAGAATGCCACATGGGATCTCGTAGAACTTCCCAAAGAAAGAAAAATTGTGGGATGTAAATGGGTTTACAAATTTAAAAGGGGTGTTGATGATAAAGAAGATAGGTACAAAGCAAGGCTCGTCGTGAAAGGTTTTTCTCAGAAAGAAGGCATTGAGTTTCATGAGATATTTTCACCAGTTGTAAAAATTGTTTCAATTCGGATTGTGTTAGCATTAGTTTCTTTACTTGATTTAGAATTACAACAACTAGATGTTAAAACTGCATTTTTACATGGAGATTTAGATCAGGAGATTTACATGGAACAACCGAAAGAGTTTGTTCAAAATCACAACAAAAAATTTGTCTGCAGGCTCAAGAAATCATTTTATGGTCTGAAGCAGTCGCCTCGACAATGGTACAAGTAATTTGATTCTTTCATGATGAGTCAAAATTATATAAGAAGTGAATATGATCATTGTGTTTACTTTAATAAATTAGGTAATGGCATGTTCATTATCTCAGTGTTGTATGTTGACGATATGCTTTTAGCAAGCAAAAGCATAACAGAGACCAATAGGTTAAAGGCTCAGATGGCTAGGACGTTTGATATGAAAGATCTAGGAGCAGCAAGACAGATTTTGGGCATGGAGTTTTTCAGAGATAGGAGCAATGGTAAGCTATGGCTATCACAAAAGAAGTATATTGAGAAAATACTCTTGAGGCTTGGTATGAACCATGTGAAGCCTGTTTCAGTCCCTTTTGCTTCCCATTTTAAACTTTCTTCAATTTTATGTCCGAACACTAATGAGAAAAAGGAATATATGTCTCGAATTCCATATGCCAATGTAGTAGGTTATTTTATGTATGCGATGGTTTGTACTCGAAAAAATATTTCACATGTAGTCGAGGATGTCAGCAGTTATATGGAAAATCCAGGAAAAGAATACTGGTCAGTAGTGAAATGGGTGCTTCGATATCTGAGAGGCACAAGTGATTATTGTATCACTTATAACAGGAGTAGTGAATTTGTTTGCGGATATGTTGATTCCGATTTTGCAGGTGATTTGGATAAGAGAAGGTCAACCTCAGGGTATGTCTTTACTCTTGCAGGTGGAGCTATTAGCTGGATGTCAAAGCTACAGAACATTTTTGCCTTATCCACTACTGAATCAGAATACATAGTTGCTTCACATGCTTGCAAAGAAGCGGTTTGGTTGAAAGGTTTGTTTGGTGAGTTTGGTAGGTTGCAGGACAACATCAAGTTATTTTGTGATAGTCAAAGTGTAATTCATTTGGCTAAGAATCCGGCCTATCATAGTAAATCAAAGCATATACCTATCAAGTATCATTTTGTAAGATAGGTTATCACCGAAAGGGGAGTCTCTCTTGAAAAAGTGCATACAAAGGAAAACTGTGAAGACATGTTCACGAAACTAGTTTTGTTAGAGAAGCTATGATGGTGTTTGGCTTCTCTTGGCTTGTAGAAAAGATAAAAATAATAATCAAACAGGGTATCAGGCTAATTTTTGTCAAGGTCGAGATTGTTGAGATTTTCTTTTTATTTAAATTTGGAGAAAATCTCATGAAGGTGACAACAATAGGATTTGTTGCTAAATTGACTCCATCTATTTCTGATATGGAGTTAATGCATCCTATATTTGTTGTGAGTGAATTTATGATTCAGTTTACACTCCTAGCTATAAAATGTAAGCCCGTAGAGGCATATGAGCATGTTGAGGAATGTGAGGTGATTGAAGAGATGAGCAGATGAGAAATTCTGCTATTGTATTTCTCCAGTTGATGAATGAGATTACCGATGCCCTGTTAGGTGGACGTAGCCTAGATTGGTTGGGTGATCCATGTTAAAATCTCTGTCTTTCATGGTTGAATGTTGTGTGTCTGTGTTTTATTTAAATTTTTTCGCTGCTAAACTCAACAATTTGTAGGCAATTTTTAATTTTTAGAAATTTATAAAATAATTACATTGTAAAACACAATTACAACATTAGTAAATCTTGTAATTGATCATTTGTTCTCATATATGAAGGTCACCTAGATGAAAATTGAGACATGGGTATTGTATCTCAGTGTCCCAAGATGGATGAACACCTATCTACTTGACCAGAATCAACCCCAAGATGCTTGGTCATCAAGCCCAATCTAATAGTAAAAACATAAGGAAATTTTGTATTTTCACCTAGATCTGATTTTTATTGATTCTCTCCATGATATGAGCCAAGCATAAGGTTGATTTAATTTATTTATACTCCCAAGATAGCCCATAATAATAAAAAAGGAGGATTTTTAGAGTTTTAGTTTTATTTTCTCCTATAAAAGCAACCAAATGGTTCTTGCTAAGTAATTTTGTTATTTCAAGACATTGAAGAAATAGTTGGTGAGCTTACACTTCAGATCTGAAACTTGTTTAAGCTTTATTTAATACAATATATGTAGCTCTTTTGATTTCTAACCATTGGTGGTCTACTAGTAAGATTGCTAAGGTGTGGAGTGCCCCGCAACCTAAGCCTACACACTCCATTTCATTTTCTAATCTTGTATATGTTGATACATAGTTTTTATATGTGTTTCTTTCATGTTTGTACTTTATAACATTTAATTTTTATGTTTTCGAAATTGTATTTTTATACTTGTCATTTTATGCTATCATACTTCTAATTTTCATCTAAAATTTTCTATATTTTAGCATATATTGTTGTCCATAATTTAACTTTTAAAGCAATATTTATGAACTATAATTAGAAAAGTTTCTTCTTGTGAAGAATAGTTTCTTCCTGTGAAGACAAGCTAATTATTATGTTAAGTAGAAAACTAAGAGTCTCATCCACTATCTCTCTTGGTGGAAAAGGCCCCAACTCTCTCATATCTTTTCACTTGGTGTTGCATAAAAAATCGTCATAGTTCCTTGCTTATTTAGATTCATTATTTATTCATTGTTTTCTTAGATTAAATCAATGATTTATGTATACACCAACTAATGAGATGAGTATGTTGGTCTCCCGTGTTTTGATAGATTGGAAAATCAAAAGACAAGGAAACATCAAACCAATTTTTAGAGTTCCAGGATCTAGTCCTCCTGTTCTCAGAGAGGGCTCTCTCAAATTTATTTGTTTTGCAAAGGTTTATCTTGTTTTCTTTGGGTATTGGTTTTAGACTAGTTATTAAGTGCAAGTGTTTGTTTGTTTGTTTGGTTGAATAACATAGCAGAACATGAAAGTTCTAGGAAAGATAGATAGAAAGGATAAATGTTAGAATCATTGGGCAATGGAGTCAAGAAGATGTTATGACAAACTAATCAGTGGATATGGGATATCAAAGGGCAAATATAGCTTGGCCACAGGATCCTTTGGTTTTTTGGAATGAGATGGACATTAATGGTTTGGAAAGAGAATTTGAATTCTCAACAAAGGGAATTTGAAAGCATAACTTGAAAAATAAGGAAGTATTTGATAGATAGGGCTAACCATAAATTCTACAAACCACACTTTAAGAAAATAATAACTTCAAAACAAATTTTAAAATGAAATCTAAGATTCAGGGAACACCCTATTTCCTCAAAGACTTTATTTCAAATGACTTAGAAAACATAAAAGACTCACTGATAATTGTAGTCATAGAAGAGGGAACACCTAAAAACATCTATGATCACAGCTACAAAGACCTTTGAAACAATTGTTCAACCGAGGACAAAGGGCATGATCAAAACAGACCTCCTTGGCTAACTTAAAACAATGGTACTTCAAAGGGAGACTTCAATAACAGCTTTCAAGTGATAGCAGACAAGAAGGGAGAACCATAAATCATGCTGAAACCAACTATTTGAACTATTATAGAAATAAACAAGCATGAGGACTAAAGAGAGAGATTGAAGACTCTAAAATACCTCATGAAAATATAGTTTGTTGAAGGATGAAATGGTGTCTAATGCTTCAGAGTCATTTCTTAGCCTAAAAATCCTCATCCTACCGTAGTAAGCATTTATGGAACAAATTGAAAATAGGATAAAACATTAAATAGTTCGTAATTCTTCACCAACAGCCAAGCTCATGGATCCAATGATATTTCTCAAGAACAAGCAGCAACAACATCATCAAAGCCTCCAATACTTCAATTTCTTCCTCAACTTCCGTACGTACCAGGTAATTATTTCACAGATTTTCAAAGATTACAACCTAGAACAACCAACCAACCTTTATCTCATCTTCTTCAGAAGTATTTATAGGAGAAATGAGGAGGTGGAATGGGATAAAATATCTTCTAAGTTCAATTAATACAGTTTACTGTTTCTCGGCCTTTGAGGGGCTCAATGGAGAACATTATGATATTTCTTCTGTATTAATTGGTTTGCATTAAATAATTAAGCTTGTTGGAAGCTTATGTTTACTTTAAGGCTCTGTGTCATCTTTTAAAATAACTCTGCTGATAGTTTATATTAGCTTATTTGATTCGAAATAACTATTCAGATGTAAGGAGCAGATATGCTCTGTTTTGGTCATTACTTGGCCTCCTTTTGATTGATTTGAGGCTGTAGGTGGCTCTGTGGTAGCTGGGGGATTCAATTAGCCCCTGATGTGGCAACATAGGCTTTTCGGACTGATAGATATTCTTGATTTGTCTTTTACTGTGTTTAATCCAATGGATTAGGCCTTTTATAATCATATTTTGGCCATAATCCATTAAATTAATGTTTAATCCTTCAATTCTATTGTGTTTTGTTGATGTACAGGGCTGCGCAGGGCTCATATGGCATCAACTCTCATGAAGCATTGACGAAACGTGAAGTTTGAACCCTTTTCGAATGGTTTTTGTTTATGTACAAAGGCGTGGGAGATCGTCATCCCCGGATTTTGGTTTTCCCTTTGATATAATGGAAAAACCATTCAACACCTGCAAAAATAAAAAAAAACAATTAAGAAATCCTGCATTTTTTGGGTAAAACTGCTTCAGAGGTTTAGGTTAAGAGCGTGGCAGTTGGATGGAAAAATCCAACGGTGTAGATTCACTTGTGGGGTCAAAAGTAAGTGGTTAATGAAATGGTGGGGAGTTTTAAGTCAGATCTGTCGATCTCAGATAGATCGACAATCAGGATTAGCCATGAATAAATAATGTGAAGGGGTCACATTATGGGTTTTTAGAAGAAAAAACCAAAGGAAATGAGCGAAAAACCTTTGGTAGAGGAAAAATGAATTAGAAATCGAATTTGGCTTCGAGAAGAAGAAGGGCTGTCAGATGCGATAAGCCCATGGAGATCAACGGCTATGATAGTTCGTTGAAAGTCCTTTGGAAAAGGCGGAGGGTGATAGAACAATGCGAAAATGGTTTGGGACCGTTGATCTACAGGGATCAACGGTCGAGGTAGAACGCGATAGATCATAGTGCAAATGGGGGAAAAGTGGTTTCGGCAAAGAAACAGTTGTTTTCGTGCGATGAAAAGGTGGGGAGGCAGTATTAGTTTTTTTGACGTGATATGCGTTAGAGGCCGCCACGTGGATTTTAAATACCGCCCATGTCGTGTGATTTTTGGAAATTAACGACCTTGCTGAAAGTTACACCAAAATGCATATTAGCTGTAAGATCTGGGTCGTCAAATCAAACAGTGGGGAGCAAGCGCGATACGAACATGATGCGTGGGTTTTTAGCAGGCGGGGTGGTTTCAATATGGGCCATAAGATCCGAGATGAACGACGGAGAGGTAGATCAACGACTCTCAATTGGTCAAGGGATGACCAAACGGGGAGAGAAATAAAATGCGCCTCATGAAAACTTGCGACGCAATGTAGCGAGGGTCGTTGATCGGCTGTAGATCAACGGTTGATATCGTCTAAAAACTTGCACCAGCAAAAAACCCTTATAACATGAGAAAACCCAAAATTTTAATATAATAAAAAATTTTTATGGTATGGGCGGGATATATATATGAAGGGGATAGGCGCCCGACTATGGGGCCTTTGAATATATGAAGGAGAATAGACCCGGGGCTTATATATGAAAAGGGCCAATCACGCCTGGATGGTCGGGCCTTTGGGATTTTCAATCTACCCATTCAAATTTTGCGATGCGATTAAGCGCTTTGGGATTTTTAAGCTTTGGTCCTAGGCATAAGTCATATGAATAAAGCGGAGGAGGTGGAGTTTAATATAATGGGCTAATCGCATTGGAATTTTTAACATGGTAAAACAAACTTGGGTGTTCTATTTTGCCGATGCGATAAGCGCTTAAACGGTTCAGTGCTTGGTTCTAGTGCTAAGGCATATGTGGGGAAGTGGTTTAGGGGGCTTAGCAGAAGGGGGCTAAAGCCTGTAATAAAAAAGTGTGTTTTTATGGATTTTCAATGGTTTTCAAAGGAATTTTAAGGATTTCGGCAAAGTTAAAAAGGAGTTTTAAACTCTGTAAAGAGGATTTTATGAAGGGGAAATGGGAAAGAAATGGAAAATAGAAGAATTCCATGGGAATGAAAGGGATAAAAATGAAGGTTAGTTTGAAGTGGAAAAAGGGAAAAGGGTGTTTTGCAGTAGTCTTTCCTCTACGGAATCAACAGAATTTCTAAGTTTAAAATAGAAACAGCAGTGAAGATTTAGACAAAGGGCATGAGGCCTTCAAGAGTCTTCAAGAGATAAATTTTTTTAGCAATAAGACTTTTTTCTTGAAGGCTCCAAAAATGATTTAGCCAGCATTTGATATCACAAATTTTTAACATGGTAAAACAAACTTGCGCGTTCTATTTTGCCGATGCGATAAGCGCTTAAATGGTTCAACGCTTGATTCTAGCGCTAAGGCATATGTGGGGAAGTGGTTTAGGGGGCTTAGCTGAAGGGGGCTAAAGCCTGTAATAAAAAAGTGTTTTTTAATGGATTTTCAATGGTTTTCAAAGGAATTTTGAGGGTTTCGGCAGAGTTAAAAAGGAGTTTTAAACTCTGTAAAGAGGATTTTATGAAGGGGAAATGGGAAACAAATGGAAAATATAATAATTCGATGGGAGTGAAAGGGGTAAAAATGAAGGTTAGTTTCAAGTGGAAAAAGGGAAAAGGGTGTTTTGCAACAGTCCGTCCTCTATGGAATCAACAGAATTTCTCAGTTTAAAATGGAAACAACAGTGAAGATTTAGACAAAGGGCATGAGGCCTTCAAGAGTCTTCAAGAGATAACATTTTCTAGCAATAATACTTGTTTCTTGAAGGCTCCAAAAATGATTTATCCAGCATTTGATATGACAAATTTTTAACATGGTAAAACAAACTTGCACGTTCTATTTTGTCAATGCGATAAGCACTTAAATGGTTCAGCGCTTGGTTCTAGCACTAAGGCATATGTGGGGAAGTGGTTTAAGGGGCTTAGCCAAAGGGGGCTAAAGCCTGTAATAAAAAAGTGTGTTTTTATGGATTTTCAATGGTTTTGAAAGGAATTTTGAGGATATCGGCAGAGTTAAAAAGGAGTTTTAAACTATGTAAAGAGGATTTTATGAAGGGGAAATGGGAAACAAATGGAAAATAGAAGAATTCCATGGGAATGAAAGGGGTAAAAATGAAGGTTAGTTTGAAGTGGAAAAAGGGAAAATGGTGTTTTGCAGCAGTCTTTCCTCTATGGAATCAGCAGAATTTATGAGTTTAAAATGGAAACAGCAGTGAAGATTTAGACAAAGGGCATGAGGCCTTCAAGAGTCTTCAAGAGATAACATTTTTTAGCAATAAGAATTGTTTCTTGAAGGATCCAAAAATGATTTAGCCAGCATTTGATATGACAAATTTTATAGTTGACTAACAGTGGATCCACATGGGGATGATGCCTTCTTGAAGGTATCAAGAATTTCAGACTCGCATTTTCTGGGGGTTGATCAGTGCCTTATCCATTGGGCTAATTTCTTCATTTTGAATGGTTTTCTTTTTCTCTGAAAGTATTAGCAGCCATGGAAAATAAATGGACTTTCATCAATACCAGCTTCTACCTACCCAATCCTACTGATCTAAAAATTTTTCTTCTTTAGAGTGCACTTGCATTAGCAAACTCTCTTACAACATTTTATTCTTTTGAAAGAAAGAAACTAATCTATTTCTATCCTTATTTCTCCATGAAATAAAATTAAACAGTTGAGTTCATATGCTTCTCTACCTAATCTACTAATCTGTCAAGATTAAACAATCTGACAGATTTTTATTCACTAATTTCTAAGACAAAAATTTAAAAATAGTCAAGCCAAGATTAAGCTGTTTGACTTGCTGTGATCTATGGCATAAAAACAAGCTTCACATAGATTATTATTTGCAGAAAAAGTAAAGCAAAATAGTGAAGGCTTAAAATCCGAAAATTTAAAACCTCCATTGTTTCTTCAGCTTTGTTTTTAAATTTGTTTGAGTTGTTTTTCTTTCTTTCCTGGTTCAAGTTTTGAGCATGTTTGAACATTCTTCCTTCTAACCTAATCTACCTTACTGATAAGACAAGATTGAGTTGTTTGGAAAATCTAATTCACTAACCTATCAGAATAAAATTGAAAAGATAATTAGTCATGATTAGGCTGTATGACTAACTAGAAGTGTGTTTTATTTTAGAGTGGAATTTTGAGCTTGCACACTTTCAGCCTTTGTTTCTCTTTTTGGTATGGGGCTATAGATTTCTTATTTTGAAAATCTGCCCTCTTTTATCTTTTTGATTGTTTTTTGTATTTTTCTTTTTCTTTCAAGACAAAAATCAACAACTAACTAAATTCTCAAAGCTGAGCTTTATTTGATATTCCTATCTAACCTAATCTAACTTGGAATATTTACATGTTTTTAGCTGATGAACTCTCTTTTCCAGTATAACCAATCCAGTAAATGATTCCATGATTGGTCCTTCTTCATCTCTTTGGGCAGGCTGGACAAACAAGGCCACTCCCATTCTTTTTGTTTTTTAGCAGCAGTGCTATATAATCTTATTTCCTTTGGTAATACACTGCTCCTAATAATATTTATCCCTTCTTGAAATGTTTTCAAGAAGTGAGCATAGGTACCTTGAAATAACACCTGGTTAAGAGTATTTGGAAGACATGGTTCTACCAGGATTATCTCTTCTTTCTCCACTGGATCAAGGTAAAGATTTTCTTGAGAAAGAAAAGCATCCTCATCTTCTTTATTATTTGAACTAGAGGATTCATCATATATTGCAGTGTTGTCCTCTTGTAGTCCTGGTATGCTCTGATTCAGTGGATTGTATTCTATGAAGAGATCATCATGTTCTTGAGCAGGGGTATTTTCTATTACCTCAATCTTCTCAGGAGAAGGCCCCTTATCTTCATTCTGCTCAAAAAATTCCTCTTCCTTTTTAGTCTCAACCTTACAACTAATAGATTTTTGATTCCTAATTATGTGAAAGATATTTCTGATAAATTGGATTGGCTGATTTCTACTTTCAAGCTGATGATAATGAAATTCATGACCCCAATCCACTGATGGTTGCCCTGCATGATTAGTTTATGTTTGGAGGTCATCATCATCATCATCAGATTGATCAGAAGTTGAAAAATCATTAGTATACATAATTTCACCAATCAAACATATTGGGTTATCAGTTTGTTTCTCTTTGATATTTTCTATAATTGTATTTTCTAATTCAAGGCAACAAGGTTCAGTAACTAGATGAGAAGAAGTGTTTTGTTCAAATGAAGGCTTGGAGGCTGGCTGTCTGTTCAATATTAGATCAATCTCTTCTTCTTTTAAGAGAGAAGGAATTTTCTTTTTTCTTAGGACAAATGTATGACAGTCTTCTTTCTCTTGTGTTGGCTGATTTTGAGGCCTGATTTTATCTTGAGCCTCTTCTAAGGGATCTTCATTTGTGTTTGCAGGGGAACTTCTAGGGTTCTCTTCTTTTTCCTAGTCTACCTCAGTTTTAAACAACTCCTCATGATTTTTGTGACAGTTATTTAGCCATAGTCCATTAAATTAAACAACTCCTCGACTTAAATTTCTTCCTCAACTTCAGACAGACTGTGTATTATTTCAGAGAGTTTCAGTATTACAACTAGTGAACAATCAACCAACCCTTATCTCATCTTCTTCAAAAGTATTTATAGGAGAAATGAGGAGGTGGAATGGGATAAAATATCTTCTAAGTTCAATTAATATAGTTTACTGTTTCTCGGCCTTTGAGGGGCTCAATGGAGAACATTCTAATATTTCTTCTGCATTAATTGGTTTGCGTTAAATAATTAAGCTTGCTAGAAGCTTATGTTGACTTTAAGGCTCTGTGTCATCTTTTACAATAACTCTACTAATAGTTTATATTAGCTTCTTTGATTTGAAATAACTATTCAGATGTAAGGAGCAGATATTCTCTGTTATGGTCATTACTCGGCCTCCTTTTGATTGCTTTGAGGCTGTAGCTGGCTCTGTGGTAGCTGGGGGATTCAATTAGCCCCTGATGTGGCAGCGTAGGCTTTTTGGACTGATAGATATTCTTGATTTGTATTTTACTGTGTTTAATCCAATAGATTAGGCCTTTGATAATCGAATTTTAGCCATAATCCATTAAATTAATGTTTAATCCTTCAATTATACTGTGTTTTGTTGATGTGAAGGGTTGCGCAGGGCTCATATGGCATCAATGCTCATGAAGCATTAATGAAACATGAAGTTTGAACCCCTTGTGGAATGGTTTTCGTTTATGTAAAAAGGTGCGGGAGATCATCATCCCTGACCTTTGGTTTTCCCTTTGATATAACGGAAAAACCGTTCAACACCTGCAAAAATAAAAAACAATTAAGAAATCCTGCATTTTTTGGGTAAAACTACTTCAAAGGTTTAGGTTAAGAGCGTGGCCGTTGGATGGCAACATCCAACGATAGAAATTCGCTTGTGGGGTCAAAAGGAGTTGGTTAGTGAAATGCTGGGGAGTTTTAAGTCAGATCTGTCGATCTCGGATAGATCGACGGTCGGGATTATCCGTCAATAAATAATGTGAAGGGGTCACATTATGGGTTTTTACAAGAAAAAACCAAAGGAAATGAGCGAAAAACCTTTGGTAGAGGAAAAATGAATTAGAAATCTAATTTGGCTACAGGAAGAAGAAGGGCTGTCGGATGCGATAAGCCCATGGAGATCAACGACTATGATAGTTTGTTGAAATTCCTTTGGAAAAGGCAGAGGGTGATAGAACAATGCGAAAATGGTCTGGGACCGTTGATTTGCAGGGATCAACGGTCGAGGTAGAACGTGATAGATCATAGTGAAAATGGGGGAAAAGTGGTTTCGGCAAAGAAAACAGTTGTTTTCGTGCGATGAAAAGGTGGGGAGGCGGTATTAGTTTTTTGAACGCGATATGCATTAGAGGCCGTCATGTGGATTTTAAATACTGCCCATATTGTGTGATTTTTGGAAATTAACGACCTTGCTGAAAGTTACGTGAAAATGCATATTAGTCGTAAGATCTGGGTTGTTAGATCAAATAGTGGGGAGTGAGCGTGATACGAACATGATGTGTGGGTTGTTAGCAGGCGGGGTGGTTTCAATATGGGCCGTAGGATCTGAGATGAAGGGGGAGAGGTAGATCGATGACTCTCGATTGATCAGGGGATGACCAATCGAGGAGAGAAATAAAATGCGCCTGATGAAAACTTGCGACGCAATGTAGCGCGGGCCATTGATCGGCTGTAGATCAACAGTCGATATCGTCTAAAAAATTGCACCAACAGAAAACCCTTATAACATGCACAAACCAAAAATTTTAATATAATACAAAGTTTTTATGGTGTGGGCGGGATATATATATGAAGGGAATAGGCACCCAATTGCGGGGCCTTTGACTATATGAAGAAGAATGGACCCGGGGCTTATATATGAAAAGGGCGAATCGGGGTCGGATGGTCCGGCCTTTGGGCTTTTCAATCTACCCATTCAAATTTTTCGATACGATTAAGCCCTTTGGGACTTTTAACCTTTGGTCTTGGGCATAAGTCATATGAATAAAGAGGTGAAGGCAGAGTTTAATATAATGGGCTAATCGCATCAAAATTTTTAACATGGTAAAACAAACTTGTACATTCTATTTTGCCGTTGCGATAAGCGCTTAAATGGTTCAACGCTTCATTCTAGAGCTAAGGCATATGTGGGGAAGTGGTTTAGGGGGCTTAGCTAAAGGGGGCTAAAGCCTGTAATAAAAAAGTGTGTTTTTATGGATTTTTAATGGTTTTCAAAGGAATTTTGAGGATTTCGGCAGAGTTAAAAAGGAGTTTTAAACTCTGTAAAGAGGATTTTATGAAGGGGAAATGGGAAAGAAATGGAAAATAGAAGAACTCCATGGGAATGAAAGGGGTAAAAATGAAGGTTAGTTTGAAGTGGAAAAAGGGAAAAGGGTGTTTTGCAGCAGCCTTTCCTCTATGGAATCAGCAGAATTTCTGAGTTTAAAATGGAAACAACAGTGAAGATTTAGACAAAGGGCATGAGGCCTTCAAGAGTCTTCAAGAGATAACATTTTTTAGCAATAAGAATTGTTTCTTGAAGGCTCGAAAAATTATTTAGCCAACATTTGATATGATAAATTTTATAGCTGACTAACAGAGTTAAATACTACCTGAGTATCCATTCATTTTCTCTCTCATAAGAGGAAAATACCACGACGTTTCTTGACTTATTAAGTAGTGTTAGTTTGAGTTTAATTGATTGGATAAATAAATATAAAAGATTCCATCTACTTTTACTAGTGGAAAAGGCCTACTAATCCATGAAATTAAACCTCTTAAGCAATATTTCCATTTTTTTCATTTACAAGCATTTTATTTTAGTGGGAAAACTTGTAAATATTTTGAACATGATTTCATAAAATAATATGAGTTCTGTGAGAGGCCTTAGTGTATGCTGACAATCAAAAGTGTTCATATTTTAAGTATGTGTGTTTTATTTTCCAAGTAGTGTGATTAACTTAAGTATTTTTTCATGCTTTCTTAGCTTAGCCCTTTAACTTTTGTTGAATTCTATGTT
Organism: Pinus albicaulis; assembly: GCA_034641835.2. NCBI lineage: Eukaryota > Viridiplantae > Streptophyta > Pinopsida > Pinales > Pinaceae > Pinus > Pinus albicaulis. Next base: position 225,284 of record JAXQQM020089516.1, read on the forward strand.
TTGACCTTGATTAGCTAACTTTGGTACTTAGTCTTAAAATGTGACACTAAATCTATCCTAGCTCCTTATAGATTGTGTTAAATTCTTCTATTTTTATGAACACTCAAATTGATACAATTATTATGTCCTAATTTATGCACCTAAATTAGCAAAACACTTTTTGCATCATTCTCGAGGAATCACACTTCAAATTGATCTAGATTTAGAGTTTTTTTTGAAGAGTTGCATTTTACTTTTCACAATATAAAAATTTAAGGTTTGGAAGATTTAAGGCACTAAGACGAGAGATAAGAATGTGCCCATTCACTTTAGTTGAGGCTTCCTACAACCAAGTGATGTTTAAATTGGTACATTTATATTATATTTGCTTTAATTATGTTCATTTATGTATTCTTACACTATACCTAGGAATTATAGAGGTACATAACCCCCCTCCCCCAGCCACTAAAGAAGAAAAAAACTCCAACCACTAATCCACTAACAAGAAAGGATCTATAAAACTACAATGGAAGATGATAAAAATTTATTCAGTAAAAGTGGACAAGTTGCCACAATGATATTTTCAAATCCTTGTCCATGATCAAGAACTGTCATTAGGGATGAATACTCATTTCAAAATATAGAAGAGGAGAAAAGGATCCATGAAGAAGATTCAAAAGAGAAGAAACTCAAATTTTCTTTTAGTTATCCTTGTAACGAGACCAAGGAGTCATTGGACATATCTAATGAAGATGATACACTAAAGAAAGAGATTGAAGAATTTATAGCATGTTTATCACAAGATATCTTGTGAATTTAGGATTGTAATTAACAACTTTGAAAATAAATTTATGGTATGAAAATAAAGGAGAGCCAAGGAGACAAAGATTACATTAGAACTCGGTTCCAAATAGTCATTAGGCCACAATACCAATGTTTTTCTCAACATTTCTTTGCATCAATCTATATGGGAAATTGAATTGTCATGTCCAATCATTCATTAAGGTATATTTTTCAAACTTGGATATGAGTTTACTTATGATCCTATTACACAATTGGAAGCATTGAAAATTATCATATGCTTGATGAAATTACTTCTTTTTCTATAATAGTACAGGATATTATTAAACAATAAATGAATTAATAAAAATTGCATAATAAGTTGGTTCAATCTTGAATGTATAAACATTCAAATCATTGCTCAATACTCAGTTTGAGAGGATTTTATGGAAAAATTTAGTTGAAACAAACATATTTTGGAGGACCATATAGGCTTGTTATTAATATCTATTTCCACAAAGTAGCCCTTGAAGTTTAATTTCTAACTCATTTGAATTTTTCAGTTTGGATCTAAAATTAAAAAGGTATGGCCAAGATAGTCGCTAAGTCTTAGGAAAAAAATCAAGGACAAAGCTAATATAGTCACGATTTGATGGATTTCATGGACATATTTTTACAACGTATTTCTAGGAGAGATATAATTTAGAGATAATGCCCCTACTTGATGTTATTATCTTATATTGTGTTAGCAACCTATTAATTGAATGATTGTTCCTTGTGCTTAATTTTGATAAGTATTATCATTATATGTATGAGTTATGTCTATGCTAGCTACATACCTACACCTTGCACCAATATCCTAATATCATGTAGCCTATTATGATAGAAAATTAATTAACGGTTAAACTTGATTAGTGAATAAGCTATGACTAACCTTAATATTGATTAATAATCAAGTTTATGGTTAGGCTTGATCTTTCTTAACAATTAATCTTAATTAGTAGTCACTTAACCCTTATTATTATAATTAATGAATTATACTCTAGAACGATTTTATAGTATTTAAATAGATAGGATGTGTGTGAAACCATAAATATTTTCCTTTTTTTTGTATGCGAGATGAACCAAGTAGCTTGCATGACACGTAGCTACTAGTAAAGCTTTATGGGTCAATTATCGATCCTCTCCGTAAACTAGGTCACAACCACGGGGATTTGACCCTTGGATATCTCAGTTTTCTTGGGACTCACATTACTTCGATTACCAATTGAGCTACCCCTTGAATTAATTTGAAGAGAAGGAATTTTTTTTACTAGCTCAAGGAAAAGCATGTATGGATTTGATGACATAAATGAAGTGGATGAAATTTATTTCGAGTGGGTGGAATTTATTTCAAGAGGAGGCATAAGTGCAGGGAAAGTGGGAAGGCTAGTGGGATTATTACTTTGTTGTTTTGGTCATGGAAAAAAAAGTGGAGAGGGAGAGCTGAGAGGAGGGAAGAAAATAGGAGAGGGATAACTTGGACTTCGATGGTATAGTTTGTAATGGGGAGGGTGTTGGATCAAGAAATGAGAGACACTACCACTATGGTTGGACTTGGACTGAAAATGATAGAAAACTTGTGGATATTCCGTAGACTAAGAAGTTAGTTAAACTTTCTTAATCAACAAGGTAATATATTCAATTAGATAGTCCCAACATAAATACAACAAAGAAGTACTTTTTAATTGAATGCCATTTTCAAAATTCTAGTTAATTTTCAATATAAAATTATTAAATTACATTGTATTGTTTTTAAATTGAAAATTGAATAAAAAAAAACAATAGTAATCATTGAAAATGTTTCCAATTCTCTAAGTAACTAGGGATTGCTTGAGGCATAGAAAAATTATCTTTTAAGTAAATGGCCCATGTTTTGAATGAATCAATTAAGCCCTATTTTGAGGATCTCTCCACTAAAATGAACTTTGTTAAAGGAGTCCAAATTCATCAATTTATTCTTGGTTTGGATTTTATTTGTTAATATATCTTGTAAAGGCAAACAAATAATAAATTGTGAGTATCGATATATTGACTTTTTTTCGTAACAAAAAAAGTGTTGCTCTTAGTTGTTGGACTTAGAATCGATTGTTTGTGTAAGAGTAAGAAATGATGGAAATGAGGAATACCTATATAAAAATAGGTAATCTCTCCTTATACCGATGGACATTAACTAAAAATTTTGTGTTTAAAAAAAAATGAGAAGTAGACCTGTGAAAGCGTAAAAATCATGGTTGAAAGAAGTTCCACAGTATAACAGATAGTAATATGATTCTTACATTGCTCTCTATAGGGTTCATGGTCATTGCTTTTTTTCATACTCTACGGGGTTCATGGTCGTTTCTTTTTTCCTTAAGATGGGATGTGAGAGGTAGATGAAATGGTGTTTAAATGTTAACACAATTATAGCATTCTAGATTTAAATAAGGATGGTTGCAAGGCAGCTAGTCCTTGCCTAGCTGGAGTGAGTTCTAAATAAGGAAGAGAATGATTTCTCAGTTGATTTACTGAACTGTGGGCATCACGTTAACTGAGCAGGGCAGGGAGTGAGTTCTCAGTTGATTTTACTGAACTCTGGGCATTAGGTTAACTGAGCCTTTGAGGTGAAAGGCCATAGGTTTATTTTGATGTGCTTACGCGGATTTGCAGAGCATCGATATCATTCCACATTCAACATCTTTAACCATCAGCGGACTGGAACTCGAATCACCCGCATCCTCATCAACAGTTCTATCCACCTCAGCCTTCAAATACTTTAGCTTAATAAATTAGACACCTATAAATTTCACCGATATCATTCCACATTCAACAGCTTTGACCATCAGCAGATTGGAGCTCGTGTCACTCGCGTCCTCATCAGCAGTTCTGTCCACCTCCACCTTCAAATACTTTAACTTAATAAATTAGATACCTAGAAATTTCACATCCCATTAATAAAGAGAGAAACATCAGGAGAGGTAGGGATTTTACATCAAAATTTCTTTCCAAATCTATCACAGCTTTCTTGTGAACTTTGTTCCTTCTGTTATAATAATAAGATAGAAGCGTATCTTACCAATTTTATTATGCACTGCTACATTATGTTAATGCAATTGTTTTGTTACTGTAATTATGTAATTATTTTAATGTAAGAAAATTATTACTGCATGTACCTGATATATCAGATGAATCTTGAAAACATTAAAGGGAATGAAAATGCAAGGTACTTGAGTTTCCCAGAAAATTTTCCAGCAAATGGATTCCATGAAATCGCAGAACAAGGAATCTAATTTTTTAGCGTGATTAACTATATTCAGATCCAGTTTCTTGAAATCACTTTGAAAGGAGATTGGAGCTTAATATTGGAGTTGTAGCTCGTAAAACTAAATTGTGCCTGAACATATGCATTATTTCCTCATAATGAGGAGAAGATAAATATAGTCTGTCGGAATACACACACAATCTGACACACAGAGAAATCAAATATCAGGAAATACTGTTTGAAACAGGCCTTTAGTTTAAACTATGAGAACATTATAGTTTTCTTTCAGTCTACCTCGCATCAAGGAAAAGTTGAAGAAAGCATAAATTTGAAGCAAATGAATGGCTATTAGCTCAATAATAGAAGAAAATGCAAAATATCCATCAAAGTTTATGTATTTAGAAGTAAGAATGTATTATATAAAATATTAGTTCGAACTGCATACTTGAAATCAATGCAGAAAAAATTTAGTTCTCAACTTAACTGAATTTCTTGTCCGACGAAAATAACAAAGAATATTTGGATTTTAGTTTTGGACTGCCTTGAGCTTCCCGTCCAACCAAAATAATTAAGAATGTTTAGCATATATTGCCTCTGATTACAAGAATAAAGATGTTTATCTTAAACTACATCTAAATTAAGGGTGATTCTGAAACACACGTGCAATTTAAAAGCAACAACACAAAGATTTTAGCTCTGGACAAACCTAAACTTTTTGTCCGTCCAAAACAACAAATAATATTTGGATTTTTTCTAGAAAAATAACAAAACATTCATGTATTAGAAAGAATTTTTTACATATTCAATCGATCTTTAACCAGGGGGACAACACTAGTAACAGGTGACCTTCTGATCACGGATCAAGATCTTCTATGTTAACAAAAACCCCTGACTCCCAGTGAGGCAAACATTGCAAAAATAATATTTGGATACTAACCTAAATTTCTTGTCCGACCAAAATAACAAGGAATATTAGGCTAGGATTACCTTTGTTTCGAAGAATATCGATGTTTAGCTTAAATTACAACTAAATTAAAGACTCAGAAGCACACCGGCAATCTACTAGCTCAAGATTGCTTGAATCTTAAAGCAGGGAAAATTTTAGGGGCTAATATTCGTAGATGGGCTAATTTTCCATGTTTTTTCCAAAAATAAGATTTGCCAATTCCCATTTTTTCTAAAAGTGATTCGCCCAAATTTTATTGAAAAAAATATTTTACCTTAAAAATTGCCAAAATTTAATAAAGACTATATAAAATCATTAGCATTTTTAATATTTTTACTAAAATATCACTAATCATTTTATAGTTTTCATATTACGGATTAGTAAGATTCGCCAAGGTTTCTAATATTTAAGATAAGTTTCCATCCTTAAAATTTTCCCTGTCCTAAAGCCATGAAAAAGCCAAAGCATGCTGGATAGTGAAAGCAAACCGTACCCAGAAAAGCACAAATTTGTTACATAGACCAAGAACATATACCAAGGGAAAAGTTATTTTTCACAAATATATCGAGCCCAAATCAGCAGAAAAAATGGTCATTTAGTGAGATGCACTAATTATTTAAAAAAAAAAAAGAGGCAGTAAAAAGTTAAAAGAATGAGCGAGAGTGAAAATACACAGTGATAACTTTTTTTTTTTGTAAATATAGTAGGGCCTCTCTATTTTCTATTGATATTTGCAAGCAGGTTACAAAATTATAGTTCAATTGGTGGCCTCAACCTGCCCGAAGGAAACCAGGTCTGTTGGCCATCTTAGTGCATGAAAAGCATACCAAAATTGAAAAAGTTTCTTCCGTCTAAAACCCTCATGGGCTATCTATTCAAGAGCATACCTATCTACATTCTGGTAATAGAAACTAAGTTCATTCGAAATTGCAAATTTCATAAAACAATAGTAATAAGGAACCTCTAGCCATTAGAAGAGGAAACAGGAGCTGGGTCTTTGACATTAGACCCTGGCATATCCACTTGCTGGAGTTGCTAGAGCTACTTTTCCATCCAGCCCACCCTGTCATCAAGTCCGCCCATACGGTCAGCTGCCTGGTACTGGGTGATCTTAATATGATAAAGATGGTTCTGCATATCGTGTAGCATGTCCATAATGCGAGATTCTAACTTTGTAGAGTCAAGCTCAGTCTGGGAAGGGTGGAAACTCTGCATAGCCTTCGCAAGAAGGCATTTAACTCTCCAGTAGGTATGTATAGTCTGATGGAATAACGTGAGACGGCCTCGGGTGTTTCCTGGATCAGATATGAAGTCTAGAATCTCTTCTTCTGCTTCAATGTCTTCAGGGTCTATCTGAATATCTCTCTCCCATCCCTGAATCTCCTGACGGACCTTGGAAGAATTTCCTAAAACTATGTCACACCTCCAATTTCATGCAGAAAAAAAAAAATTCCTTTGCGAATGCAAGCTTGTGAGCCTAGGGTTATTATGACATTTCAATATTTTCACGATGATAGTTTTCATTTCATCATGTTGCAATAATACCCTCTACCACTATCTCTCGTCTTATGTTATTGTTATTATAATTAGGGAGATGGTTTATACGAACCTATTCTTTACACAGGTCTCGTATAGCCACTCTCCTTTAGCTTAATGGTCATATATCCCATTTATGAAATTATTGAATTCACACGTAAACCATATGGACTATGAACCTATATTATATAAAATGCATTGTAGGAGTTGTTGCCCCAAGGCACTTTCGACCTTTCTAATAGCCATTGTTACGATGTTTACGTTATATATATGGTTATAGCATTTTCATAAAATTCGATGTGCATATTATTATGAATGGACTTTCCTCATGCGTTTGGCATTATCATGTACATGCGCCTGGGTTGATATGACCACCCATCCTGGTACCTCAGATTTTAAATCGATTTAATATATAGTACTGGCATTGTGATTATTCTGCACGTCGAGCGCATCATCACTCTAGATTTGGGTTTCTCTGTGCCTCGTCATGGTGGAATTTTTATCCACGTCAGGCATTGTGATAACTAAATGAGTGTTGTATGGTCTTATGCCCTTTCGTTGGCTTACGTGGTGAGTCCACGTCGCTGGCATACCCAGCCTACGTGGTGATCAACACCTACGCTGATACTTGCACAGGACATATGGAATTCAATTCGCATCTGCATCCATAAATTTGATACGATGGTATTAACTCTCCAAGGCTATCCCTCGATCCATGGCTTAACTGTTTCGATTCTGCCAAGTAGATGATGGCGATCATTTTCAGTTAGGGTTCAGGTTGTTTAGTGAAGGCTTATATAAGTTCTGAGTGTGGAGTTAAGTCAGTTTCCATGTTCATCAGTTGCAGGCCTCCTCTGCGTCTGCACCATTCCACTTCTGCCGAGGGTTTCGACTCTCCGTTGCAGAGAAGAAGTATGGCACCTCTCGTTCCTCAACACGCGGTCAGGTAATTCCTCCATGCACATTTTAATTCTATTGCAGGTGTGAATGATTCATAATTAGTTTGTAAAGGCCATACACTTACTCTAAATATATATATTGAATCATCAGTAAGGTGAATGCGTCTGGTTTGTTTTTCGATATTCAAGGTATCCGTTCAGTGCAGGGTGTAGTTGGTTTCTATTTTCAAGGTTATCGTCGACCCTTCTTTGGTTATATTTAAATTGCGACTGATTTGTTCTATACCTCTTGGGTAGCCTGCGTCGCCTCTCCTCAGGCGGACGTCTCCTGTTCCATGGAGCTTTATGAGGTATATTCTTATTCGTGCCCTCTCCGCATATAATTGTTGATTTCGTCGTGTTATACTCGAGGGTAATTTGTATTAATCCCTCTCTGTGCAATGTTTGATTGCATGGCTCGACGCGTCTGAGATTGGCATTCCACAGGTAATAGTTTTAATACCAAACTTATTTTATTCATACGCTTATTTCTCTACGATGGCGCAATGACTAACTCGCATTTTGGGTCGATTTTTTCTTCTACAGGTAAATCCGGAGGACTCATGTGTACTTATGACAGTAGATAGTGACCCTTTCAATCATATGGACGCTAACATCGGTCTCTTGGCCGTCCAGTTCGGTATACTTATGGGGTTACTTCCCCTCTCCTAATGCGTTGTCTCGTGAGCGTCGAAACAATGCTTCTCTTGTGATGCTGCGCAAGGTTACTTACGGAACGAGACTCTCCCCGAGTCGGGGTTTTTTTTTTTTCTTCTTGTTAGCGTTGTCATCCTTGGATGGCGCTTGTCTAAATTCGTTCTGTTGAGATAGGGGTTGTGAGTTATATACCCCCTATTGTCTTAGGTCTAATTTAATATACTCTGCCACAGTTGAAATGTACAGGGACTGTATGAATAGTGCATATGATTTCATACCATGGCATTTTTCTTTGTTTGATTTTCTCGTCTGAACCATATTTGTTTTCCGGAAATGCTATTGACATTCCAGATTTCTTAATTGCATACATCAGGATTTACAGGTAGTTATATATGATATTTATCTATTCTTCTGATGCACTGTGTTCACTCTTTTCTGTGGGAAATCTACACTTTGGTACTTATACCATAATTACAGTTGCCTCTGCTCCTGGTTACACTGAACTGGTTTTATACCTATCTGTCTAGACATATGAAAAGCTTGGTGGAAATTTATGAGACCATTCTCAATTATCAATAGATGGTTAATATGTATGAAAGTCTAGAATTTATGTTTTCTTATTTTCCAAAGTTATACAGGCATAATTCTATTCTCCAGTTTCTTCTCATTTTCTTGTAATTAGTTACAGCTCTTATCTACCTATGTGTTTGATGGTAGCTAGTTCTGAAGAGCTGGTAATGGAATTTGAACTCTTTTCACTTCCCTCATAGTCAAGGGAATATTGGTTACATAAATGCTACTATGTATAATGTTGAAATTTATTTATTTCTTGCTCCTATGCTTCTCAACTGCTTACTCATAATTTATGCACTCTATGTGTTCATTCTCAGTACCATGATGTTAGAATAGTTCCAAGAGGCCATTGTCTGGTATTTTTTTTTTTTTTTTATAAATATCTACTCCTTTCCTCCACTAGAGTAAGGGGCTTATGGACTACCTTGTTGTCTTAGACCATTGGATTTCCGGGAATTATAGTGGAGTATTTGGCTGAACCTGAGGTCAGTCTATTGAGTCTCTCCCTCTGTTCTTTCATAGACAGTATAAGTTGTAACTCATATCCTGCTATTGTTCTGGTGTACTATAGTGAATTCCATTTCTCTCTATGATAACTGTAATAAAAATTATGCTAGGAAACAGAAGTAGATTAAAAACAATTTCACAATGTTTCCTGAAAGAACAAGGTTTCCTCAGATTTAGACCCACCTTGGGTTTAAACATTCTGTGGAATTCTACTTTACAGGATGTTCCTTTACAACTATACGGAGTGATTAGGTTACTACCTGGTGATTACATTTTGTTAAATGAAGACTAATAATATGAAATAACTTAGAAATAAATTTTGTTTTTATATGTAGCCAATTCATACCATAATAAACAAGAAGACAATTTTTCTCAGAGACATACCACACGTGCAGTAGACCAACCTCCCAACCTTAGAGTTCTTCTGTCTCCCAGAACTCAACCCCGAGCTAAGATCACCTCCTGCAGCAAATTAACCCCTAATCTGTACAAGAGCAGCTTATTTAAGCTATTGTTCCCGAAAGCATGTTTCTAATTCTGCGTCCAGAATCTCAGGATGCTTTTCTTCTTGTTTGCCTAGGCTTCCCAATTTAGGGATTCTTTAAAGCTGTTTTATGCTTTTCCTCAGCTTTTCCAGCTTTTTTTACCTCTTCCCAACTACTTTCCTCATCATTGGGGAAATTCAGATTTTTCCTCAAAAATCTAAATTTAAAACTTACTGTCTTTCAAGGATTTTTGAAAGATTGTGGGGAAATATTTGCCTCATCCATCCTCATAGATTTAGCAAGTGATCTCATCATCTCATTTTCGGTCAATTTGCACCACAATAATTTATTCATTTCCTCAATTAAATGTTTAATGACATTCACAAAATAATTATCCTTTGGGGTCCACTCCCCTTAGGATGTAAAGTTCAAGTATCTAACTTTAAAATGCAATCACATGAATTGGGGGTGTTACATATTCCCCCTCTAAAAATAAACACCGTCCTCGGTGTTGTTATTCAACTACTAGAGTTTATTTTGCAAATAAAAATGGATATTTTTCCATCATTTCAGCCTCTCGTTCCCAGGTAGCTTCTTCAGCAGTAAAGTGCGTCCACTGCACCTTTACTTTTGCTATCGTCCTGCTTCTCAATTCAATTTCTTCCCGCTCCAATATTTGAAGTGGTTCTGGCAGAAACTCCCCTTCTGGTTCCACCTGTACAACATTCCAATCAATTATGTGAGAAGCATCATGTACATATCTTTTTAACAATGCAACATGAAATACATCATGAACTCTAACATGGGGTGGTAAGGCCAGCTTGTAAGCCACTGGTCCTATCCTTTCTAATACTTCAAAGGGACCACAGTATCTAGGGGCCAATTTTTCACAACTCCCGGCATAAAGGGTGCTCTTTTTGGGTTTAATACACAAATATACATGCTCCCCAACTTTAAATTCTCTATGCACTCTTTTCTTATCTGCATAACTCTTCTGGCGATCTTGTGCTGTCTTGATGTTCTTTTGTATCTGTTTGACAATTCCTTCCATTTCTTGTAAAGCATCTGGTCCCAACATTAGTTTGTCTTCTGGCTGACTCCAGCTCAAAGGAGTACGACACTTCCTTCCATACAGTGCTTCAAACGGACTCATTTTGATGGAGGATTGATAGCTGTTATTATAAGCAAATTCAACTAAATGTAAGAAATCTTCCCACTTTGAAGGTCTATCCATCACATACATTCTCAGCATGTCCTCCAAAATTTGATTAGTTCTTTCCGTTTGACCATCAGTCTGAGGGTGGTAGGCGGTGTTAAAATTCAATTTAGTGCCCATTCCTCTAAATAACCCCTTCCAAAAGGCTGCTGTAAATTTAGCATCCCTATCAGACACAATCACCTTAGGAACTCCATGGAGCCTTACTATCTCCTTCAGGAACACATTCGCTACTTGAGTTGTTCCAAAGGTGGATTTCACTGGTATAAAGTGAGCAGCTTTGGTTAAAGTGTCTACTACTACCATGACAGAATCATGTTGGTATTTGGTTTTGGGTAATCCTGTAATGAAGTCCATGGAAACGGTGTCCCACTTCCATTCTGCAATGGGCAAAGGGTTCAGAAGGCCGGCAGGATGCTGATGTTCAACCTTAACTAATTGACATTCCATGCATCTACTAAAATATTCTGCTACCTCTCTCTTCATTCCTGGCCAGAACAACTTCTTTTTCAGGGCTGTTAACATTTTCTGATACCCTGGATGTCCTGCATAAGGTTTTTTGTGGTACTCATCCATAATTTCTCTTTTTAGAGACTCTACATTGGGAATATACAATCTGTTCTTATAACAAATCAGCCCTTTTTGGTTTTGGGTAAAATCAGTTTTCTCCTTTTTCTGTAATTTTACCAGAAGTGTTTCATAATTTGGGTCTTGATTTGCTGCCTTATTCACCAATTCTTCTACATCTATCTGAGCACTACTTCCAATATTATTGATATGCTGACAAGCATTTCTGCTCAATGCATCAGCAACTTTATTCTCCTTCCCTCTAATATGTTTTATATCCATGTCAAACTCGCTTAAAAAGGACAGCCATCTGGCTTGTCTGGCATTCAACTCAGTTTGGGAAAAGAAATATTTGAGACTAATATGATCACTCATCAATGTAAATTTTTTCCAAGAAGATAGTGCCGCCACATTTTCAAAGCATGAATAACAGCTGCTAACTCTAAATCATAGCCACTATAATTCTGTTCATGTATCTTCAGTTTCCTGGATTCATAGGCAATCACTGAATTTTCCTGCAAAAGAACTCCTCCCAATCCTTCTCTACATGCATCCGTACATACCACAAATTCCTTATCAGGATCTGCAATCTTCAGTATAGGGGCTGTGGTAAGTTTCAGCTTTAATTGGTCAAAATTGCTTTGGCATTTTTCAATCCATTCAAACTTGACACCTTTCCTCTGTAAGGAAGTGATGGGATGGGCTATGGCAGAAAATCTCTCCACAAATCTGCGATAATAGCCGGCAATCCCCATGAATGATCTAACTGCTGAAACATCAGAGGGTACTGGCCATTCTTTTATAGCCTTTATCTTCTCCGGATCAACAGCAAGGCCTTGTTCAGAAATAATATGACCCAAGTATTGAATCTTGTCCTTATAGAACTCACATTTGCTAAATTTAGCGTATAGCTGATTTTGCTTTAGAGTTTGCAGCACTATCCTCAGGTGTTCTTTGTGTTCCTCTTCACTGTTTGAGTAAACTAAAATATCATCTATGAACACAAGGACAAATTTATCCAAATACTTGTTTAACACACTATTCATTAGGCACATGAATGTGGCAGGGGCGTTTGTCAAACCAAAAGGTAGAACTACAAATTCGTAGTGGCCATACCTGGTTCTAAAGGTTGTTTTGCTGATGTCTTCCTCTTTAATTCTGAGCTGGTGGTAACCTGTTCTTAAGTCAATTTTTGAGAATACTGAAGCTCCTCTCACGTGATCAAAAATATCATCAATTCTAGGTAAAGGATATCTATTTTTAATGGTCAACTTATTCAGTTGCCTATAATCAATGCACATCCTAAAAGTTTCATCTTTCTTTTTCACAAACAGCACTGGTGCTCCCCAAGGAGACACACTCGGTCTGATATACCCTTTATCTAGCAGTTCTTGCAATTGAATTTTCAGTTCTATAAGTTCAGGAGGACTCATTCGTTAAGGTGCTCGTGAAACAGGTGTTGCTCCTGGCACCAGATCGATTGAGAAGTCAATCTCTCTTTTTGGGGGGAGATGAGGGATTTCCTTTGGAAAAAATTCCTTGAATTCTCTTATTACTGGTACAGCATCCAGTAATTCTTCTTCAGTTTTCTGTTCTGTTTCTTCCACATGCACTGCATAAACTTGGTATCCTTTTCTAGCTGTTCTTTTTAATTGCAATGCTGAAATTTGTCTTACAGAAATAGGTTTTGGTTTCCCTTTGAGAATAAATTTTTTCCCTTCCTCATCTACACAATGCAAGGTCTTATCCCAACAATTCATCAAAGCTTTCTTCTTTTCCAGCCAATCCATTCCTATCAATAGATCATATGACCCTAAGGGCAGAATGTTCAAATTCACTTCTGTTCGAAACTCATTTAATTGGATTTCTGTTCTGGGCAGTTTATGTGTTACCTTTCTTTTTGTTCCAGTGGCCAGCTGTACCAACCATGACTGTTGAAATTTTTCAGTTTTTAAGTTACATTTTTCTACAATATTTGGGCTAATGTAACTCAAAGAAGCACCTGGATCAATCAGAACAGAAACAGGTAGGTCATAAATCTTACCCTCCATTTCCACCATGGTTGCTTGATGTTCTGCTTGCCGATTTTCCAGGGCTGCACTGATAGTTGGTATGTTTCTGGCTATATCATTTACTGTTGTCGCTTCCCGATCCCTCATGAGCATATGAACATTTCGGTGGGGGCAGTCCCTCAAAAGATGGGGTTCTCCACAGCCCCAACATTTCAAGGGCTCCTTCATTCTGACTGTTCCCTCTTTTTTACTGTCTCCATCTATTGGTTTCGATGCCACTTGAGATTGTGCAGTTTGACTTTCTTTGGGTTTACTAAACCTTTTCCGTTGATGATCTTTGCCAAAATTCTTCAGATAGGCTGGTTTCTGTTTTCTCCCTTTGAATTCATTCTTACTTACCCAACTTTTTCCTTGATCAGTTTTTCCTTTGAACTATTGGTAACACAATCTAGCTTTTCTAACAACTTTGTCCATTGTTTTTGGATTATCAAACTCAATTTTCTCTTTGTAGACCATAGGCAAACAATTCAGAAACCTCTGTACCTTGGCCTTTTCTTCCCTTATATAAGGTACATATCTTAATAGATTGGTAAACTTAGTAACAAACTCATCAATAGTGAGCTGTCCCAATCTAAGGTCATGAAATTCTTTTGCTTTGTCATCATAGTACCGCTCATTCAAGTAGTGATTCTTGAATTTAGCCTGGAAATCTTCCCAATTAACTGTCTTTTCATATATGGCATGCACCATCTTTGTCTCCTCCCACCACAAGGTAGCCTTACCTTGCAGCCGGTAGACAGCTAATCTGGCCTTTAGATTGCTTCCATATTCATAAACCTGGAAATACTTAATCATATTCAGCAGTCAGGCTTCAGCATCCTCCTCCTTTTCCACATCATAGGAGGGAGGTTTGATTTTTCAGAATTCCCCTTGTAATTCCTTTTTCTGCTTATTATGATGTCGAATAGCATCTTCCTCATCAGATTCATCAGTTTTCCTCTTTTCGGAACCTTTGCCTTCTTGGCTGTTCCATGAGGTTAATTCCTTGATGAGCTTTTCCTACTCCTCACTGGCTAATGACAATCTGTCATTCTGGCTTTTTATCTCAGCCAATTCTTGTTGCAACTTTTGCAACATAGCCATCATGGCCGCATTGGGATCTGGCTCACCACGGAGATCTACATAATTCCCACCACCTTCTTCCATTCTATCACCTCATTGTACACTACATAGCACAGGTCAGTGAACAGAAAACAAAACAACAAAACAAACTTTTGCTACAACAATAAAATTACACAGTGAGTACACAGCAATCGTGAGCACAAAGTCACCAGCCCAGTTTTATAACTTGGGCTCTGATACCATTTGTCACACCTCCAATTTCACCCAGAAAAAAAAATTTTCCTTTGCGAATGCAAGCTTGTGAGCCTAGGGTTATTATGACATTTCAATCTTTTCACTATGATAGTTTTCATTTCATCATGTTGCAATAATACCCTCTACCACTATCTCTCGTCTTATGTTATTGTTATTATAATTAGGGAGATGGTTTATACGAACCTATTCTTTACACAGGTCTCGTATAGCCACTCACCTTTAGCTTAATGGTCATATATCCCATTTATGAAATTATTGAATTCACACGTAAACCATATGGACTATGAACCTATATTATATAAAATGCGTTGTATGAGTTGTTGCCCCAAGGCAATTTCGACCTTTCTAATAGCCATCGTTACGATGTTTACGTTATATATATGGTTATAGCCCTTTCATAAAATTCGATGTGCATATTATTATGAATGGACTTTCCTCATGCGTTTGGCATTATCATGTACATGCGCCTGGGTTGATATGACCACCCATCCTGGTACCTCAGATTTTAAATCGATTTAATATATAGTACTGGCATTGGGATTATTCTGCACGTCGAGCGCATCATCACTCCAGATTTGGGTTTCTTTGTGCCTCGTCATGGTGGAATTTTTATCCACGTCAGGCGTTGTGATAACTAAATGAGTGTTGTATGGTTTTATGCCCTTTCGTTGGCTTACGTGGTGATTCCACGTCGCTGGCATACCCAGCCTATGTGGTGATCAACACCTACGCCGATACTTGCACAGGACATATGGAATTCAATTCGCATCTGCATCCATAAATTTGATACGATGGTATTAACTCTCCAAGGCTATCCCTCGATCCGTGGCTCAACTGTTCTGATTCTGCCAAGTGGACGATGGCGATCATTTTCAGTTAGGGTTCTGGTGGTTTAGTGAAGGCTTATATAAGTTCTGAGTGTGGAGTTAAGTCGGTTTCTGCGTTCATCAGTTGCAGGCCTCCTCTGCGTCTGCACCATTCCACTTCTGCCGAGGGTTTCGACTCTCCGTTGTAGAGAAGAAGTATGGCACCTCTCGTTCCTCAACACGCGGTCAGGTAATTCCTCCACGCACATTTTAATTCTATTGCAGGTGTGAATGATTCATAATTAGTTTGTAAAGGCGATACGCTTACTCTGAATATATATATTGAATCATCAGTAATGTGAATGCGTCTGGTTTGTTTTTCGATGTTCAAGGTATCCGTTCAGTGGAAGGTGTAGTTGGTTTCTATTTTCAGGGTTATCGTCGACCCTTCTCTGGTTATATTTAAATTGCGACTGATTTGTTCTATACCTCTTGGGTAGCCTGCATCGCCTCTTCTCAGGCGGACGTCTCCTGTTCCATGGAGCTTTATGAGGTATGTTCTTATTCGTGCCCTCTCCACATATAATTGTTGATTTCGTCGTGTTATACTCGAGGGTAATTTGTATTAATCCCTCTCTGTGCAATGTTCGATTGCAGGGCTCGACGCGTCTGAGATTGGCATTCCACAGGTAATAGTTTTAATACCCAACTTATTTTATTCATGTGCTTATTTCTCTACAATGGTGCAATGACTAACTCGCATTTTGGGTCGATTTTGTGTTCTAAAGGTAAATCCGGAGGACTCCTGTGTACTTATGACAGTAGATAGTGAACCTTTCAAACATATGGACGCTAACATCGGTCTCTTGGCTATCCAGGTTGGTATACTTATGGGGTTACTTCCCCTCTCCTGATGCGTTGTCTCGTGACCGTCAAAACAATGCTTCTCTTGTGATGTTGCGCAAGGTTTCTTACGGAACGAGACTCTCCCCGAGTCGGGGTTTTTTTGTTTTCTTCTTGTTAGCATTGTCATCCTTGGATGGCGCTTGTCTAAATTCGTTCTGTTGAGATAGGGGTTGTGAGTTATATACCCCCCATTGTCTTAGGTCTAATTTAATATACTCTGCCACAGTTGAAATGTACAGGGACTGTATGAATAGTGCATATGATTTCATACCATGGCATTTGGCTTTGTTTAATTTTCTCGTCTAAACCATATTTGTTTTCCAGAAATGCTATTGACATTCCAGATTTCTTAATTGCATACATCAGGATTTACAGGTAGTTATATATGATATTTATCTATTCTTCTGATGCACTGTGTTCACTCTTTTCTGTGGGAAATCTACACTTTGGTACTTATACCGTAATTACAGTTGCCTCTGCTCCTGGTTACACTGAACTGGTTTTATACCTATCTGTCTAGAAATATGAAAAGCTTACTGGAAATTTATGAGACCATTCTCATTTATCAATAGACGGTTAATATGTATGAAAGTCTAGAATTTATGTTTTCTTATTTTCCAAAGTTATACAGGCATAATTCTATTCTCCAGTTTCTTCTCATTTTCTTGTAATTAGTTACAGCTCTTATCTACCTACGTGTCTGATGGTAGCTGGTTCTGAAGAGCTGGTAATGGAATTTGAAATCTTTTCACTTCCCTCATAGTCAAGGGAATATTGGTTACATAAATTCTACTGTGTATAATGTTGAAATTTATTTACTTCTTGCTCCTATGCTTCTAAACTGCTTACTTATAATTTCTACACTCTATGTATTCATTCTCAGTACCATGATGTTAGAATAGTTCCAAGAGGCCATTGTCTGGTCTTCTTTTTTTATTTATTTATAAATATCTACTCCTTTCCTCCACTAGAGTAAGGGGCTTATGGACTACCTTGTTGTCTTAGACCATTGGATTTCCGAGAATTATAATGGAGTATTTGGCTGAACCTGAGGTCAGTCTATTGAGTCTCTCCCTCTGTTCATTCATAGATAGTATAAGTTGTAACTCATATCCTGCTATTGTTCTGGTGTACTATAGTGAATTCCATTTCTCTCTATGATAACTGTAATAAAAATTATGCTAGGAAACAACATCAGATTAAAAACAATTTCACAATGTTTCCTGAAAGAACAAGGTTTCCTCAGATTTAGACCCACCTTGGGTTTAAACATTCTGTGGAATTCTACTTTACAGGATCTTCCTCTACAACTATACAGAGTGATCAGGTTACTACCTCGTGATTACATTCTGTTAAATGTAGACTAATAATATGAAATAACTTAGAAACAAATTTTGTTTTTATATGTAGCCAATTCATACCATAATAAACAAGAAGGCAATTTTTCTCAGAGACATACCACTCGTGCAGTAGACCAACCTCCCAACCTTAGAGTTCTTCTGTCTCCCAGAACTCACCCCCGAGCTAAGATCACCTCATGCAGCAGATTAACCCCTAATCTGTACAAGAGCAGCTTATTTAAGCTATTGTTCCCCAAAGCATGTTTCTAATTCTGCGTCTAGAATCTCAGGATGCTTTTCTTCCTGTTTGCCTAGGCTTCCCAATTTAGGGATTCTTTAAATCCGTTTTATGCTTTTCCTCAGCTTTTCCAGTTTTTTTTACCTCTTCCCAACTACTTTCCTCATCATTGGGGAAATTCAGATTTTTCCTCAAAAATCTAAATTTAAAACTTACTGTCTTTCAAGGATTTTTGAAAGATTGTGGGGAAATATTTTCCTCATTCATCCTCACAGATTTAGCAAGTGATCTCATCATCTCATTTTTGGTCAATTTGCACCACAATAATTTATTCATTTCCTCAATTAAATGTTTAATGACATTCACAAAATAATTATCCTTTGGGGTCCACTCCCCTTAGGATGTAAAGTTCAAGTATCTAACTTTAAAATGCAATCACATGAATTGGGGGTGTTACAGGTTAGGCTAGGCTAGGCTAGGCTAGGCTAGAATAGGCTAGGATAGGCTAGGATAAGCTAGGGTAGGGTAGGCTAGGCTAGGCTAAGCTAGGCTAAGTTTAGGTTAGGTTAGGTTAAGTTAGGTTATGCTAAGCTAGGCTAGGCTAGGCTAGGCTAGGCTAGGTTTAGGCTAGGTTAGGCTAGGCTAGGATAGGTTAGGATAGGTAGGCTAGGCTAGGCTAGGTTAGGGTACGGTAGGATAGGTTAGGCTAGGGTGAGTTAGGTTAGGTTAGGGTAGGTTATGTTAGGCTAAGCTAGGGTAGGGTATGGTAGTCTAGGGTAGTTTAGGCTAGGTTAGGTAAGACTAGGCTAGGCTAGGCTAGGCTAGGTTAGGCTAGGCTAGGCTAGTTTAGGCTAGGCTAGGTTAGGCTAGGTTAGGCTAGGCTAGGCTAGGCTAGTTAGGCTAGGTTAGGGCAGGCTAGGATAGGCTAGGTTAGGTTAGGCTAGGGTAGGCTAGCTTAGGTTAGGCTACAAAAGGTTAGGCTAGGATAGGTTAGGCTAGGGTAGGTTAGGTTAAGCTAGGCTAGGCTAGGCTAGGTTAGGCTAGGTTGAGGATACGTTTGGTTAGGTTAAGTTAGGTTAGGCTAAGCTAGGCTAGGCTAGGCTAGGCTAGGCTAGAATATGCTAGGATAGGCTAGGATAAGCTAGGCTAGGCTAGGCTAGGCTAGGCAAGGCTAGGCTAGGCTAGGCTAGGCTAGGTTAAGCTAGGGTAGGTTAGGCTAGGCTAGGCTAGGTTAGATTAGGCTAGGCTAGGCTAGGCTAGGCTTGGCTAGAGTAGGTTAGGCTAGGCTAGGCTAGTTTATGCTAGGTTACGTTAGGGTAGGTTAGTTTAGGCTACTTGAGGCTAGGTTAGGTTAGGCTAGGCTAGGTTAGGTTAGGTTAAGGTAGGCTAGGTCAGGTGAGGTTAGGTTAGGTTAGGCTAGGTTAGGCTAAGCTAGGTTAGGTTAGGTTAGGTTAGGTTAGATAGGCTAGAGTAGGGTAGGCTAGGCTAGGATAAGCTAGGGTAGGCTAGTTTAAGCTAGGCTAGGCTAGGCTACGTTAGTGTAAGCTAGGTTAGGTTAGGTTAGGCTAGGCTAGGCTAGGCTAGAATAAGCTAGGCTAGGCTAGGCTAGGCTAGGATAGGCTAGGCTAGGATAGGCTAAGCTAGGCTAGGCTAGGCTAGGCTAGGGTAGGTTAGGCTAGGCTAGGCTAGGTTGGGCTAGGCTAGCTTAGGCTAGGCTAGTCTAGGTTAGGATAGTGTAAGGTAGGGTAGGCTAGGTTAGGTTAAAGTAGGCTAGGGTAGGCTAGGCAAGGTTAGGTTAGGCTAGGTTAGGCTAGGTTAGGTTAGGTTACGTTAGGGTAGGTTAGGTAGGCTAGAGTAGGGTAGGGTAGGTTAGGGTAGGCTAGGCTAGGCTAGGCTAGTCTAGGCTAGGGTAGGCTAGGCTAGGCTACGTTAGGCTAGGCTAGGTTAGGCCAAGTTAGGTTAGGCTAGGTTAGTCTAGGTTATGCTTGGGTAAGTTACGCTAGGTTAGGCTAGGGCAGGTTAGGCTAGGCTAGGCTAGGCTAGGCTAGGCTAGGCTAAGTTAGGCTAGTCTAGGCTAGGCTAGGTTAGGCTAGGTTAGGCTAGGCTAGGGTAGGCTACGTTAGGCTAGAATAGGATAGGTTAGGCTAGGCTCCCTAGGTTAGGATAGGTTAGGCTAGGCTAGGTTAGGTTAGGTTAGCCTAAGTTAGGGTAGGTTAGGCTAGCCTAGGTTAGGATAGGTTAGGCTAATTTAGGCTAGGGTAGGATAGGGTAGGCTATGTTAGGCTAGTGTAGGCTAGGCTATGCTATGCTAGGCTAGGCTAGGCTATGTTAGGTTAGGTTAGGTTAGGTTAGGTTAGGTTTGGCTAGGGTAGGTTAGGTTAGGTTAGTGTAGGGTAGGATAGGCTACGTTAAACTAGGGTGAGTTAGGATAGGCTAGGACAGGCTAGGCTAGGGAATGGTAGGCTAGGTTAGGTTAGGATAGGTTAGGATAGGAGACATGCATGATGATTAACCTCAATTTTTCTATGTTAAAACTATATTATATTTCATGATCTTTGGACCACCCTTGAATTTCCAAACATTTGGTGGATGTCCTGAATTTCTAGAGTTGATGTCATTACAAAGCCAGAGGTGCGCTATAAAAAAATGACACAAGATTAATAATTTATTTACATTTTCACATTGAATTTCCATAAGTTAAAACATATATTTCTCTAAAGGTATAATTATAAAGAAAGTGTTTAGATTTGTTGCGAGCATGGATTTTTAATCGATGATATTATGCTTGTATCTATGGTACCATATTTTTAATGACATATTATAATTCGTATGGACAGGAGAAACCCTAAGGTTAGGGAATTAGGGCCACTTTATTAGCATTGGCAAGGAGAAAGTGCAACCTTTTCAGGCTTACAACATAAATACAAAACACTACAGGAAAAACCTAAAAAGAAATTTAAGGTAGTGTGTCACTTCTCCCAGATCCAGCTTTCTACACATACCACTTGTCACGTCTCCCAGACCTAGCTTCCTACACATATAACATAACTCAGATATTCTTCGCTTTATGCGCCAGATAACATTGATAGTTTTTATACTGAATCACTTACAAATTCAGACTGTTATCCGGGGTTGAAACTCTTTTCAGTACTTATAGACAGCCATGGAATATAAGAATTTCCATGTGAATTTTTGGGCTTGACCTCCCCTCTTCTCAGTCCCTCTAGTAGACTTATATATCTGTATATATATTACTTTTTATTTCTCATGTTTTTCTTTTCAGAGTTTTGTCCAACTCTAGATGATTGCTAGGCCCTTCCTCAACTTTCCAGTTTGCAGGCCTTATAAAATTTTCAACATTTTAAAGTTTCAGCATCGAGGTATAGATGTATGCCTCCTTGCATACATCTATCTATACTCAGTTAACCTCCATTGCTCCAACTACTTTCCCAGCAGTTTATACGGACGGTAAACAGATGCTCTGTTCATTGTATTTTTACATATGCTTACAATCTTCCCTCACACAAACTTATATCACACAATAGATTGTTCAATAGGATTCCCCCCTTATTTTACTGTTACAAACATTCAACATGTGTGACACTCTGGTACAGATTCAACTGTTCCATGGGAAAACTAGGAAACAGATCCTCTTGCTTCAATCAAATGGAGGTAGAGAATACTGAACTGGATAGTTTAGAATCCCTAGTGTTAGATCCTCGTCCTTAGTTAGGATTCAACTTCTGCTTTCCTATGTTACACTTACATTTAATAGAATAATTTAAATTCTAAATTTTTCCAATTATTTCCATTGTAACACAGTTGACATACTGAACCCCATACTGCTATCACAGGGTTGTTGTTTCCTACTTTCTGTTATTGGTTACAGGGAATTCTGTGCCATCAGTATTGTTATGATAGGTTTAGTTGTTTGGTACTTGCTGTTCATGGGTACTGTTTTGTTAACATTTTCTGTTTATACCCACAGAAATTAAATATTCCTTTAAAAGATAGCAAGCTATACCTATACATAGTTATTAGATTTGCTGTTCAATTGATCTATCATCTCTAACCTCATTACTACAAGGTAATCATCCCTACAACCCAACCATTTGTCTCTGCTATCAATAGCTTTAGTTGCAATTACATGAGTTACTGAACAATTAATCAATCTAGCATTTGCATAATGCACCATAACATAACAATTCATAAATTGCATAATGAACCATAACACCAAATTTCATAAAACAGGGATATGTTTAATACAGACTTACAGAAATCTCCAAATTTAGGCATGCACACCTCTACTATGACCAGTCCTTCCAACCTTAGAGTTTGTTTATCTCCAGAACTCACTCCCGAGCTGAGATCCTCCAAGAACAGACTAACCTCAATCTGTTCTGGAGTAGCTTATTTAAGCTATGCTTTCCCCAAAGCCTGTTTCCAATTCTGCGTCCAGAATTTCAGGATGCTTTATTCCTGTTTAGCCTAGGCTTCCCATTTTGGGACTCTTTAAAGCTGCTTTAAGCTTTTCCTCAGCTTTTCCAACTTTTTCTCACCTCTTCCCAACTACTCCTCTTCATTGGGGAAATTTAGATTTTTCCTCAAAAATCTAAATTAGAAATAATTTCTTTCAAGGATTTTTCAAAGATTTTGGGGAAAGTCTTTTTCCTTTTCCATCACCTCATGGATTAGGCATATGATCTCATTTTCTCATTTGGTCATAGTGCATACATAATATTTTATTTATTTTTCATAAATAAATAGTTAACCACATCCACACAATAATTATCCATTAGGGTCCACTCCCCTTTGGATGTATGTTCAAATGTCTCATTTGAAAAGCATAGAACTTGGGGGTGTTACATATTCCCCCTCTGAAAATAAACACCGTCCTCGGTGTTGACAACTATCTACTTAGTTTATTTTGAACATAAATATGAATGCTTTTCCATCATCTCAGCTTCACTGTTCCATGTAGCTTTTCAGCAGTAAAGTGCTCCACTGCACCTTTACTCTAGCTACTGTTCAATCTCGTAATTCAATTTCTTCCCGCTTTCAGAGTTGAAGCGGCTTTGGAAGGAATTTCTCTTCTGGTTCCACCTGGACCACATTCCAATCATCAATGTGAGAAGCATCAAAATTTATAATTTTTTTCCAACAATGAGATATGAAACACATCATGAAATTTACTATGCAAGGGTAAGGCTAATTTATAAGCCATTAGTTTCCCCCCTTTCCAACACCTTCCTCGGTGTTACACTTTAACGTTGACTTTTTCAACTTTGACAAAGATTTCTTCTTTGTTTTTGCTTTGTTTCCAGCAGAGTACTCTCCTGCTTTATGCAGTTGCTTTTCTTTCTACTTCTTTGCAAGAAGTCTGTCCAGAAATCTTTTATTCTGTTTTCCCTGTCCACAATTCATACCAATGTAAGAAATGTTAGGTACATACAATTGATCATCCACAACAACATTCTGCATTTCAATAACTTAAGAATTTCAGTTATTAGTGAAACCGTTCAGGTTCATAATAGTTTAGTGTACTTTTAGTACACTACTTATCCTTTCTTGTTTCTTTAGTGAGGTTTTTTCCTCCCTCAACTTGGTCCAATTCAGCTTTTCTGGAGTTTCTAGGTGATTTATCTTCACCTTTTTCCTTCTTGTTTCCAGAGTGTACAATTTCCTGTTACACACTTGGCTAAACAATTTGACAATTTTTCATTAGTACTCATAAATGAATGAAAACAATTGTACTATATGCATGATTATACTTACTCTTTCTCAGTTCATCACTGTACTTCCAGTACTTTCTCATTTTATTTATTTATTTATATTTTTTTTTCCTTTTTGGTAGCTGTATGATTTCACACTATTTCCCCTATCTTTGAATTTAAGACTCAGGAAAATTACATAAAATTTACACCAACAAAATTTTTATAGTGTGAATGCATGTAATTACTATCATTCGTCCCATTCACAAATATTACTACTTGATAATGTCAAGATAGAATTTGACTCAATTTCCCCTTTTCAAAGAATTACCACAATTTATACATTTACAAAAAAAAAAATTCTTCACATTCTACTTTGACCACTTATTCTACCACCATAGTATTTATTACTCCTTTAACCATAATTAGAGTAATAATATTCAGCCATATGATAAAATATGTCCTTCCCTTGTACTTGCAGCTTTTAAGGTGAATTCACTTTTAATAATCCCCAGTGAATTATTTCTTCTCCTTTAATTCCGTGGGTATAAAGTTTGAGAAATAAATTAACATGTATGAAGATATTATATTCATACAACTCAACAAGATTAACATTATAACATATAACCAGATCGCCTATATTTATAATGTTAATTGTAGATTTTAACTTATGTCCCACGTGCAATTTGTTTCATTTTAATCTATCATTTCTTATGATAATTATTATTATTTTATATATATATATATATTTCTTATAGTAATTTAAGAATTTACCACTTATATTCAACATACCTCTATTAAATATAAATTGTCATTTTCCTAGTATCCACCTTCCTCTATATGTTCCAATATAAACTTTCCTTCTTCTTTTTGTTCCAATAACTATGGTAATACCTAGTATTATATAACATATTTGGAACATCTATCACCCCGCAATTATTCATTTATAGCTTTTCATGCTTCTAATCAACTTATTGTTATAATGAATATTAATAAAATTTTATTTCAGTTGTTTTAACACCCCCAACTTTTAACTTTAGTTTTAATTACATATATCCATTTCTTAACCTTATCCTGAAGGTTAATTTTTCTATAGATATATAGTCTTGCACACATAATTATTTATACTCAATTCCACCACATTGTATATATATTCCAATAAAGTGAAACATATATAAAATTTTCTTTATAAAGCTCTTTGTTATATGAACCATTATATTTCATATCATTAAATCCTCCACTCTTTTTCATATATATATAGAACCACTCTATATATATATAATCCACAATATATATATAATATAAACTCCATCATATATATATAAAATCCACTATATATAAATACAATCCACCACATATATATAAAATCCACCGCATATATATATATCCACCAGACATATATATAAAGTCCACCCTATATATAATCCAAAGAGTTTACTTAATACTCCCTAAATTCTTTTTCTTATTTAATGTACAAGGTAGCCGTATACCCTCGAACCCACTTACATTTTTCCTTTGTGATGGACTTATAAAGTTTTACTTTGAACCAATACAAGGACAATTGAGATGGTTTCGGCTATTGTTAAGTCAATAATTTATAATAGAATTCCTTTCTATTATTTTCAGCCAAGTAAGCGAATACCTAAACTTACAGGATTTTCGATTAGGGGATAAATAAAATTTGCATAACTCTATGCATAGCCTTTATATATATAAGTACCCCATATATATTTCTACATCCTTTGATAAGGTTGTAGATAGATATATATATATATATATATATATATATATATATATATATATATATATATATATATATATATATATATATATATATATATATATATATATATATATATATATATATAAAAACCTATTCCATACACACACAATTTTATATCACATATATCCTTATATCTAACCTTTGATAATTTATTTACATGCACATGTATGGGTATATAACTAGTCTATATATATCCCACATGCACTTATCATCGTTGTAACATATTTTAAAACGCACATACATATATATAATCGGCATATATAAAGATAGCCATTGTTTTGATATTATTTATTTGGCGATTGCAGATATGGATATATATATATTATACGTATTAGCAAGACACACTTACTGTTATAATTTCATTGAATTGGCAGAATTATGTAATGACACTGTACCTATTATGCAGATGCATTTACACATGCGTTGAAAGGCGTCGATACAGGTATATCGTATACCTATGATTAGATCCGCCGAGATATGACTTTGATACACGTTCAAACTCCTCATCATGGTGGACGGTGAGTCATTTAACAGTGATTCATTATTAACCATGGAGCGCCGAACCCCACTAGGGTAGGTTGATGATTAATACATGGTAAGACCTACCTACCCGGTTTCCATTGCGCGTTTTAGGGTTTGCGCACCTATTTTTAATTCTAGCATTATGGCCATTTGACCGTAGAAGTACACTGATTATATCACTCGGGGTGGTTAATGATACCATTTTCTCATGACCAGGGTTTCGATCCAAACCCTATACTACGCTGTTTATGTTTGCACGTATTAATGATCTTGGTTTTCGATTTTGTTTTGCAGACGACGGATCATGGGCGCGACCGTATGGCGTGCACACCCATAAGCACTGGTATGAGCTTACGGTTGCGTCGTCTAGGTTCGTGACTGTTACAACTCTTTGAACTTTTGTTACACCCACCGCTGTACTGAGCACGCGCTTTACCAACAGCTGGAGAGGGAAAAAAAAGAAGATCTGTAAATTATGCTACCCCTAAAAATCTGAAGAGCGACTTTACTAATCCCACATATACATATGTATTTATATATGTATTTATATATTTTTGTGGGTATTTAATATTCTATCCATAATCCCAACAACACGTGCTCCATTTCATAAATAGTTATTTATTCTACCTATCGGCATATATATAAATGTATGTGGTTAATATCCGAACTATGAAATCATTGCAACATATATATATACGTTTTTTTTTTTTTTTTTTACAACCACATCCCTTCTTTGCTTGTGTTTTGCTTCACATAACACCACACGATTATATCCCATGTGCATTCGCCAAGTAGGGTTTTTGGGATATTAACTTTTAACGCCACATCCATGCGACGGACGAAATATGAAATGAGTAATTATTCTGACGCATGAACGTATTATTCAGATCCACCTTATATGCGGTTATTTCGGCGGCGCGTGTATGCGCTACCATTTTCCATGATTATCGTCGGCCGGTTCCACTGAGATTTAACTTCCGCCATATCTCGTGCAGGTATCCCAAATGGTGACATGGCTTACACCCGCAGTCTATCCCAGCTGGTTGTGTGTAACCAACCGAGGTAAAGTTTCAGTTCTATTTGCCACGTAAGACTTCTCTGAAGTTGCTTGTAGGTAGGAGTGTTCAGGTTGAGCACCTGCCATGACAGCGGTCTGTATTCTCCTTTTTCTCTTGTACTTCCCACGTCGCCTCAGATCGGTTGCTATGAACAGAAGGACCCACGCGTCCCACACCGAAGAAATGCACTCTGCAAGGTTATCGAGTGGCGTCTGCTTTCGCCCATCTCGTGAGAGATTGTTTTTCAAGGTACAGTTCCTGGGGTTACCACCCAGGATGAATCGCACAGCCTTGCCGTCCTTCAGCCGGCTCGAGGCACAACTTTAGAGCTGAATAGATTGGTGGTTAGGGTATAGTACATATTTTTCCAATCGACCCTGGCCTTGAAAATCCATATCGAGATTCTGTGCTACTAGCTGTCGACGCGATTTAAGGTTGAGTCGCTGGCCTTCACACCACATCTTCAATGTACCCTGGCGTGTACTAAGGTCGATTTAGGGTTAGGGTTTCACTTTTTAACCCCCTTCACCCTCAGCTTGTTGTTATTTTATTTTCTGTTTCAGTACTGTTTTCTCTCTGTTTGTTTTCGTATTATTTCATCATGCAGGGATTTAGATAACCGTCAGGCGGTTCTGGTCTTCTTCTGGGCAGCGACCGTGTTTGTTCCAACCCTCCTGCGAACTTCTTTACCTTCCTACAATCCTTCCAGTCTTACGTCTAATCGACATATAGGTTCTCTATTTTCGGTTTTTTTTTTTTTTTGCTACGGTTTAGAAATTTCTGGTTATATTTGAAATCTGCTCTAGGTTGGATTCGTCTCCCCGTTGACATGCAGGGAAAAATCTCAGCTCGCGCGCCACAAATTCGAGCCCTACTAATTTTTCTCCTTTCGTGCTACTGTAGGGACCATCATTTGGTTGGCCGGATGATTTTCTTCCTGGGTTCAGGAAGTGAATGACATATATTTATGTTCATAAGATTCCCTACTTTCATTCAGCTTTTAACTAAATTGAGTCCATTCAGTTTTAGAAACAACACTACTGAAAAGGCGGTTTTGTTTTTCTGGTTCTTATTGTCTTTTTCAAATACATCTATTATCGATTGTTTCTCGGTTGATCATACAGCTCTCAGCGCTACAGACATGCAATATATAAATCGCATTTCACTGGTTCATCATGACATAATCATAGGCGTGCACTATATTTTTTTTTCTCTGGACCTGTTGTTTAACAGTGTAGAGCAGCGCCCGGAATTAAATAATGATTTCGTTTTTCTTTTGGTTATGCCTTAGGTGACCCTTCGGCGGTTAACCATTAGTCATCATTTTACTACCCTCACTGAATGAATAACGATTTCATTTTTTTTTTGCTTTGATGTATTCGGCTGTACAGGATCCCACCATAAGAGTCGTTTCACTATTATACCAACAGAGTTAACCTATTACTCACTCTTTCAGCTATGATGCCATGCCCACACCTAGATAGTTATGACTGTTATGAAATTTCATTACTTTCGTTGCATAAGTGCCGAAGGTTCTTCATATTTTGTTTTCTTTTGATTTAGTTATATACATATATCTGTGACAGTATACCTACTTTAGGTATAATTTCGATTTGCATATATGAATACATGCTCTCGTCATTTATATAGTTAAGTTTTGTGAAAATTGACAGGCAATAGTGTAGTCTGACCATGTGCGGGATTCCAATGGCCATAGCCATATATTATTCATTTTAACATAACTAATTCCTATTATTTTTTTCCTTCTTGCCATATATCGTTCACATATATATAGCTTATGGAATTTTATTTTTTTTGTCGATGTTAAAATGGATTTATTTAGGTTAGTGCTTAATCCTTATTAATATATATATATTCTCACAATACTAATCCAATGCACCCACGTTTTTATTTCAATAAATTTATATATATCTATGTATTGTTAGTAATTTGGTTCGCTGCCTGGACCTTCTATTCTCCATTTCATATATACCTATATGTGTTAGCTAGTGTTTGCATATAGGATCTTAGTCTTCTTACATTATGATACTTGGTGCAGGGATTAAAGTAGAGTTAGGAATATAAATGGCATGAAAATCCTATAAACTAGAAATTTTCTTGCTATAGAACAGATTTTGAATTTCATGTTATAATGTTTTTCTTTCTTCTATTTGTATGTAGACCATGCAAATTCAGTTCTGCTACAATATTTGTTAGCATTTTTTTTTTTTTTTTTTTTTATAGCATACATATGAACATAAAACATCACCTTTGTATCTATAAAAACAATAAAAGCTCTAAGTGTCGGTAGAGACTAAGTAACCTCAGATTTAAACCGAAATGGGTTTAGATTTTACGGTCTACAACTACACGGGGCTCTGAAAGGTGAATACTAAAGATAGATTCAGTTAAATGTAGTACTAAATCAATCATACCTTTTCATTAAATTTTGTATGTAGCCCCTTCATACTAATTTAAATAGAAGAGCATCATCCCACTTCATACTCTTATCTCTAAAAGTTCCCTTTTTTTTTTTTGTATCTAGGGAATAAATATAAATTCATTTTTTTCTCTTTGTATGTTCTATCCATAAAATTTATAACAGTTAACCATTTCTTTGTGAGCACATATCTTGCCCAATTTTTGAACTTTTTCTCCGATACCATTTGTCACGTCTCCCAGATCCAGCTTTCTACACATACCACTTGTCACGTCTCCCAGACCCAGCTTCCTACACATATAACATAACTCAGATATTCTTCGCTTTATGCGCCAGATAACATTGATAGTTTTTATACTGAATCACTTACAAATTCAGACTGTTATCCAGGGTTTAAATTCTTTTCAGTACTTATAGACAGCCATGGAATATAAGAATTTCCATGAGAATTTTTGGGCTTGACCTCCCCTCTTCTCAGTCCATCTAGTAGACTTATATATCTATATATATATATTACTTTGTATTTCTCAGGTTTTTCTTTTCAGAGTTTTGTCCAACTCTAGATGATTGCTAGGCCCTTCCTCAACTTTCCAGTTTGCAGGCCTTATAAAATTTTCAACATTTTAAAGTTGCAGCATCGAGGTATAGATGTATGCCTCCTCGCATACATCTATCTATACTCAGTTAACCTCCATTGCTCCAACTACTTTCCCAGCAGTTTATATGGATGGTAAACAGATGCTCTGTTCATTGTATTTTTACATATGCTTACAATCTTCCCTCACACAAACTTTTATCACACAATAGATTGTTCAATAGGATTCCCCCCTTATTTTACTGTTACAAACATTCAACATGTGTGACACTCTGGTACAGATTCAACTGTTCCATGGGAAAACTAGGAAACAGATCCTCTTGCTTCAATCACATGGAGGTAGAGAATACTGAACTGGATAGTTTAGAATTCCTAGTGTTAGATTCTCGTCCTCAGTTAGGATTCAACTTCTGCTTTCATATGTTTACACTTACATTTAATAGAATAATTTAAATTCTAAATTTTTACAATTCTTTCCATTGTAACACAGCTGACATACTGAACCCCATACTGCTATCACAGGGTTGTTGTTTCCGTCTTTCTGTTATTGGTTATAGGGAATTCTGTGCCATCAGTATTGTTATGATAGGTTTAGGTGTTTGGTACTTGCTGTTCATGGGTACTGTTTTGTTAACATTTTCTGTTTATACACACAGAAATTAAATATTCCTTTAAAAGATAGCAAGCTATACCTATACATAGTTATTAGATTTGTTGTTCAATTGATCTATCATCTCTAACCTCATTACTACAAGGTACTCATCCCTACAACCCAACCCTTTGTCTCTGCTATCAATAGCTTTAGTTTGAAATTACATGAGTTACTGAACAATTAATCAATCTAACATTTGCATAATGCACCATAACATAACAATTCATAAATTGCATAATGAACCATAACATCACAATTCATAAATTGCATAATGAACCATAACATAAAATTTCATAAAACAGGGATATGTTTAATACAAACTTACAGAAATCTCCAAATTTGTGCCTGCACACCTCTACTATGACCAGTCCTCCCAACCTTAGAGTTCGTTTATCTCCAGAACTCACCCCCGAGCTGAGATCCTCCAACAACAGACTAACCTCAATCTGTTCTGGAGTAGCTTATTTAAGCTATGCTTTCCCCAAAGCCTGTTTCCAATTCTGCGTCCAGAATTTCAGGATGCTTTATTCCTGTTTAGCCTAGGCTTCCCATTTTGGGACTCTTTAAAGTTGCTTTAAGCTTTTCCTCAGCTTTTCCAGCTTTTTCTCACCTCTTCCCAACTACTCCTCTTCATTGGGGAAATTTAGATTTTTCCTCAAAATCTAAATTAGAAATAATTTCTTTCAAGGATTTTTGAAAGATTTTGGGGAAAGTCTTTTCCTTTTCCATTACCTCATGGATTAGGCATGTGATCTCACTTTCTCATCTGGTCATAGTGCATACACCATATTTTATTTATTTTTCATAAATAATTAACCATATCCACAAAATAATTATCCATTGGGGTCCACTCCCCTATGGATTTATGTTCCATTGTCTAAAAAGCATAGAACTTAGGGGTGTTACATAGTGGCATATTGTCATATAAATGGAACATGGCGATATGATAATGATGATTTACAATTTTTAGGTTTTTAAAATAACACATGTCATTCTAAATAGGGGGGATTACAAAGAAAAAAATATAAAGAAAAAGGTGGATATATTGTATAACTCTGTATGTGGAATCACGACATTTGGTTCTGTGAGTGTTTCCAACGATGAGATAATAGTTTGTAATTTTTTGTACTCAATTGTATCAATATTTTATGTTCCATTCTTCTCAATAATATAATTGCCATGTTACAAATATATTGCAATTCCTTTTATTAGGAATCCAAAATTAGTATAAAAAAAGTATTTACCATGTTAAGTATCACAACAAAATTTGATTTCTCAATTATTTGTGCCTTTTTCTTTCTTTTCTTCGCCATTTCCTTATACGATGAAAATGATATTAGATCACAAGGATGAACATGATATCATAAGAAATATGTAGATCAAATATTCATTTGTAGAACAACCATAAGAAACCACGATCCAAAGTTTCTCCTTAAAATTAAAATAATTGCGTGTGTGCAAAGGAAAGTTTGTGTTCATACTTTTTCTCCTGTACACAACACCTCTTCTAATGCACCCATCATTAGTTCCATACACTTGTTGTTCTGCACAACTTAAAGTGTAAAAGTTCAAAATGAAATTAGAACTAAAAAAATGCAAATGAGATAACATAACCAAGGGATAGCTAGCCATGACTACAAACACCCCCTGCCCTTCCCAACGCCCCCCCCTCCTCTCCTCTCCTCTCCTATCCTCTCCCTCCTTTAAGTAAAGGACCTAGGAAATGTACTATCAATGTAATGCATAACAATGTTAATGTGGGTGTTAGTGTCAAACCAATCACTAACAAAATGGCCATTTACAAAAAATAGCCTTTTTCCTATTTTAAAATTATTTGTTAGGTGCTCACAAACAATTAAACTAATGTCACATCTAGATTTGTTCAACAAATGGAAAATTAGAAATAAGATTTACAAAATTTAGGGAAATAATTTTTAATCTACAATAAGTGCAAATATTCATGATTTTCTAAAACATTGGTTAAAGTCACAAAAACTCTACAAACTAATCCATAGTCAAAGGAGTTTGACCTTAACAAAACCAATCAAATAAATTCACTTAAAACTTACATTTAAAATGTCCAATTATATTTAAAGCTATTTTTTGAAAAGTTTTGGAATTTATTTTTCTTATCTAATTTATGAAAAAATCATATATTGAGTGAAAAAATAAATTTAAATAACACAATTCAATATCGAGACCATTCCTTAAAATTATATCAATTTAATATTATTATTATTTTTATTTAAACAATAATTTAAAATTATATATATATATTAAAAAAAAATTATCAACATTTCTAAATCGGCATTCTCCATCCCATTGCTATTATCACTCTTTTGTAAGTAAATTCAATTGAGTTTAAGGTAGGGTTTTACCCATTTCAATATGGAAGGACGAGCTCGATACAGGGGTTGATGCAGAACATAGTGTAGGGAATGCCGAACAGATCATTCTGGGATTTGGCGAGTTTCCGACAGCAACAGGGTTTGCAGTTGGGGCACGAAATCATGGATGAACTCAGGCGTCCCTTACAAATTGCGATGACATTTGATTGGGAGAAAAATGATGAAAATCATGAGGATGAAATAAGTGAAGAAGAAAGCATGATTCATGTAGGGATTGTTGAAGAGGAGACAAATGATGACAATCATTCAGGGTTTCTTGAAGATGGTGAGATAAGTGAAGAAGAATTAAGGGCACAAATATTGGAGTGTTGGTGTGAACCAATCGAAATAGATGAAGAAGAAGGAGGAGAGAAACAGTCAATTTCTCGAGGGTGGAGAGTTTTGTGGATTCGTAGCCAATGAAATAGGGTTTTTCTTGTTGCAACTCGGCTCATACCCTAGTGTGTTTTCCAACTAGTAGGTAACACAAAGTTTTCCTAGATAGTGTTACTATATATTAAACTTCTTCTTCCTTGATATTTTTATGCTAATCATTATAGTTGTTGCATATATAGGGTTCAGAGTGTTTGAATCACAGTGGACGAGATTCTAGGTAAGAGATTCGATATCTTAGTTCAGTTTTTTTTTTTTCTTTTTTCTGTCTCTCTCTTCATGGCGGTTAGGTTGAAATTCTCTCTGCCCTATATGATGAATTTATTTTCATTGTAGGTACAATTTATCGATGGTGGAGAGTTTTGTGGATTTGTAGCCAATGAAATAGGGTTTTTCATGTTGCCTCGGCTTATACCTCGACCTTTCTTATTTACAGGTTCTTCATTTTCAATGTAGGAAGGAGCAGAGAAACGGTCATGTATTATTTGCATGTAAATTTTTGTGGAGGACAATGACAATCAAAATGATAGAAATCGCAATCGCTCTGTGCGTCCTTTACCATTACGACATTTTATGACATTATGGATTTTGTAGTGCACTGCACTACAAAATCTAACAATGAAATTGCTGAAGTTGGGGTCCACGGTTTATGGTTTTTTGTTTTTTTAAATGTGTTGATTTTAGATTATTGAGAAAATGTAGCTACTTTGCTTCAATCCAATTTCAAATCCATATAAAACATTATTTTTATTCTTATAAATTTGAGTTATAGAAGTATATGTAAAAGAGGTATGTAGATACAAAAATTTATTATTGAAGGGTTGGTAAGGAAAAATTCTCAGCAATTTCTTCACAGATCCATTTGATAATTAGCATTGAGTTCTCCAAACATTTGTAATTGGGTTAAGATATTTCTTTCTTCACTAGATCTAGATTTAAAAGAAATATTGTAATCTATATTAGTTCTCTTAAGCCTCCCTTGGATTTTAAGCCTCCTTGGATTTCCTTATAAAACACCAATGAAAAAAAACCATCAAATATTTATATCTATTTTCTTGTTAAAATTATTGTACTTATTAAGGAATTTCATGATATTTGAATATTAGAAAAACCCATGGCATATTTATATCTACTTTCTTGTTAAAATTATTATACTTATTAAGAAATTTTGTGATATTTGAATATTAGAAAATAGACTGTCATATTCCTTTTAATATTGAAAATAATCCAAACAGATATAATGATGTGGTGCAATCCCTACGCTAAAAAAAAATGACGACGCACTTCCCTCCAAAAAGCTAGGGTAGGGAGGACGTGGCAGGGCCACTAACAAATTAGCCATTGATTAAAAAAGCTATATAATGAGGATTTTGAAAAAAAAGATATATAATGAGGATTTTGATTATGATGTTCACAAGTTCAAGTTCAATGACGAGAAGGATGATACCTGAGTGAATGCAATTACGATGATGCCCTTCGGTGCGGGGAGGAGGAGGCACTCACCACATTGATGGATCTCAGCAGACCAGGATGCTAGGTTTGGTTTACATTCATTTCAGTAAATTACATATAGGTTTGCAGGTCTTTCTGGATTTTTACAGCTAGGTTTGGGTATCCCTGGATTTTTTATTTTTACATGTAGGTTTCTTTGGTAACTTTTTTTTGTTAACAGGTTGTTCTTGAATCCAATCTTGTTGCCCTGTTGGACAAGATCAAACCAATAACCTTTATGAATCTTTGCCATTTTCTTCAATATTCCTCCCACCTTGGACATTTTCTCCAATATTCCTTCAACCACATTCTACCTCGATGGTGAGATTTCCACCTGCACTTTCATTTTTTCTTTTCATAAATCAAAAAGTGCTCTAAGAATTTGGATTTTGTTGGCTGCAACGCTTCGAGACCACCGGAAAGAATCCCAGTGTTCAAGATTTGTTTCGAGACCACCAGAAAGAATCCCCGTGTTCAAGATTTTTTTCGAGACCACTGGAAAGAATCTGGACGAATGGAGCGCAGCCCACGAAGGCCCCATGTTCCATTACTCCTCTGGAATGCAGGCTGTGATGCTTGCATTGGGAATTTGCAGGGGCAAAGCACCATCCATATTGCATATTGTGCAGAATTTGCGGAGGCAAACTGTGCAGTATACATTGATATTGCATATTTTTATGATCAATTTCTAAGGAATATTATGGCACACAAACATGATCTCTGTTCCTTTTTTCCATTGATGTATAGTTTTATGAGATTAGTTTAATCATATTATTAAAAGATTTGATTGATAAGGTTTGGGCCTTCTGTTAATTGCTTTCTTTTAAGGTTTGCGCCTTCTTTTAATCAACTGTTCTATGTGTGAGGTACTACTAAAATCAACCAGCAAGGTCTCACAGGAAACCCTGTTCATTGGTTGTAAACAAGATCCTCAAGAAACCTAATTTTTCTCTGGACGCGCAAGGTAAGTTTCCGCCTCTTCGTTTTGTGTTTCTTGAATTAAAAGTCTCAAGTAAACCCATTTCAAAGAATTATAGATGCATCTTTATTTTTTTTCATTTTTCATTTTCTGGTGGTTCTATAATTTTAGAATTAATACTTGTTTGTAATATCACTCATTTTTTTTTGGATTACATCTATATTTTCTCGGTTTACTCTTAAAACAAAAACTAGTCTACTCCTCTTAGTTTTATTATTCCATTTTCCTTCTGTCCTGGGGTATCACAAATGCCATGGTTTCTTATTAATTCATATCAGTTGGTGCAATCTCTTTGTCTCTCATTTCTCGGCTGTAATTTAGATATTTTTTTGTTTGATCTATCAAATATCAATCAAATCTTTGGTTATACTGAATTTTCTTTGATGTTTTTTACGGTATGTTTTGAGGATTTTGATTCTATGGATTATTCAACTTGAATATTGAATATCAAATATCAAATCAAATGTCTGGGCATACTAAATTTTTCTTTGATATCTAATTTGAATATTAGTTTGCTTTTAATTTCTTTTTAAATAGAAATATTTAGAATATTTATAAATTAGTAAAATAATAAACATTTTTTTTCAAATTTTACAAATGAATCTATAAAATAATTAGATATTTTCATCTATTAAGCAAATTGAACAGTTGCACCATACTAAATTGAATTGGAAATTAGGTCAAATTGGAGAAGGAAATAAGTAAATTGGAGAATTCTAAATAATCCCATTTTTTTTTATAAATTAGTTTTTCAGATCTTTTTAATAACCAGAAAGTCAAACCACAAATATTTGTTGGTTAGCCTTATACTTTTGTGAGTTTTTTTCAGTTGAATTGGATTGGAAATTGGGTCAAATAGGAAAGGAAAATAAGGAAATTGGAGAATTCCCTTAGTGCATATAAATAATTCCATTTTATTTATAAATTATTTTTTTCTAGCCTTCTAACAACTATCAAGTCAAACCACAAGTATTGGTTGATTTGCTTTATAGCTTTCTGAGTTTTTTTTTTTTTTTCAATTAAAAATATTAGTTGAATTAACATGTGGTTCTTAAAATCAATTTTGGATGATTTTCTTTATGGTTCTGTAAGTTTTTTTTTTCAATTAAAAATATTAGTTGACTTAACATGTGGCTCTTAATATCATTTTTGGATGACATTTTCCAATAAAAATGTATTTTTTCTAATAATTTA
Organism: Pinus albicaulis; assembly: GCA_034641835.2. Classification (NCBI taxonomy): domain Eukaryota; kingdom Viridiplantae; phylum Streptophyta; class Pinopsida; order Pinales; family Pinaceae; genus Pinus; species Pinus albicaulis. The sequence continues at coordinate 262,632 of JAXQQM020089516.1, forward strand.
GATGAGATAAAATGATTTCGTCAATTATGTTTTTATGTTTTACCAATATGTTTTTCATTTAAAAATAAATTTTCATTTATATCTTATAACTCATGTTAGATTTTGCTTTTACATTATTACTATGGTTAAATTCAATATATTTTAAATTCTATTTTCATACATTCATTTTATTTTAAAGAAATTTTCTTATATTTAAACGTTTATTAATATCTTTTAATTTATTTTCTTTTTTGAATGATTTCTTCATTAATATTCTAATATAGAGTAAAGTACCTTAAGCTTGAGTAGCCTAGCCTAGGCTACTCAGGAATACACTAAGGTAAGGTAGATTAGGCTAGGTTAGGCTAGAATAGGCTAGAGTAGCTTAGGATTTTCTAGATTAGACTAGGATAGGCTAGCCTAGGCTAGGTAAGACTACACTAGGGTAGGCTAGGTTAGGTTAGGTTAGGTTCAACTAGGCTAGGATAGGTTAGGCTAGGCTAGGAAGAACTAGGTTACGGTAAGCTAGGTTAGGTTAGGTAAGGATAAGCTAGGCTAGAGTAGAATATGCTAGGGTAGGCTAGGCTAGGATAGGCTAGGGTAGGGTAGGGTAGGTTAGGTTAGGCTAGGGTAGGGTAGGGTAGGTTAGGCTAGGATAGGCTAGGCTAGGCTACATTAGGTTAGGTTAGGTTAGGTTAGGTTAGGTTAGGCTAGGCTAGGCTACGGTAGGTTAAGGTAGCCTAAGGTAGGCTAGGATAGGTTAGGTTAGGATAGGTTAGGTTAGGTTAAGCTAGGTCAGGTTAGGTTAGGTTAGTGTAGGTTAAGTAGGCTAGAGTAGGCTAGGCTAGGCTAGGTTAGGTAGGCTAGAGTAGGCTAGGGTAGGCTAGGATAGGGTAGGCTAGGTGTGGAGCGATAAAAAGGTGTCTTTTTAACTCCTAATTACCTTCACATTAATTATCAACCCAGGGACGACTTTTTATTTCAAGAGTGTACTTATTCTGAGGCGACTATTTACTCAAGAGTAATGTTTTGCAGTATAGTTCTTAAAATGCAAAAGTAAATGAAATCTGGAAACAAAATCTAATTGGAACAACAAGAAACTGAAATGTTCTAAACTAAATCATTCACTCAAACAACCATCAATCGATGATACAGTAGCAATAACTCATTCCTCTGGATATTGATGCAATTGAAATCAAACCGGAACAAGACAATCATTCATTCATTCAGAAATCAACAACAAAATACCTTGAAGCCTAAATCATTCATTCGGAGAAATAAGCAATGTATCAGTCAAGGGTTCGACAACAATAGCCCATCCCTTTGGAAACTGATGTAACCAAAAGTAATCAAGGAACAAATCATCAATCTGGGGACTAGACAGCAAATGCCAATGCCCACTACAGTTTCAGATCGTTCTGCACACCAAAGCAAAGATAATGCGAATAACAGGAAATGGAACAGCAGATAAGGAATGGAACAGTGACTAGGAAATTATAATAGCAGCTGAATTTAATAAGAAACAACCCCTTAGTCTACAATAATAAATGCAATAATTATGTCCTACAGAAATCGGATAGCAATCCCCTATCTTTAAAGATGAATCGAACAATACGCAGAAATAGAACACCATTAACTAATAATGAATATGAAACAATGATGGAAAGTCAAATACAAATGCATAATAACTTAACACACGGCATACCTCAATAGCAATCTGATCTTGGTAATCCACTTGTCAGTCTTAGTTATAAATAATACGACTGTCTTTTAGAATGGAGCAGCAACGTTCATAAATTCAACAATCGCAAGGAAATATAATTTCTAAGATGAATTCAATAATACCAATGGTCAAATTTTACAACACATACATTCCATAATTGAATAGCAACGGTATCCTGTAAAAACCATTTATATCAGCACTTAAAGAAACAGCAATACGTTGCAAAATCGATATGATATTTATGTCTCAGAAAATGAGATTACGTGACAGAGCTGTGATGTAAAATAATAGAACATACCAGATTACCAAATAAAACTGATAAGCAAACCACGCATAAAACAAAAGAATATAATATACAGTAGCAGCACAATCCACCAGAGGCTGGGCCCTTAGCCGCCAGCGGATGCTGCTGGGCTACTTCAGAATGAAAAGAATGAATGGCAACCAGATTTATATTAAAATATCAAAGCAGAGTTATAGTGGATTACAACAAGAAATCGCTCCATCTCTCAGCCATTATCCATTCTCTCTGCCATCCTCGATTCTGAATCTCTAATTCATCCTCAATTCCATCATTCGAATCCATCCCTGAAGTCCTCCTCCCTCTCTGATCTCTGTTCTGATTTAAATACAAAGAGAGCAGAGAGTGGTTACAATAGAGATAATTACAGCATGATTCTATTACAAAATTGGATTGTTTCCAACCAATTGATCAACAAGAAGATATATTTCCATCCATCTCTCAACAAGAGCAAGACGAATTTGGCTTTGTAGCTGAGATTTGGAGGACGGCCGCAACAACAAATCTGAGAAAATCGTGCTCAAAGAACCCTGCGTTTATCTCAGTACAAGCCGAATTTGGGCAAACCATTCTTTCATAAAGTTAATTGGGTCCGTTCTGAACAAAACCCATGTTCCGGATTTTCCAGATTCGTCTTCATTTGCTCAGAATCTCAACCGCAAAACTGTCACTCCTTATTCCAGCGCATTTCTGAGTTGGCACTTTTAATGATCAAATCTTCAATATGGAAATTACCTTGGAGGCTAAAAATGGTGGATAATGTTATAACCAACTTATTAAAACTATAATTGATAAAATAATTCATAATCATCAATTTATTAGAAATAAAGGAGAATAAATAACATTCATTCATAGAAGCATAAATCATCATAAAATGGATTTAAATAATAAATTATAATAAATGACGTGATGAAGAATGGTAGAAATGGGTGGAATAAGCGTTCACAAGTAATAATAATAATGGCATATTAACGGCCCAACATACCCCCACACTCAATATGTTGCATGTCCTCATGCAACGAAAACCTGAATATATTGCATGTCTTCATGCAACCCAAAGACAAAAACCCATGTGTTAACCAAACAATAAAAAATATGTTCATCTCAGCTCATGAAATGGATAGAACAAATGAATTCTTCCTTAATTAATGAATATTCACTTTTAGTAATCTTGATGAAGGCATAACAATTTTTACATTGACATTCAACTATATGTATGAAGTTGCAGCAAAATATGATATAGATAACAGCAAACTTCATTAACCATTTTCTCAAAACTACAAACCAGCTTTTGTTGAAATTTGGCAAGTAAATTTATAATATATGAATGCCTTTATGATCCAAAAATCAGATCGTTTTGATGCACGGATCATGAGATATAAACAAAATGGCTATAGGTGAGAGTGCATGATTTCCGAAATTTTATGAACCAATTTATCTTGAAATTATCTGGGTTTGTATTAATGATACGTCTGTGTTTTCCAGAAATCACAAGAATTGAGTTCATGGTTTTTTTTTTAAAATATTATGGAAATCAATTTCTGCATTGTGTAAAAATGAAATTGTATGCCTTAAATGAGAAAGAAAATTGAAAACATCCATCATGCATAGCAATTCCTCCCCCTCTCTGAAGAATTAGCATGCCCTCATGCAATGCTAGAAAACAAATAGAGGTGGTTGCCACCATCTGTTGAATTCTATGCTTGGTGTAAAACAACATAGAATAATGGAGGTGTTGAGAATGAATAAGAATAACAATGGATGATAAAGAATATGGATGACATGGTCATAAGAAAGAAATGAATGAAAGGAACACTCCCCCATACTCGAAAATGATATGCTGCTGAAAAATAGGGAGTGGTATAGATGTGGACTGAAGGATGATAAATGATGCTCAAAATGGATTTTATGAAATTCTCCTAAATTCATAATAAATCAGAAAATTATGCGATTTTACCTCAAGTTTTACCTCCAAAAATGTGGAATGACATATATGGACTGGCAGTTGTTGAAGCTGATGTAGGCAGAGTTGGTGCTGAAAGTGATGCAAAAGGTGGAATCCGGGTAAGCACATCATGTCTGAAGAATTTTTCACGTTCGCGAGTTGCTCGAGCCTCTTCTGTTAGTTGCAATAGTGTGGTCATGCTGTGAATAGAATTCTGCCCATACTTGTTGTTTTCCTGTAAACAAAGCACTATTTGGCATACAATGTTGTTGAATCCATAGTGTTAGGTTTGAATAGCAACATATAAGATGGATGCAAAACTTTCAATCAAATCAACAAGTTATGGCAGAGTGCAATAATCATATCGCATGCAATCCCATAATGCATACATTCCCCCCTCCAATTGGAAAAGGAATGCCATAACCATAAAGCGTATGAGAGGGGTTATGCTGACGGCAAGGCACGGGAATGAACAATATATCAGTAAATGAAGCAGAGTACACATATCAATGATAGGACAACGAGAGTTATGATTATAATGAGAGCAGAGTGTGTAAAGATAGTTATGAATAAGAGATAGGACGCTTTGGATTGATGATAGTTTATGCAAAATGAAAAAGGATGACAATATGCTAAAAAGATGCTTAACTGACAGCATTCTAGCTGAAAATGATGTGATTGATCTGAAAACAATTTCTCATGCATAAAGGTTCAAAACAGGGAAAAAAAAATTAAGGAAATAACTTCTCTGATAAAAAGAAAAAATAAGAAAAGGGTATTATAGTAATAATTGATGATAAGATATAACTTCAATACCATAAGCAGAGCCGCTGCTGCCAGCAGGCGTCCATAGCCTCGGCAGGGTTGCTTTTTAACCCATATGAGCCAGAATCCTCAATTTATAACTAGAGAGTTACATTGTTGTTCTACAGTGAAGATCAATGTGCTGGCGTGGTAACCAGATAACCACACTGCCATTCACTGGGATGTAGCAAAAGTGATCAGGCCGGCTCGTGATGAGACCTCCTGTTCCAAGGATAATTGGGCTATCCAATGGATCATAACCCTGGTGTGGTGGCCAAATGGGAATGTCACTTTGTTACAGCCTTATGAACATGGTAGGCTGGCTCGTAATGAGACCCCCTATCCTCCATCTGCGAACAAAATTTTGTTATTATTACACATTTTTATGATAAAAAGAGGGAGGCTCAGTACTCCTTAAGAGCGGGGATGGTGGAAGAAGTTGAACATGTCAATAGAAAAATATACCCATAATCTCATTTATTACAGACAGAGAAGATTATAATCCAGAAGGGTGGAACCAACATGGTATTAAGATGATCAATCAATATCATGTTCAACAGAAAACAATGCAGTAAAGTAGTATATAAATAATTGTGTCCCTTTTGAAAATAATCTATCATCAAGGAGCTATCCTGTTAAAGATCATAACGTGAATGATATTAGCTCGCTTCAATAGAATCCATAATTCTTGTCCTCATAAAAATAGTGTACTTCATGCCATGAAGGGGAATTAGTAAAATGTGGTTGAGATGAACTAAAAATAATTCCACAAGAGGAAGGAAGGGTTGCTCTCGAAAATACTCCCAAAGTGTTGCTCTTTTGAAGGAACAGCAAAACACTCAAAAAGAGTGTTGTTCCTTGTAGGGAACAACAAAGGAAATGCACACAAAAAAGCAAAAATGCACACAAAAAAGTGTGAAAATGCAAATGCCGTTTCTTTGAAGAAAGGAACAGCAAAAACTAAAAGTGTCGTTCCTTTAGAAAAGGAATAGCAAAAATGCAAGTGTCGTTCCTTTGGAAAAGGAACAGCAAAAATCAAAAGTGTCGTTCCTTTAGAAAAGGAACAACAAAAACGAAAAAGTGCAGAAGTGTTGTTCCATTCGAAAAGAAACAGCAAAACGTGAAAGTGCAGAAGTGCTGTTCCATTCGGAAAGGGACAGCAAAACGTGAAAGTGCAGAAGTGCTGTTCCATTCAAAAAGGAACAACAAAACGTGAAAGTGCAGAAGTGCTGTTCCATTCAGAAAGGAACAACAAAATGGACAATCATAAAATGCAAACATGCAAAAAAACAAATTAGTTGTTCACGGCATTGATGCTGAGGATGAGTTACACTTTGAATGAAGGAACACCTGAAACACAAAATATAAGAGAAATTAGAAAATAAACAACATTTAAAAAAAAACAATATGTAAATTAAGTTACAACAGCTATGATATTATGTAAAAAAAAATGATCTTTTTGAAAAATGTTTTGGCAGCAGTGACAAGACATGAATCTTTAAATTGAAATCAATTCTTCATTTCTTCTATTATGAATCCGTTGAGTAATGACTTGGATGAAATTCCTTTGTTTCGTTAAAATTTTTTTCAAGAATCACTCGTCCATAAATTGACCTTCTTTATTTGCCCAGGACCTGCAAAAAAAGCGAGTGTCTACCTGCAATAAAAGATTAAATCATGGAGAAAGAGAGGTGCACGGGCTCCCCTAATCCAAGAATTATGCAAAAAACAACAAGTAGTTACTCTGTATAACAAATCCATTGAGAGAATAACAAAGTAAAATTTATTTGTCACTTGCGGGAGAGCAGTGGTGGACCATACTATCCAGCAATGTTTTAATCACAACTTCTTTGTTTTTCATCGAAATTGAGTGATTCCAAAGCTAAATAAGATTTAATTCAAAGGTTTATCTCCAGTAGCAACAGGTTTTATAAATTCAATGATATGATATGTCAATTTTAGTTAGAACAACCTGCATAACATAGTCATTTTCAATTACCCAGCTCAGATCAACAGTGAATGTTTTAAGCATAGGTTTTTCGTTTGATGTCGGATTCGAATAATTCAAATTGGAAATGAAAATAGATTCATTTATTTATTTCCAATAGAAACAGGTTTTGAAGACAAGAAGAATTGATAGGTCAAATGCTGTAAGGAACAGCCGGAAAGACATAGTTTTAAGGGTGCTGATTTACGATAGACAGTCAGTATTTTGATCATAAATTCCCCATACGATATCAAAAATGAGTGATTCCAATTGCATTGTAAACTATATTCATAGGGGAAGCTACCATAGAAACAGGTTTTAAAAATTCATTCATTTAGGCCTCCAAAATCTGACTGTCCCAACTCTGTTCCTGAGCTTCCCATTAGACATCCGGTCAATTTTTTGGTTCTAAATTTTTCGTTTCAAATCCAAATTGACTGATTCAAATTGGGTTAGAAAATAGACATCAAGGGCTACTTAGGGTAGAAACAGGTTTTCAAAATATTCATTTTTGGTCCCTCAAAACATGACTGTCCCGACTGTTTTTCCAAAAAGTTCATCAAGCCCGCAAGCCAAAAAAATGATATTCAAGCATTTTTTCAAATTGGTGATAAAAAATGAATATAAGTGTTTATAGAATTTTTATTTTCAATATAATTCATCTACATACACAAATAAATTGAAATATTTATCACCGATGTTGATTTCGATAGCGTGTTGCAACAAAAAAAACAACTATTTTTACAAAAAAACAAAATGCATTTATTTATGTCCTTATTTTATTTTATTTTATTTTCTCCACTATCCTACTCTTCTTTGAGAATCGAATATGTTTATGTATAAGAGTATTTCCAGTGGAACCATTTTATAAATAAGGCCTCTAGTATGCACATACCCAAATTTGAAAAATACATGTTGATAAAAATTAGGGTATGAGAAGCCAACTTCCCTTGAAAAGATGGAGTCAAAAATTGTTGAAGTGTGGAGCAATGTTGCAAACAAGTGATGGAGTGAAACCAATCTTCAATATATCCTTTATTTTCTTGATTTCCCATCATATCACGAGGTTCTTGAGCTTTTAAAATGGTTTGTTGATGCAAACTAGAAGTAAGCTCGTTTTCTTCCATAACTTCTACAATTTTTGAATTTGAAACATTTTGAATCTCATTGAAAGTTTTCCCTAATGGCGCATGTGAGATAGAATGGGTGGGAAGGGTGGGTAAATTTGGCAGTTCAACACTGTAAGTATGTTGTACTGGTTTATTGCGGTGAGGGTGTGGAATTAGTTGAGCAGGAAATTCAAAAGTAAAAATGTTGGACAGTTTCTTACCATAACAGAAGATGTCCTTCATGTGTTCCTTGAAAGCTCCTTCTTCCAATGTTCCTGTCAATTAGTTAGTGAAATGGGTGGTGCTTACATCACCACTTGAATGAAATCATGTGATTCATTTTTCAAAATTTCTATTTTTTCCCTAGTCATTCACACAAAAATTCAAACATCTATTTCTACCCAACAAAGCAACAACAAATCTGTTAGGAAAGAAGACAGTGGAGCAGGGCTTTTACATGCTCCACAAGTAGGTTCTTACCTTCCGTTTTTAAGATCCAACTCTTCCCTAGCATGCACTCATCAGATTCACACTACTCTTTAGAAATGGCTACACTCTCCCCGGCAACGGCGCCAAAATGTGGAGCGATAAAAAGGTGTCTTTTTAACTCCTAATTACCTTCACATTAATTATCAACCCAGGGAGGAATTTTTATTTCAAGAGTGTACTCAGTCTGAGGCGGCTATTTACTCAAGAGTAATGTTTTGCAGTATAGTGCTTAAAATGCAAAAGTAAATGAAAGCTGGAAACAAAATCTAATTGGAACAGCAAGAAACTGAAATGTTCTAAACTAAATCATTCACTCAAACAACCATCAATCAAGGATACAGTAGCAATAACTCATTCCTCTGGACATTGATGCAATTGAAATCAAACCGGAATAAGACAATCATTCATTCATTCAGAAATCAACAACAAAATACCTTGAAGCCTAAATCATTCATTCGGAAAAATAAGCAATGTATCAGTCAAGGGTTCGACAACAATAGCCCATCCCTTTGGAAACTGATGTAACCAAAAGTAATCAAGGAACAGATCATCAATCTGGGGACTAGACAGCAAATGACAATGCCCACTAGAGTTTCAGATCGTTCTGCACACCAAGGAAAAGATAATGCGAATAACAGGAAATGGAACAGCAGATAAGGAATGGAACAGTGACTAGGAAATTATAATAGCAGTTGAATTTAATAAGAAACAACCCTTTAGTCTACAAGAATAAATGCAATAATTATGTCCTACAGAAATCGAATAGCAATCCCCTATCTTTAAAGATGAATCGAACAACACGCAGAAATAGAACACCATTAACTAATAATGAATATGAAACAACGATGGAAAGTCAAATACAAATGCATAATAACTTAACACACGGCACACCTCAATAGCAATCTGATCTTGGTAATCCACTTGTCAGTCTTAGTTATAAATAATACGACTGTCTTTTAGAATGGAGCAGAAACGTTCATAAATTCAACAATCGCAAGGAAATATAATTTCTAAGATGAATTCAATAATACCAATGGTCAAATGTTACAACACAGACATTCCATAATTCAATAGCAACGGTATCCTGTAAAAACCATTTATATCAGCACTTAAAGAAACAGCATCAGCACTTAAAGAAACAGCAATGCGTTGCAAAATCGATATGATATTTCTGTCTCAGAAAATTAGATTACATGACAGAGCTGTGATGTAAAATAATAGAACATACCAGATTACCAAATAAAACTGATAAGCAAACCACGCATAAAACAAAAGAATATAATATATAGTAGCAGCAGCATACTCCACCAGAGGCCGGGCCCTTAGCCGCCAGCGGATGCTGCTGGGCTACTTCATAATGAAAAGAATGAATGGCAACCAGATTTATATTAAAATATCAAAGCAGAGTTATAGTGGATTACAACAAGAAATCGCTCCATCTCTCATCCATTATCCATTCTCTCTGCCATCCTCAATTCTGAATCTCTAATTCATCCTCAATTCCATCATTCGAATCCATCCCTGAAGTCATCCCCCCTTCTGATTTAAATACAAAGAGAGCAGAGAGTGGTTACAATAGAGATAATTACAACATGATTCTATTACAAAATTGGATTGTTTCCAACCAATTGATCAACAAGAAGATATATTTCCATCCATCTCTCAACAAGAGCAAGACGAATTTGGCTTTGCAGCTGAGATTTGGGGGACGACCGCAACAACAAATCTGAGAAAATCGTGCTCAAAGAGCCCTGCGTTTCTCTCAGTACAAGCCGAATTTGGGCAAACCGTTCTTCACTAAAGTTAATTGGGTCCGTTCTGAACAAAACCCATGTTCCGGATTTTCCAGATTCGTCTTCATTTACTCAGAATCTCAACCGCAAAACTGTCACTCCTTATTCCAGCGCATTTCTGAGTTGACACTTTTAATGATCAAATCTTCAATCTGGAAATTACCTTGGAGGCTAAAAATGGTGAATAATGTTATAACCAACTTATTAAAACTATCATTGATAAAATAATTCATAATTATCAATTTATTAGAAATAAAGGAGAATAAATAACATTCATTCATAGAAGCATAAATCATCATAAAATGGATTTAAATAATAAATTATAATAAATGACGTGATGAAGAATGTTAGAAATGGGTGGAATAAGCGTTCACAAGTGATAATAATAATGGCATATTAATGGCCCAACACTAGGCTAGGTTAAGCTAGGTTAGGTTAGGCTAGGCTAGGTTAGGGTAGGCTAGGCTAGGCTAGGTTAGGATAATCTAGCCTAGGCTAGGCTAGTCTACGTTAGCTTAGGCTAGGCAAGGCTAGGCTAGGATAGGCTAGGCTAGGGTAGGTTAGGCTAGACTAGGGAAGGCTAGGCTAGGGTAAGATAGGTTAGGGTAGGTTAGGTTAGGTTAAGGTTAGGTTAGGCTAAGCTAGGCTAAGCTAGGCTAGGCTAGGCTAGGCTAGGCTAGGCTAGAATAAGCTAGGAAAGGCTAGGATAAGCTAGGCTAGGCTAGGCTAGGCTAGGGTTAGGCTAGGCTAGGTTAAGTTAGGCTAGGTCAAGTAAGGTTAGGGTAAGCTAGGCTAGGTTAGGTTACGCTGGGATAGGCTAGGTTAGGTTAGGCTAGGCTAGGGTAAGCTAGGGTAGGCTAGGATAGACTAGGCTAGGCTAGGCTAGGCTAGACTAGGCTAGATTAGGTTAGGTTAGGTTAGGTTAGGCTAGGCTAGGCTAGTGTTCAGTAGCTTGGGCTCCATTAGCTAAGGGTAGGCTAGGTTAGGCTAGGCCAGGCTAGTCTAGGGTAAGTTAGGATAAGGTTAGGTTAGGATAGGTTAGCTAGGTTAGGCTAAGCTAGGCTAGGCTAGGCTAGGCTAGGCTAGAATAGGCTAGGATACGCTAGGATAAGCTAGGGTAGGCTAGGCTAGGCTAGGCTAAGCTAGGCTAAGGTTAGGTTAGGTTAGGTTAAGTTAGGTTAGGCTAAGCTAGGCTAGGCTAGGCTAGGCTAGGATAAGCTAGGGTAGGGTAGGCTAGGGTAGGCTAGGGTAGGCTAGGCTAGGCTAGGTTTAGGCTAGGTTAGGCTAGGCTAGGATAGGTTAGGATAGGTAGGCTAGGCTAGGCTAGGTTAGGGTACGCTAGGATAGGTTAGGCTAGGGTGAGTTACGTTAGGCTAGGTTAGGTTAGGTTAGGCTAGGTTATGTTAGGCTAAGCTAGGGTAGGGTAGGGTAGTCTAGGGTATTTTCGGCTAGGTTAGGTAAGACTAGGCTAGGCTAGGCTAGGCTAGGTAAGGCTAGGCTAGGCTAGTTTAGGCTAGGCTAGGTTAGGCTAGGTTAGGCTAGGCTAGGCTAGGCTAGTTAGGTTAGGTTAGGGCAGGCTAGGATAGGCTAGGTTAGGTTAGGCTAGGGTAGGCTAGCTTAGGTTAGGCTACGAAAGGTTAGGATAGGATAGGTTAGGCTAGGGTAGGTTAGGTTAAGCTAGGCTAGGCTAGGCTAGGTTAGGCTAGGTTGAGGATATGTTTGGTTAGGTTAAGTTAGGTTAGGCTAAGCTAGGCTAGGCTAGGCTAGAATATGCTAGGATAGGCTAGGATAAGCTAGGCTAGGCTAGGCTAGGCTAGGCTAGGCTAGGTTAAGCTAGGGTAGGTTAGGCTAGGCTACGTTAAGCTATGCTAGGTTAGGCCAGGTTAGGTTAGGCTAGGCTAGGCTAGGCTACGTTAAGCTATGCTAGGTTAGGCCAGGTTAGGTTAGGCTAGGTTAGTCTAGGTTATGCTAGGGTACGTTAGGCTAGGTTAGGCTAGGGTAGGTTAGCCTAGGGTAGGCTAGGGTAGGCTAGGCTAGGCTAGGTTAGGCTCGTCTAGGCTAGGCTACATTAGGCTAGGTTAGGCTAGGCTAGGCTAGGCTACGTTAGGTGAGGCTACGTTAGGCTAGAATAGGATAGGTTAGGCTAGGCTCCCTAGGTTAGGATAGATTAGGCTATGCTAGGTTAGGTTAGGTTAGCTTAAGTTAGGGTAGGTTAGGCTAGCCTAGGTTAGGATAGGTTAGGCTAATTTAGGCTAGGGTAGGATAGGGTAGGATATGTTAGGCTAGGCTAGGCTAGGCTATGCTATGCTAGGCTAGGCTAGGCTATGTTAGGTTAGGATAGGTTAGGTTAGGTTTGGCTAGGGTAGGTTAGGTTAGGTTAGGCTAGGGTAGGATAGGCTACGTTAAGCTAGGGTGGGTTAGGATAGGCTAGGATAGGCTAGGCTAGGGAATGTTAGGCTAGGTTAGGTTAGGATAGGTTAGCATAGGAGACATGCACGATGATTAACCTCAATTTTTCTATGTTAAAACTATATTATATTTCATGATATTTGGACCACCCTTGAATTTCCAAACCTTCGGTGGATTTCGTGAATTTCTAGAGTTGATGTCATTACAAAACCGGAGGTACGCTATAAAAAAATGACACAAGATTAATAATTAATTTACATTTTCACATTGAATTTCCCTAAGTTAAAACATATATTTTTCTAAAGGTATAATTATCAAGAAAGTGTTTAGAATTGTTGCGAGCATGGATTTTTAATCGATGATATTATGCTTGTATCTATGGTACCATATTTCTAATGACATATTATAATTCATATGGACAGGAGAAACCCTAAAGTTAGGGAATGAGGGCCACTTTATTAGCATTGGCAAGGGGAAAGTGCAACCTTTTCAGGCTTACAACATAAATACAAAACACTACAGGAAAAACCTAAAAAGAAATTTAAGGTAGAGGTATATTGTCATAAAAATGGAACATGGCGATATGATAATGATGATTTACAATTTTTAGGTTTTTAAAATAACACATGTCATTCTAAATAGGGGGAATTACAAAGACAAAAAATCTAAAGAAAAAGGTGGATATATTGTATAACTCTGTATGTGGAATCACGACATTTGGTTCTATGAGTGTTTCCAACGATGAGATAATAGTTTGTAATTTTTTGTACTCAATTGTATCAATATTTTATGTTCCATGCTTCTGAATAATATAATTGCCATGTTACAAATATATTGCAATTCCTTTTATTAGGAGTAAATTAGTATAAGAAAATTATTTACTATGTTATTCTCCTTAAAATTTGATTTCTCAATTATTTGTGCCTTTTTCTCTCTTTTCTTAGCCATTGCCTTATATATGATGAAAAATGATATTAGATCACGGGGATGAACTTATACAATCATAAAGAAATCTAGAATCCAAATATACTATTTTGTAGGCTAACCTATAAGTACGATCCAAATTTTCTCCTTAAAATTAAAATAATTGCGTTTGTGCAAAGGAAAGTTTGTGTTCATACTTTTTCTCCTGTACACAACACCTCTTCTAATGCATCCATCATTAGTTCCATACACCTTTTTTTCTGCACAACTTAAGGTGTTGTAACACCCCCAATTCCTGTGATTGCAATTTAAAGTCAAATACTTGAACTTTATATCCTAAGGGGAGTGGACCCCAAAGGAAAGTTATTTGGTGAATGTAATTAAACATTTAATTGAGGAAATGAATAAATTATTGTGGTGCAAATTGACCAAAAATGAGATGATGAGATCACTTGCTAAATCTGAGGATGGATGAGGCAAATATTTCCCCACAATCTTTCAAAAATCCTTGGAAGATAGTAAGTTTTAAAATTAGATTTTGAGGAAAAAAATATGAATTTCCCCAATGATGAGGAAAGTAGTTGGGAAGAGGTAAAAAGCTGGAAAGCTGAGGAAAAGCATAAAACAGCTTTAAAGAATCCCTAAGTGGGAAGCCTAGGCAAACAAGAAGAAAAGCATCCTGAGATTCTGGACGCAGAATTAGAAACAGGCTTTGGGGAACGATAGCTTAAATAAGCTGCTCTTGTACAGATTAGAGGTTAATCTGTTAGAGGAGGTGATCTTAGCTCGGGGGTGAGTTCTGGGAGACAGAAGAGCTCTAAGGTTGGGAGGTTGGTCTACTGCACAAGTGGTATGTCTCTGAGAAAATTTGTCTTATTGGTTGCTATAGTATGAATTGGCTACATATAAAAAAAAAATTTATTTCTAAGTTAGTTTATATTATTAGTCTACATTTAACAGAATGTAGTCACCAGGCATTAACCTGGTTATCCTATATAGTTGTAGAAGAATAACCTGTAAAGTGGAATTCCACAAAATGTTTAAACCCAGGGTGGGGTTAAATCTAAGGAAACCTTGTTCTTTCAGGAAACATTGTGAATTTATTTTTAATCTACTTCTGTTTCATAGAATAATTTTATTTACAGCTATCCTAGAGAGAAATGAAATTCACTATAATATACCAGAACTATAGCAGGATATAAATTAAGACTTATAATGTTTATGAAAAACACAGAGGGAGAGAATCAATAAACTGATCTCAAGTTCAGCCAAGAAATTTTGTTATAATTCCAGAGCATTTAATAGTTCAAATCAACCAGGTTGTGCATGAGTCACTTTGCCTAGGGGAGGAATGAGTACCTATTTGTAAACAACATCAAATAGAAACCATGGTCTCCTGAAAACCACTCTAATATCATATCACAGGGATTGAATCCATATAAGGTAATAATTATGAGTAAGCAGTTGAGAACTACAGTAGTAAAGAGTTAAACTATTTCAAACTGTATGTACAATACCTTTATATAACAACTATTTCCATTTAGCAATAGAAAAAAAATGGAATGGGTTCTAATCCCATAACCAGCCTTTACATACATTGATTTCCATGTACACATTTAGATACGAGCTGTAACTAAATTACAAGAAGATGAGAAGAAACTGGAGAATAGAACTATGCTTGCACACCTTTGAAAAATGAGAAATTATAAATTATAGACTTTCATGCATAGTAATCATCTATTGATAAACAAGAATGGTCTCATAAATGTCCAGTAAGTTGTTCATATGTCTAGACAGTCAGGCATAAAACCAGTTCAGTATAATTAGGAGCAGAGGCAACTGTAATTATGCTATAAATACCAGAGTATAGACTTACACTGAAAAGAGTGAACAAGCACATCAGAGGAATAGATAAATATCATATATAACAACCTGTAAATTCTGATGTATGCAATTTAGAAATCTGGAATGTCAGTAGCATTTCCAGAGAACAAAATAAGTTCAGACGAGCAAATTAAACAAAGCCAAATGACATGGTATGAGATTATATGCACGATTTATACAGTCCCGGTAACATTATACTGTGGCATAGTATATCGAAATTACATCTAGCAGCCTAGAAAATATATATATATATCCCAAATGTCAAAATACATAAGGAGCCTTTAAGCTAGAGTATTAAACATGCAACCCCTACTTCAACAGAACAAATCTAAACAAGCGCCTTCTGCGCAATAGTACAGGAGGTCGATATCAGATTTCGACGCCCATGAGAACGACGCAACAGGAGAAGAGCAATAAATCCCACAAGAATACCGACCTGGAGGGGCCAAGAGGTCCACGTTAGCAACCCTAACGATTGAAAAGATTAATTGTTGTGGTTACGAACATGCCATAACCAATTGTTACCTGTAAACGACAAATGCAACAAAACAAAAGAGGATTAGTCAACTTGAAATAGCGTAGAGAGATAAGTGAAGAACGAAAATATTAAAGCGGTTAAAACCATACCTGTGGAACGCACGGTATAGATACGTAGATTCCTGAAACAAATTTGTGTGTAGAGAGGGATTAACACTCCATATCTTCAGAATAAGGAGGAAGTTGCAATTTAAAACACAGGCAAGAAGCTCAAGAAATTACCTCATGAAAATCCACGATAGGGTAGACGTCTGTTTGATGAGATACGAAGCCACTACACCAAAGGCATAACACGCATGAGTGTCATCCTATGAACCCGCAGGAGTAGGGTTGATGAAACCCTGAAAGCGAAACACAATCACAAATGGCGCTGAGAGTATGAGTCTTGTAACCTGAAACCAGAAGGCATATCCCTTACTAAGGATTGAATGCATACGCAGAACCCGTGCATGACCAGAGTTAAACAACGTCCTGAACCATTTAAGCATACAATAACGTTAAACTGAACGCTGAGGTAATTACCTGAGATCTGGTGGATAAACCTGAAACGCCATGGTGCACGACGAGTTGAAAAATGCAGAAACCCGACTCAGTTCTATCCAAAAAACTTATATAACGTTTCGATAACCGCCTTAACCCTAACCAAACACGATCACCATCGTCCACTTGGCGGAATCGTGGAAGCCAAGCCACGGATCGAGAATAACAGAGGTGATTTAAGAGCAGCTGATCGTATTAATGGAGTATAACTCCGAATTCAAGTCGAGATGTTCGGTACCTGTGTTGCTATGGTTGATGTACATCCCGCGTGCCGAGCTAGCCATCGACGTGGACTCACCAGACCATTGAGTGGAGGGGTATGGCAAACTACACAGACTATTCCACTCTCAGTTACTCATTTTGACACCTGACGTGGACCCAAGTGACCATGCGGTGATACACATAACAACCAAAAATCTATTTTGACCATACGCCTTACGTGTATATGGATTTCAATTTGCAGTACAATCTCTGAAGTCGATTGGAAATCTTATGTAACGTGTTAGGCGTCATGTCAACCAGCGTATATGAGGGTTAATGCCAAACGTATGGAAAACAATTCAATTTCCAATACTATGTCGAATCATATAAACATAAAAACAAAATCATTTCCCTCAAAGCTATACCAAAACACATAGCGGAGTAATCGTAACTATGTGTCGAAGGGTCGAACTTGTGTTTGACCCAAAGATCATTTGATTTATGTTTGATTTTACGTGCCATATAATTTACCATTATATTCAACAATTCGATAAATGAAATACATGACCCTCAAGGCCAAGGTGAATGTGCAAGGGTATGCGAGAATGTGTAAAGGTCCAAGACATAAGAAAAATATGTTCACCATTGAGATGCAATTAGCATAAGGTAAGAAGTAAGAATAGAGGATTTAATTGCGACAGTATATGATGATGAAAAAAATCATGATAAAAAGGTGAAATGTCATAATAAATCTATACTTACAAGTTTGAGTTCATGAAGAAAATTTTTTTTGGGTGTGAAATTTGGAGGTGTGACAAATGGTATCAGAGCCCAAGTTATAAAACTGGGCTGGTGACTTTGTGCTCACGATTGCTGTGTACTCACTGTGTAATTTTATTGCTGTAGCAAAAGTTTTGTTTTTTGTTGTTTTGTTTTTCTGTTCACTGACCTGTGCTATGTAGTGTACAGTGAGGTGATAGAATGGAAGAAGGTGGTGGAATTTATGTAGATCTGCAGGGTGAGCCAGATCAAAATGCGGCCATGATGGCTATGTTGCAGAAATTGCAACAAGAATTGGCTGAGATAAAAAGCCAGAATGACAGATTGTCATTAGCCAGTGAGGAGCAGGAAAGGCTCATCAGAGAATTAACCTCATGGAACAACCAAGAAGGTGAAGGTTCTGGGAAGAGGAAAACTGATGATTCTGATGAGGAAGATGCTATTCGACATCGGAATAAGCGGAAAAAGGAATTACAAGGGGAATTCCGGAAAATCAAACCTCCTTCCTATGATGGGGAAAAGGAGGAGGATGCTGAAGCCTGGTTGCTGAATATGATTAAGTATTTCCAGGTTTATGAATATGAAAGCAATCTGAAGGCCAGATTAGCTGTCTACCAGCTACAAGGTAAGGCTACCTTGTGGTGGGAAGAGACAAAGATGGTGCATGCCATATATGAAAAGACAGTTACTTGGGAAGATTTCCAGGCTAAATTCAAGAATCACTACTTGAATGAGCGGTACTATGATGACAAAGCAAAATAATTTCATGAGCTTAGATTGGGACAGCTCACTATCGATGAGTTTGTTACTAAATTTACCAATATGTTAAGATATGTACCTTACATAAGGGGAGAAAAGGCAAAGGTACAGAGATTTCTAAATTGTTTGCCTATGATATACAAAGAGAAAATTGAGTTTGACAACCC
The DNA here is from genome assembly GCA_034641835.2 of Pinus albicaulis. Taxonomy (NCBI): domain Eukaryota; kingdom Viridiplantae; phylum Streptophyta; class Pinopsida; order Pinales; family Pinaceae; genus Pinus; species Pinus albicaulis. The sequence continues at coordinate 280,963 of JAXQQM020089516.1, forward strand.
AAAAACAATGGACGAAGCTGTTAGAAAGGCTAGATTGTGTTACCAACAGTTCAAAGGAAAAACTGATCAAGGAAAAAGTTGGGTAAGTAAGAATGAATTCAAAGGGAGAAAACAGAAACCAGCCTATTTGAAGAATTTTGGCAGAGATCATCAGCGGAAAAGATTTGGAAAACCCAAGGAAAGTCAAACTGCATAGTCTCAAGTGGCATCAAAACCAATAGAGGGAGACAGTAAAAAGGAGGGAACAGTCAGAATGAAGGAGCCCTTGAAATGTTGGGGCTATGGAGAACCCCATCTTTTGAGGGACTGCCCCCATAGAAATGTTCATATGCTCATGAGGGATCGGGAAGCGACAACAGTAAATGATATAGCCAGAAACATACCAACTATCAGTGCAGCCCTGGAAAATCGACAAGCAGAGCATCAAGCAACCATGGTGGAAATGGAGGGTAAGATTTCTGACCTACCTGTTTCTGTTCTGATTGATCCAAGTGCTTCTTTGAGTTACATTAATCCAAAGATTGTAGAAAAATGTAACTTAAAAAATGAAAAATTTCAACATTCATGGCTAGTACACCTGGCCACTGGAACAAAAAGAAAGGTAACACATAAACTGCCCAGAACATAAATCAAATTAAATGAGTTCTGAACAGAAGTAAATTTGAACATTTTACCCTTAGGGTCATATGATTTATTTATAGGAATGGACTGGCTGGAAAAGAAGAAAGCTTTGATGAATTGCTGGGATAAGACCTTGCACTTTGTAGATGAGGAAGGGAAACCTTTCATTCTAAAAGGGAAACAAAAACCAATTTCTGTCAGACAAATTTCAGCTTTGCAATTGAAAAGAACAGCTAGAAAAGGATATCAGGTTTAGGCAGTGCATGTGGAAGAAATAGAACAGAAAACTGAAGGAGAATTACTGGATGATGTACCAGTAATAAGAGAATTCAAGGAATTTTTTCCAAAGGAAATCCCTCATCTTCCCCCCAAAAGAGAGATTGACTTCTCAATCGATCTGGTGCCAGGAGAAACACCTGTTTCACGAGCACCATATCGAATGAGTCCTCCTGAACTTATAGAGTTGAAAATGCAACTGCAAGAATTGCTTGACAAAGGTTATATCAGACCAAGTGTGTCTCCTTGGGGAGCACCAATGCTATTCGTGAAAAAGAAAGATGGAACTTTCAGGATGTGCATCGATTATAGGCAATTGAATAAGTTGACCATTAAAAATAGATATCCTTTGCCTAGAATTGATGATCTTTTTGATCAGGTGAGAGGAGCTTCAGTATTCTCCAAAATTGACTTAAGAACTGGTTACCACCAGCTCAGAATTAAAGAGGAAGACATCAGCAAAACAGCCTTTAGAACCCGGTATGGCCACTATGAATTTGTAGTTCTACCTTTTGGTTTGACAAACGCCCCTGCTACATTCATGTGCCTAATGAACAGTGTGTTAAAAAAGTATTTGGATAAATTTGTCCTTGTGTTCATAGATGATATTTTAGTTTACTCAAACAGTGAAGAGGAACACAAAGAACACCTGAGGATAGTATTGCAAACTCTAAAGGAAAATCAGCTATACGCTAAATTTAGCAAATGTGAGTTCTATAAGGACAAGATCTAATACTTGGGTCATATTATTTCTAAACAAGGCCTTGCTGTTGATCCGGAGAAGATAAAGGCGATAAAAGAATGGCCAGTACCCTCTGATATTTCAGCAGTTAAATCATTCATGGGGATTGCCGGCTATTATCGCAGATTTGTGGAGCGATTTTCTGCCATAGCACATCCCATCACTTCCTTACAGCGGAAAGGTGTCAAGTTTGTATGGACTGAAAAATGCCAAAACAGTTTTGACCAATTAAAGCTGAAACTTACCACAGCCCCTATATTGAAGATTGCAGATCCTGATAAGGAATTTGTGGTATGTACAGATGCATGTAGAGAAGGATTGGGAGGAGTTCTGTTGTAAGAAAATTCTGTGATTGCCTACGAATCCAGGAAACTGAAGATACATGAACAAAATTATAGTGCCTGTGATTTAGAGTTAGCAGCTGTTATTCATGCTCTGAAAATGTGGCGGCACTATCTTCTTGGAAAAAGATTTACATTGATGACTGATCATATTAGCCTTAAATATTTCTTTTCTCAAACTGAATTGAATTCCAGACAAGCCAGATGGCTGTCCTTTTTAAGTGAGTTTGACATGGATATAAAACATATTAAAGGGAAGGAGAATAAAGTTGCTGATGCATTGAGCAGAAATGCTTGTCAGCATATCAATAATATTGGAAGTAGTGCTCCGATAGATGTAGAAGAGTTGGTGAGTAAGGCTGCCCACCAAGACCCAAATTATGAAACACTTTTGGTGAAATTACAGAAAAAGGAGAAAACTGACTTTTCCCAAAACCAAAAAGGGTTGATTTGTTATAAGAACATATTGTATATTCCCAATATAGAGTCTTTAAAAAGAGAAATTCTGGATGAGTACCACAAACAACCCTATGCAGGCCATCCAGGGTATCAGAAAATGTTAACTGCCCTAAAAAAGAAGCTGTTCTGGCCAGGAATGAAGAGAGAGGTAGCAGAATATTTAAGTAGATGCATGGAATATCAATTAGTTAAGGTGGAACATCAGCATCCTACTGGTCTTCTGAATCCCTTGCCCATTGCAGAATGGAAGTGGGACACTGTTTCCATGGACTTCATTACAGGATTACCCAAAACCAAACACCAGCATGATTCTGTAATGTAGTAGTAGACACTTTAACCAAAGCTGCTCACTTTATACCAGTGAAATCTACCTTTGGAACAACTCAAGTAGCGAATGTGTTTCTGAAGGAGATAGTAAGGCTCCATGGAGTTCCTAAGGTGATTGTGTCTGATAGGGATGCTAAGTTTACAACAGCCTTTTGGAAGGGGTTATTTGGAGGAATGGGCACTAAATTAAATTTTAGCACCGCCTACCACCCTCAGACTGACGGTCAAACGGAAAGAACTAATCAAATTTTGGAGGACATGCTGAGAATGTATGTGATGGATAGACCCTCAAAGTGGGAAGATTTCTTACATTTAGCTGAATTTGCCTATAATAACAGCTATCAATCTTCCATTAAAATGAGTCCGTTTGAGGCACTGTATGGAAGGAAGTGTCGTACCCCTTTGAGCTGGAGTCAGCCAGAAGACAAACTGATGTTGGGACAGGATGCCTTACAAGAATTGGAAGGAATTGTCAAACAAATACAAAAGAACATCAAGACAGCACAGGATCGCCAAAAGAGTTATGCAGATAAGAAAAGAGTGCATAGAGAATTTAAAGTTGGGGAGCATGTATACCTACGTATTAAACCCAAAAAGAGTACCCTTTATGCTGGGAGTTGTGCAAAATTGTCCCCTCGATACTGTGGTCCCTTTGAAATATTAGAAAGGGTGGGACCAGTGGCGTACCAGCTGGCCTTACCACCCCATGTTAGAGTTCATGATGTCTTTCATGTTTCATTGCTAAAAGGATATGTGCATGATGCTTCTCACATAGTTGATTGGAATGTTGTATAGGTGGAACCAGAAGGGGAGTTTCTGCCAGAACCGCTTCAAATATTGGAGCGGGAAGAAATTGAATTGAGAAGTAGAAAAGTAGCCAGAGTAAAGGTGCAGTGGAAGCACTTTACTCCTGAAGAAGCTACCTGGGAACGAGAGACTGAAATGATGGAAAAATATCCATTTTTATTTGCAAAATAAACTCTAGTAGTTGAATAATAACACCAAGGACGGTGTTTATTTTCAGAGGGGGAATATGTAACACCCCCAATTCATGTGATTGCAATTTAAAGTTAGATACTTGAACTTTATATCCTAAGGGGAGTGGACCCCAAAGGAAAGTTATTTGGTGAATGTAATTAAACATTTAATTGAGGAAATGAGTAAATTATTGTGGTGCAAATTGACCAAAAATGAGATGATGAGATCACTTGCTAAATCTGAGGATGGATGAGGCAAATATTTCCCCACAATCTTTCAATTATCCTTGGAAGATAGTAAGTTTTAAAATTAGATTTTGAGGAAAAAAATCTAAATTTCCCCAATGATGAGGAAAGTAGTTGGGAAGAGGTAAAAAGCTGGAAAGCTGAGAAAAAGCATAAAACAGCTTTAAAGAATCCCTAAGTGGGAAGCCTAGTCAAACAGGAAGAAAAGCATCCTGAGATTCTGGACACAGAATTAGAAACAGGCTTTGGGGAACAATAGCTTAAATAAGCTGCTCTTGTACAGATTAGAGGTTAATCTGCTAGAGGAGGTGATCTCAGCTCGGGGGTGAGTTCTGGGAGATAGAAGAGCTCTAAGGTTGGGAGGTTGGTCTACTGCACAAGTGGTATGTCTCTAAGAAAATTTGTCTTATTGGTTGCTATAGTATGAATTGGCTACATATAAAAACAAAATTTATTTCTAAGTTAGTTTATATTATTAGTCTACATTTAACAGAATGTAGTCACTAGGCATTAACCTGGTTATCCTGTATAGTTGTAGAAGAATAACCTGTAAAGTGGAATTCCACAAAATGTTTAAACCCAGGGTGGGGTTAAATCTTAGGAAACCTTGTTCTTTCAGGAAACACTGTGAATTTATTTTTAATCTGCTTCTGTTTCATAGAATAATTTTATTTACAGCTATCCTAGAGAGAAATGAAATTCACTATAATATACCAGAACTATAGCAGGATATAAATTAAGACATATAATGTTTTTGAAAAACACAGAGGGAGAGAATCAATAAACTGATCTCAAGTTCAGCCAAGAAATTTTGTTATAATTCCAGAGCATTTAATAGTTCAAATCAACTAGGTTGTGCATGAGTCACTTTGCCTAGGGGAGGAATGAGTACCTATTTGTAAACAACATGAAATAGAAACCATGGTCTCCTGAAAACCACTCTAATATCATATCACAGGGATTGAATCCATATAAGGTAATAATTATGAGTAAGCAGTTGAGAACTACAGTAGTAAAGAGTTAAACTATTTCAAACTGTATGTACAATACCTTTATATAACCACTATTTCCATTTAGCTATAGAAAAAAAATGGAATGGGTTCTAATCCCATAACCAGCCTTTACATACATTGATTTCCATGTACACAGTTAGATACGAGCTGTAACTAAATTACAAGAAGATGAGAAGAAACTGGAGAATAGAACTATGCTTGCACACCTTTGAAAAATGAGAAATTATAAATTATAGACTTTCATGCATAGTAATCATCTATTGATAAACAAGAATGGTCTCATAAATGTTCAGTAAGCTGTTCATATGTCTAGACAGTCAGGCATAAAACCAGGTCAGTATAATTAGGAGAAGAGGCAACTGTAATTATGCTATAAATACCAGAGTATAGACTTACACTGAAAAGAGTGAACAAGCACATCAGAGGAATAGATAAATATCATATATAACAACTTGTAAATTCTGATGTATGCAATTTAGAAGTCTGGAATGTCAGTAGCATTTCCAGAGAACAAAATAAGTTCAGACGAGCAAATTAAACAGAGCCAAATGACATGGTATGAGATTATATGCACGATTTATATAGTCCCGGTAACATTATACTGTGGCATAGTATATCGAAATTACATCTAGCAGCCTAGAAAATATATATATATCCCAAATGTCAAAATACATAAGGAGCCTTTCAGGCTGGAGTATTAAACGTGCAACCCCTACTTCAACAGAACAAATCTAAACAAGCGCCCTTCTGCGCAACAGTACAGGAGGTCGATATCATATTTCGACGCCCATGAGAATGACGCAACAGGAGAAGAGCAATAAATCCCACAAGAATACCGACCTGGAGGGGCCAAGAGGTCCACGTTAGCAACCCTAACGATTGAAAAGATTAAGTGCTGTGGTTACGAACATGCCATAACCAATTGTTACCTGTAAACGAAAAATTCAACAAAACAAAAGAGGATTAGTCAACTTGAAATAGCGTAGAGACATAAGTGAAGAACGAAAATATTAAAGCGGTTAAAACCATACCTGTGGAACGCACGGTACAGATATGTATATTCTTGAAACAAATTTGTGTGCAGAGAGGGATTAACATGCCATATCTTCAGAATAAGGAGGAAGTTGCAATTTAAAACAGAGGCGAGAAGCTCAAGAAATTACCTCATGAAAATCCACGATAGGGTAGACGTCTGTTTGATGAGATGCGAAGCCACTACACCAGAGGCATAACACGCATGAGTGTCATCCTATGAACCCACAGGAGTAGGGTTGACGAAACCCTGAAAGCGAAACACAATCACAAATGGCGCTGAGAGTATGAGTCTTGTAACCTGAAACTAGAAGGCATATCCCTTACTAAGGATTGAATGCATACGCAGAACCCGCACATGACCAGAGTTAAACAACGTCTTGAACCATTTAAGTATACAATAACGTTAAACTGAACGCTGATTTAATTACCTGAGATCTGGTGGATAAACCTGAAGCGCCATGGTTTTATTGGCAACAGAGAATTTGCAAACCCTCCGCCGAATGTAGAAATTAGAAGACGCAGAGGTGCACGACGAGTTGAAAAATGCAGAAACCCGACTCAGCTCTATCCAAAAAACTTATATAACGCTTCGATAACCGCCTTAACCCTAACCAAACATGATCACCATCGTCCACTTGGCGGAATCGTGGAAGCCAAGCCACGGATCGAGAATAGCATAGGTGAGTTAAGAGCAGCTGATCGCATTAATGGAGTATAACTCCGAATTCAAGTCGAGATGTCTGGTACCTATTTTGGTATGGTCGATGTACATCCCGCGTGCCGAGCTAGCCATTGACATGGACTCACCAGACCATCGAGTGGAGGGGTATGGAAAACTACACAGACTATTCCACTCTCAGTTACTCATTTTGACGCCTGACGTGGACCCAAGTGACCACGCGGTGATACACATAACAACAAAAAATCTATTTTGACCATACGCCTTACTTGTATATGGATTTCAATTCGCAGTACAATCTCTGAAGTCGATTGGAAATCTTATGTAACATGTTAGGCGTCATGTCAACCAGTGTATATGAGGGTTAATGCCAAACGTATGGAAAACAATTCAATTTCCAATACTATGTCGAATCATATAAACATAAAAACAAAATCATTTCCCTCAAAGATATACCAAAACACATAGCAGAGTAATCGTAACTATGTGTCGAAGGGTCGAACTTGCAAATGACCTAAAGATCATTTGATTTATGTTTGTTTTTACGTGCCATATAATTTACCATTATATTCAACAATTCGATAAATGAAATACATGACCCTCAAGACCAAGGTGAATGTGCAAGGGTATGCGAGAATGTGTAAAGGTCCAAGACATAAGAAAAATATGTTCACCCTTGAGATGCAATTAGCATAAGGTAAGAAGTAAGAATAGAGGATTTAATTGAAACAGTATATGATGATGAAAAACATCATGATAAAAAGGTGAAATGTCATAATAAATCTATACTTACACGTCTGAGTTCATGAAGAAAATTTTTTTTGGGTGTGAAATTTGGAGGTGTGACAGGTGTAAAAGTTCAAAATGAAATTAGAACTAAAAAAATTCAAATGAGATAACATAACCAAGGGATAGCTAGCCATGACTACAAACACCCCCTGCCCTTCCCAACCCCCCGCCCCCCCCCCCGCCCCCTCCTCTCCTCTCCTCTCCTCTCCTCTCCCTCCTTTAAGTAAAGGACCTAGGAAATGTACTAGCAATGTAATGCATAACAATGTTAATGTGAGTGTTAGTGTCAAACCAATCACTAACAGAATGGCCATTTACAAAAAATAGTCTTTTTCCTATTTTAAAATTATTTTTTAGGTGCTCACAAACAATTAAATTAATGTCACATCTAGATTACCCCACTTAGCATTTCTATCTAGCTAAGTGATTAACATAATATTTCTCTCTCTTTATGTTAATAATTTTAACAACTTTCTCCTAGGGATTTTTAGGAAAGTTTTTGGGAAGGTCCAACATGTGGAATTTAATCACTACCAAAATTTTATAAGATGGAAAAAAGTATTCTAATATTCTAGTGCTCTTTCTTGAATATTTTTAAACAATTAATTTATTAACTCAAAAACTAAAACATAACTACATAATCACATACTTCCCATTATGGCTTCCGTAACCATAACATCCAAAAATAATTTAAAAGTATGAAAATAACCCATGTATAAAAATAACAATATAGGTGTGTTACATGCCCTATGAAAAAAAAATACAAGGGTAATAATTAATTTACATTTTGACATTGAATTTACCAAGTAAAAAACATATATTTTGATAATTGTACAATGATCAAGAAATCACGTACCATTGCTGCCACCATGGACTTTTAACTAATGATAGTATACTTTCATTTATGGTACCATATTTTTCTTGGCGTATTATAATTCCCATATATAAACGGAAACATAAGGTTAGGGAATTAGGGCCACTTTACAAGCATTGGAAAGAAAAAATCACAACCTATTGAGAGTTACAACATAAATACAAAACACTAAATGATGAGCCTACAAATAAACTTATGTTAGAGGTATATATTCATATATATATATATATAAATGGAACATGAAATGTGATAATGATAATTTACATTTATTAAGATTTTGATAAAAACAAGTCATTTTAAATAGGGGAGATTACGGAGAAAACAAATCTAGACAGAAATGTGGATATATTGTATAAATGTGTATGTGGAATCAAGCCATTTTTTTAGTGAGTATTTTTAACCCTTAGATAATAATTTGTACTCAATTGTATCAATATTTTTTTTATATGTTTTTCAATAATATAACTATCTTGTTGCAAATATATTTCAATGTATTTTATTGGGAAAAAAAATTAGTATATAGAACAATAGTAGCAGAAAAATACATACATATATATATATATATATATATATATATATATATATAGATATATATATATATTAATCATGTTGACTATTATAGAAGATTTTGATTTCCTAATTATTTGTGTGGTTTTTTATTTTCACAATGATTGTTGAATATGATGAAAATAATATTAGATCACAAAGATGAACAAGATATTGTAAGGAGGATGAAAATCAAATATTCATATTAAAAGAACCATAAGTAACCATGATCCAAAGTTTTTTTCTTAAAGTTAAAATAATATCATGTCTTTGAAGGAAAGTCTGTGTTCATACTCTTCTACACATCCTTTATTCCACACACATGATGAGGTCCATACACTCGTTGTTTCATGCATTTAAATGTGTAAAAGTTTAAAATGAAATAAGAGATGGAAATTTCTAAATTAAATAATATAACCAAGGCACAACTAGCCATGACAGTGAACATGTAGTTCCCACAACCCCCCCCCCCCCAACTCCCTCACTTACATAAAGGACGGGCATAGCACTAGTAGTGTTGGGCATAAGAATGTTAGTGTTAAAGCACTCACCTATTAAATGGAAATTTACAAAACTACTTTTTTTTCAATTTTAAAATGTTTTGTTAGGCACTGATAAATCACCCTCCACCAAAGGAATTGCACATCAAATCTTGTTTAGTAAACAAAAAATTAGGAAAATACTTTTTAACTTCCGAGAAAATACAAATATTCAACTGTATTCTGAATTTTTTTATTAAAGTCACAATAAAGTCACTAAAACTCACCAAACTAATCCATAATCAAGGTAATTTTACCATGAGATTATTTCTATAGTCCCTTGCAGAGGCAAGGACTAATAAAACCAGCCATTTAAACTCACACTCATAACATACATTTAAAATATTATCAATTTAGAATTATTTTTTATTTGAATAATTTACAATAATATATTTTAAAAATTAAAAATAAATACTCATTTTTAAATTATTATTTTTTAAAAGAAATAATTTTTTATTTTATTTTATTAATATTAGAAAAATTTATCAACATTTTCTAAATCCTCATTCTTCATCCCATCCCTAGCATCACCCCCAAATATATTTTTGTAGCTAAATTAAATTGATTTTAAGGTAAGGTTTATTTTATTAATATTAAGATCTCTTGATTACCCATTCCAAAACGTTCATTATCAATAGTTATTATCATACCGACATTGTTGTGCTAGGCTCGATCTATGTTGTGTCCATTTTGAATATTTTATAAAATGGTTTTTATTCTTTATAAGATGTAGTTTGAATGTTGCATGAAAAAATTCAATTTTTACCTCGTAGATATTAATTGGAGTTTTATAGTTAGATTTTGCGCACAATGATACAAGGGGAGAAAGGAACAACTAAGTTAGGAATCATTAACAGGAATATGGAAGTGTAACATCCTCATCCCACATTTACCCAAGTAATGAGCCAACATGTGTAAACATGCTAAGAGAGGCCACAAATATGAGATTCAAGAGCCCATCTGACTTTAAGGAAGTGGAACCGATGGAAACAAGATAAACACACATTACATAGCATCAAAAACATCACAAGGAAGTAACCCAACCTCCAAGACCCCTTACCCCTGAGGGAGACTGGCTTTTTGACCCTTTTTGGCCATAGTCACAAGCATGCCAATTCAAGGATATGATAAATAGTATTAAATCAAAGGTAAGCAATCACATCACCAGGAAATCATCTAGAGCTCTCCTAGTCATGACATGCATTTCATAAAAATGTCACAAACATTGCGTATACATATGTAAAGAACATATTTAAACATAGGGGTCTCATAATTATCTGAGAATCACTAAGAGGCATTTATCCCTTACATCATTAGTTGCAATACAATATATTTGACCATAAATATATTGTGCACTCATTTACAAGTAAAAAAATAGATAGAGACATACATCATCACTGAGAAAATACATGCTTATAACTAGCATAATAATGAAAAAATACCATGGATACGATAGCAGTATAATCCAATAATAAAAAATACATTTTCATACCAAATACCAAAGGAATGAGCTCTTAATTAATGCATGTAAAAACCAACTAGAGATTGAAATTTCATGTTCCATTTGACCATAGATTGGCTGAGCCAAGTATCACTTCCTTCAATCACCCCCATGCCATATTCCAAGCATGAATGTTGGATATCACCAAACACATCAATCACAATCAATATAGGGTTTCCAAAGGGCAAACAACCTCAACCCTCTACCAATGACTCCACCATACGACCATACATCACAACCATCACATATTGGTCTCTATTTAGGTTATTCGAGGGCTCCATAGTGTTTGTTCCAACCAGGGCTTCTAGAACTAGTATATCAACCCCAACAGTTATAGGTCTTCTAGAGTCTTTTTCCAACCAAGGCTTCTAGGACTAGTTACTCAACCCACCTAGGGATTGCAGAGAATTTTTCTAACCAAGGCTTCCAGGACTAGTAACTCAACCCATGGTTGTCCATCGGGCTTCAAGAGTGTTTTTCCAACCAAGTCTTGCAATAAATAATAACTCAACCCATAACTAAATGAATCATGAGAAACAACGAGAAAAAAATCAATAAAAATAAACCCACAACACCATGGCTATCAAGGAAATGACAAAGGCTAGGAAAATCCACATGCATACACCATGCATGGGAAAAATAGAGAGTAAATCATGCATACAAATCGGTACCTGCAATAAAATCTCGTTGTATTCGTTGATTCTGATGTCCAATTATGATTTCCTACTCCTTCTTTTCCCTCTTTCTTTGATCACCAAGTATCCAAACTCTTCAAGAGTTCTCCAAGAAAACTGTAAGTATCGAAGAGTATGAGAGATAGATAGAATAATGAGAGAGCTCCAAAATTAAGCGACAAAAAGTTACCAACTGGTCCTCATAAGCCTTTGTATAGAAGAAGCCTCTATTTCATTTATTTTACATTATTTTCCTTCATTTTCCTCCTCATGTGGAAATTGTGACCTTTTACCTCCATTTTCTCCTAATTTCTATTATTTTCATAACTAAACATTCCAAAAATACTTTTTGCCTCTTTAATTCCTTAGCCATATCCTTCTCCAATTTCCTTAGCCATAATAGACCATGTGAACACCCACACTAGGATTTTTTCCCAACATTCAACTTGGAATATGTGTCCCATCAACGGTGGCTATTATTTTAACTTTATTACATGGAATTTTCACTAGGGATGTTACAGAACCATCCCCTTTACAGGACACCATCCTCGGTGTTCAATCACACATATCCCTCAAAAACACCACTAAAAAGAAATCATACTTCCAATGGAGCTTTATAACGTAGATCGATCAAGTATTCACAATGATCACATTGGTGAAAAGCACATCAAGATGGCATCATAACAAATGGAAACTATTATTACATGACACCCATCCCACTTATTGGAGCTTTATAACATAGCTCATGGAAGTATTTACATCCATACACATAAGTACATATACCCTAACATCACATAAAAACAAACATAAAAACATTATCAAAACATATACCAAACATATACTAAAATTACACCAAAATTTCCTTGCCTCTACTGATAAACAAGGAAGGATGCGTGGCCCACATTTGATCTTCCATCTCCCATGTAGCTTCATCGGGTCTAAATTTCTTCCATTACACTTTAACTTGATTGATTTCTCGATTCCTCAGCATAAGCTTCATTTCGGGCAAAATGCACTGCAACCGGCTGGAACTCCCCTTCTAGTTCCACTTGCAATACAAACCTGTCAATAACATGATCAACATCTTTAACATAATTCTTAAGCAACGATATATGAAAAAATCATGGAATTTCACTATGGAAGGTAGTACAAGTCAATAGAATACTGGCCCAATCCTCTCAATGATCCTAAATGGTCCAAAAAACCATGGTTCCAACTTGTAACACAATCCAATTCACAAGGAGCACTTCTTGGGCTTGATCCACAAGTGCACCTGATCCCCAACCTAAAACTCCTTGAATAATCTATTCATGTATGCATAAATCTTCTCCCTATCCTGCGCTACTTTCAATTTCTTCTTGATCACATGCATTTCTTGTTCCATTTCTGCCAATATCCATGGTCCAATCAATATCTTTTTAATCGAATCACTCCAACTGATATGACTGTTGAAACTTTGTCGATACAATGCCTAAAATGGACTCATCTTCAATGACTCATGATACCCGTTGTCGTAGGCGAACTCTACCAATGGAAGATATTCTTCCCACTTGTGTTTCTTATGCATCACATTCATCCTCAACATATCCTCTACTATCTTGTGAACCCTCTCAATATTCCCATATTTCTATGGATGATAAGTTGTGTCAAAGGCGAACTTGGTGTCCAAACCTGCAAACAACTACTTCCAAAGCTTGGAAGAGAGCTTTTCTTCTCTATTGATCTAGATTTATGTAGGAATGCAACAAAAAAAACATATAACCATAAATACAAAGATGTAGTGGAAATAACACTTCATCCAATTAAAATCAAAGAACTTAATTTTTTTTACCGATGGAATGGAAATAAACTAGTTAGGGTGCTAGTAGCTGATCTATGAGAAGATATGTGGGGGATAAATGCCTTTGAACTATGTTAAAATGAGGCTAGAGGGCATATTTATTATTGAAAAACAATGGAAAACCATAAACATCCAAAAACCTAACAATAGGAGATTAAGTGCCAAAACTATGGGCCTTGTTTGGGTAAATTGATACATCAACTTCCAGGGGACATAACTTTGGCATGTGATCTTCATTTAACATGCACAATACCTCATTATAAATATATATCCAAGGCCTACAACTTTTTATGTGGGAAAAATCAAAGCATCTTCCATGTTGCTCTCATTTTTCCCAAAAAACATCACTTAGGGCCTCAAAACAACTCTAGATCATCTGTCAGACACAATATTCTTTGGAGCACCATGAAATATGACTATGTATTTGATAAACACTTGTGCTAAATCACTAGCCAATATGTAGTATTCACCGATATGGATTTGAAACCTTTGTCAACTTGAACAAAACAACCATGATGGAATCATGTTGTCTATATGTCATTGGAAAAACTGTGATGGTATCCATGGAAATAAACTCCCATTTCCACTCTCGAATCACAATCAGATGTACTAGTCTACCTAGATGCTTACACTTTTCCTTAACCATCTGGAAATCTAAATATCTGGCTACAAACTCTGCCACATACCTCTTGACATTCAACTAATAGTAGAATCTCTTAATATCACCTTCTTGAGCTCACTATTGTTCAATACATATATATCCTATTTGTAAATCTAACCAATAAATCTGATGTGAGAAGGTAGTCCAAATCTTATACACCTACACCTATACCAGTACTTGTACCTGTACCACTACCTATACCTTTACCTGTACCTGTACTTGCACTTGTACCTATACCTATAAAAACACCTATACCTATACCTGCACCAACACATGTACCTGTACTCTGCTACAACCTATGCATAATCTCGATATACCTTGGATCCAACTGATTTTCCTGCAAGATCCCATATTGTAATTATGTCCCATAGGATCTCATAGATGATATGTGATTTACCTATACCATCTTGTTAATAACATTTGTGATCTTGTTCTCCTTCCCCTTGATGTCCCTAATCTCAAAGTCAAACTCACTGATCATGGCCAACCATCTATCCTACCTATTGTTTAGATTCAACTTGTAAAATAAGTACCTCAACCCAATGTGATCACTCATAATTAGAAACTTCATGCCAGGAAGATAATGCCTCCTCAACTTCAATGCATGTATGATCGTTGCTAACTCAATATCATGTATCGTGTAGCTCTACTCATGCTCATTTAGTTTTTTTGACTGATAGCATATGACCTTTCCAAGTCCTATCTTGCTAGTTTTTTTGACTCCACCAAGTCCTCTCTTGCAACCATATTTACATACAACAAACTCATTTTTGGAATTTGAAATATTTAACACTAGAGCACGTGTCAACAACTGATTAAGCTACTCAAAATTAGCGTCACACTCCTCTATCGAGTTTATTACCTTTCCTCTGTAATGATTTAATAGGAAAAGTGATATGTGAGAAGTTCTTGTATTAATTTATAATGAAGATAAATCTGGAATAAATAATCCAAAGTTTTGAAGGTAAAAGGGTAAAAAGGCTCCGCTACGAAAAGTGTTACGAAATTGTGTTGTTTTTGTAGCGCAGGTTTACTTCTGCTATTTTGAAGATTTTGATGGTGATTTTGGATAGTTGGGACTTGTTGAGGTTTTTTACATATGTTAATTTAGTTCCCAACATCAAATAAGCTCGAAGTAATGGGTTCATGACAGTCAAAGTGTCTCAAGAGAACAAAGAATCCTATGCCTAGAAAATAGGGGACAATTTCCTATTTTATTCGAGATCAGCATTGAGGTCATAAAGTGTTGGAGCATATCATGTGGATACAACCTTATGGGAATACAGTTGGAAAATGATGTAATCTAGTTTAGATAAGGTTGTTATGAGTAGATTTAAGGAGTTTGAATCCTATTTGTAATAGGACTGTTCATTAGGTTTTCAACTGTCATTTTATAATAAATACCATGTCATATGTTTAGGAAAAGTGTCAAAAAGTAGGAATTCAATGTATCTAGATAAGGATAAGGTTATCCTACATCATAAGTGATCTATAAAATATTAAGAGGTTGAATTAGAAAAGGGTTGAACATTTATAGCAAAAATACTGTGTTTATTGTAAATGACTGGTTTTCAGCTTAATACAGAGTTTTCTACTTAGTTTGTTCTTGTTCTAATGGTATCTTCTTACTATCCTATTGTAGTGGTGTTTAATTATGTTACTCAGAATTCATCACTGATGCTCTGACTTCCTTCATAGACAAACTAACCGTGTGTTTTACAGTTTCACATGTGTTTCTTAGGACTAGAAATCTGATATGCCTTGACTTCCATGCTGAGTAGATTGTTTTGTTTTACTAAAGCTACTTTTACTCCAAAAGCCCAATGAGCACTTGCTAATGTGATTTAAAACCAATTTCTATAATTTATCTATGTATTACCCCACATAGATTTAGCCATCTATATTTCTATCAAAAATCATTAACCCTTGAGAGAGCCCTCTCAGGTTGAGGAGGCTAAGCCTCAATCAAAAGATTGGTTTGAAACGGTTACATGAGATTGATTTGATTGGCAACCTATCAGGTCTGATTTTGTGATAACAATACCATGGTCATATTTTCCAAATTTTTTCCTCTTATTGAACAATTAAGGTACATAATTATGTCTTTTAAATTTTATAATTTATAGTAAAAATTGGGTATTAAAAATTATTTTTGACTAGAACATAATTTCCGATAATGGCTCCATTGAAGTCGTATGTGCAAGACACCTAGGTGGAAATTGAACATATATCTGAGAAGCATGGTAACCAAGGATGGAAATACTCCTATTGGCACAATCCAAATGAGTTTGAACATGCCTGATCAATGCTAGTAAAACTTGACCAATCATCGAGAAATCCCTAAATAAAGGGAAAATTTTGTGATTTAGTGGGATTCTACAATATCTTGTGCAACCAAAAGGATGATTTTGACCTTATTAGATAGATTAGGAATATTATAGGATGTTAAAACTATTTAAGATAAGTTTGTTATACTTTTGGCTTATTTAAGAACAACCATTCAACACTTATGAACATATATTATGATTATTAATACTTCTCTATTTCTGAATATAATTTGAAATGTGGAAATTATACAAAAAATATGTATATCAATGGATTCAATCTGATTAAGAAATGTACTAACGAAAGATACTGAATCCTTCTACAAATCAATTGTTGAAAGTAAACATGATCACCAATCACAACAAGTAAAGAAAGAAGAAAATCAAACAACAACACAGATATTTTCCTAAGGAAAGCTTACTGCTCAAAAACCCTCTATATTCTGTTGTATATTCACCAAGGAATCATGAAACAATTGCAATGCACTCTTCTCAAAAGAGTCTCCTGCACTCTCACAACTGTCTCACACTGATCTAGAAAAAATCGACCAACACTTAGCCAATTTTTAGCCTTTGCTAAACCCTCCTTGCTTGCGCAATTCATGTGGAATAAAATCCCTATTCTTTAGGAAATTAAAACTTCCAAAACTACGAAATGTTCATGGGAAATCCTATGGTTGTCTTAGTGCATGCGAGAAACCTACTAATGGTACAATTGATAGTTAACATCCCTTTAACCTTTGTCTCAACTGGGTATCCACTGGAACTGACATGCATTCTGCTATTAATAGTAAATCATCAGTTGCATGGAAGATCACTACATGTGAATTAAATCTAATTTAATTCACTTGATCTCTCACTAATGCAACAAATAGTTACAACTATTTCAATTGACATTAACTCCATAAAGTAAGTTAATTTATTTCTCATTCATTAAACTAATGCACTAATTGAAACTCGAATTCCATAACTAATAGAATCACTCTATATTCCTCACCAACCACCCTCAACTCGAAATTCATGAGCCAACTGAGTTTATGACACTCAGTTAACTATTACAAGTGATTATGAGATAATATTGCAATTTATTGTCCAATTTAATTAAGGGAAAAATAAATTCGACACACATTTCTTATTAACTTTTAAACACTCCCTCTCAACAACAAAGGGATTATCAGCTACCCCAATCCTGCCTCTATGGTATTCAAATTTTCTCCTGGAAAGCACCTTCGTTAGAATATCTACATCTTGATATTATGTGGGAATGTACTGAAGTAACATAATGCACCTATGAAAAAATATCTGAGATGGTGGCACCAGATGTCTATGTGCTTGGGCCTATCATGGAATACCAGATTAACTAAGAGTTAATAAAAATCTGGTTATCACAATGTATCATCGTCAGATCCATATGAGAACCAAAAAAACCAACCAGAATCTTCCTCATCCAGGTGGCCTCACATGCAGCCTGACTTGCTTCCTTGTACTCTTCTTTGGCTGAACTGAGTTTCACAGATCTTTGCTTCCTGTTGTACCAAGAAATTGTTTTCTATGCTATGCTTAAGATCGCTCCTGATGTGCTCTTTTTATCTGATTGACTGCCTGCCCAATCTATATTGGTGAAGCTTTAAATCTTCACTCCCTCTATCCATCTGTGACATAATTCATACTTTGTATTTCCCCTAAGGTATCTCAAGACATACTTCCCCACCTTCCAAAATATATTGGTCGATTTAGCCATAGCTTGACTCAGATGGTTAACTACGTAGAGGAGTCTCCATGGGTTTACAACTCTCCATGTGAAATTTACTCAAAATATCTTTAGCATAATTTCCTTGAGAAACAAATATCTCACCATCTCGCTTCCATCTTTCCAAACCAAGGAAATCATGAAGGAGTTACATGTGCTTCATCTCAAACTCTCTTGTGATATCCTCCTTGCGAGAAGTTATGAGCTACTCATCACTTGTCAAAATTAGATCATCAACATAAAGTAAAATAATCAAGAGCTTACCATCAACCACAATCTAGTATAGGTTCACATCTGCTTCATTTTTCATGAAGCCCAACCTGGTGAAATAGCTATCAATCCTGGTGTACCAAGCACGAGGTGCTTGCTTCATCCCATACAGTGCTCTCTTGAGTTTGCACACATGCGACTCCCTGTCAAAGGTCTCAAAACCTTCTGGCTGCTATATCTATACTTCTTCCTCAATAACTCCATTGAGAAATGTAGTTTTCACATCCATCTGATGTATCAGCCACTGCATTTGCACTAAGAGTTCAAGGATAGATCTAATCGATGAGTATCTCGCAACAGGTGTGAAAGTCTCCTCATAGTCCATCAGCTCAACTTATGAGAATCCTCGAGCTAAAAATATAGCCTTGTAATTCTCCACACTCCCATCTACTACCTGCTTCACCTTGTAGATCCATCTAGATCCAACCATTGATTTTCTGACTGGACTTGGGACAGCTTCCCATGCATTTTTCTTGCGATGGAGTCATACTCTTGAACCATAGTGTCAACTCAAATTAGTAGCTGCACTACTTCCTCAAAGGAGGATGGTTCTGTGATAATACACTTTCTCATAAGAGCCATGTATCCAGTAAATCTGTCTGGATACTGTCTCTACCTACGCAGTGAAGAAGGTGCTCCTACATGCTCTACCACATCGAGTCTCAATCTATCATCTTCCATGGTGTGCCTTCTACCATTTCTGGTGGATGGCTTTGCATGAGTGTTTTTTGCCACTCCATGATGCTTCGTATGTGGCTACTTCACATCTTCGAGTTCATCCTTTGGAACCAAGAGTTCCTCATCTTCATGAAAATCCAGCTCCCTCTCAAGGGAAAATCACATGGATTTCTCCTCATCAAAATTTATATTCTGTCTCATAACTTTCATCTTGTTGTTTGGAAAATACACCCAATAGTTATGGGGAGTATCATTGTACCCCACAAATATCCCAATCTTAGATGTTGGTTCAAGCTTCTTCCTGGAATCTTTGGTCATATGGTAATAGAGAGATGAGCCAAAAATTTTAAAATATGAAACATTAGGTTTCTTACCAAAAAAGGCCTCCTCTGGTGTACTCATGCCAAGTATCCGATGAGGACTATGGTTTTGCACAAATACTGTTGTGGTGCATGCCTCTTCCCGTAGATGCAACGATAGGCTCAGATCATGCAACATCGCTCACGCAACACCCATAATTATTTTGTTCTTTCTTTCTATGACTCCATTATGTTGTGGGTTATGAGGCATAATAAAATCTCTCTAAATTCCTTCTTTGATATAGAAGTTCTTGAATTCATTGGAGATGTACTCACCACCATTGTCACTCCTAAGAGCCTTCACATGCTTCCTCATGTCTTTCTCCACCAGTGCTTTGAGCTCAAAAAATTTTGAGAACGTCTGATCTTTCTTCTACATGAAGTAGATCCAGCACTTTCTAGAAAATTTATCAACAAAGATCACATAATACCTATGCTTTGATGTCAAAGCTGTAGAGAATGGTCCACACATGTTTGAGTGAACTCTCTCAAGGATTTTCGTTGCTCAGTTCTCCTTCTCGTGAAAAGTAACCTTTTCATACTTCTCCATGGTACATCCCTTGCATGTGTCTATCTACACAATAGTACCCTTGGAAAGACCCGTATATATATTCTACCTGACATTCAAGGCTCTGTGGTGTAGATGGTCTAATATCATCTGCCATAACTCACCCTCATCCCGGCTCACCACTTTTTCTGCATTACCCATCAATGTTGTGCATCCATCTACATGAAGTTTGTAGAGATTATACATGAACATCCAAATCTTCTTGGCTTTTCCTGTGGCATTACATATTTTAATAAGAAGGGTTTACCTGAACGTCTCTGGAAGGTAACTGTACCAATCCCGGTAGCATTTTACCTCCCATCATCACTCATTTCAATATGCATCTAGAGGTCCTTCTCCTCCAAGCTACTGAAAATTTCTTTGTCTCCTGTCATATGGAAATATGCACCACTATCCAAGTACCACACTAGTCCCATCGCACTTGAAAACATGCATGCAATGAGTGAGAATTCCAATTCAAATTGCGAGGCGAAAGCATCACCAGTTGTAGATCCTGAAGCATTCTTCTTCTTCTTCTTTTGTAGACAATTAGTGGCATAATGCCCATGCTTGTGACAGTGAATATACTTAACTCTGGACATGTCGCGCTTTTTTCCTTCTTTGCTAGACTCAGATTTGGAATAGGATTTCTTTCCCTTACCCTTCTTCGCCTTTCCAGCCAAGGCACAATTTTCTTCATCATCTATCTTAGATGAAGATCCATCCCTAGTATTCTTCCTAAATTCTTCTTGCACCAAATTCGACCAAAGTAATTTCCAATTTGGAAACCTCTCTAATCTGGCTTTATGTAAGAGTAAAACAAAATATAGAAATAGAAATAAACACAGAGATGCAATGGAAATAAAACTTCATTTCATTAATATCAAATAATAGAAATATGCTTATAGACATAATGGAAATAAACTAGCTAGGGCATTGGTAGCTTATCTTTGAGAAGAGATGTGGCGGATACATGCCTCTAAATTTTGTCACAATGAGGTTAGAAGGCCTATTTATTGTTGAGAAACAACATAAAACACTAAACATCCAAAAATCTAACCCTAGGAGATGATGTGGCAAAACTTTGGTCCCCGTTTGGGTAAATTGGTACATCAATCTTCCTCGGGACGTAACTTTGGCATACTATCTCCATTTTACGCGCATCATTCCTCGTTAGAAATATCTATCTGATGAATCCAACTTTTGAGTGATAAACATCAATATATAGACCCATGTTTCTCTCGGTTTTCTGAAAAAAATGTTGTTTAAGGCCTCAAAATGACTCTGAAGGTTCAAGACCCAAAAAAAGAGTTAAAAAAAGTAAGTTGTGATAAAACTAAAAAAATAAAATAACCGATGGTGGGGGTTATAATGGAGTAGGTGGGTGGCCACCAATATCTACCTAGATCACTAGGGCCTCAAAATGGCTTCGAAAGTTCATGACCCGAAAAAATACTAAAAATAGTAAGTTGTGCTGAAATTGAAAAAATGATAGAACTGATGGTGCGGGTCCAAATGGAATAGGTGGGTGGCCACCAATATCCACCTGGATCATTCCTCCCTCATTATAAAGAAATGGTCCCCATTCTGTTAAGTTCGTTGATGAGAGGCAAATTCTACTGAACTTGGAATTGGACTTGTCCAGGATGTCGTGGACTTGCTGGCGGACGTCCTAGATGTGTTCAATAAATTTGGTTGCCTCAGATAGTACATGTGTGGATTATGTATGTGTATTCACATGAGGTATGAAAACATCAGGTGGCGGTGAGTTGGGGGTCAGATAAATGGAGTGCTTGTCCTGACAGTATAGAGGAACCTCTGTGGGTGAGGAGAAAATGTCCTCATATTCCTCCACGACTTTGTCCATCTACTGCAGCTGTGCAAAGAAGCCATATTTTGAGGTTTTGGCCACAACCTTCTTCTTTCCCTATGAAAGAGTTGTAAGGAAAATAAATTTCCTGGTTTGGGAAACAATCTTACAACGTTGTTTTGCAATAGTTAAGGAGATGGCAGGAGGCGGTACTACCTCTAGTATCCTGTACAATTTATTTCCCAAAGTAATAACAACAGAATAAGGCCTATACTCATACACAAAATTTCACCTTGACAAGTATGGTTCGCCCAATAATACATCAGCTACATCAAGAGGAGCAACATCACACAATACCTCATCCGTGAATGGCTTGATGCTGTATGAAAGGCAACACTACTGGCGGACGCGTAGATCTCTCCTGGGGTGAAGCCACCTGATGGTATATGTTTGCGAGTGTACTATGGTCAGTTGGTCAAGCCGCTTCATGACCTATGCTGAAATAAGTTTCTTTTAGCTTCCGCTATCGACAAAAAATTTCAGTGGAGAACCCTTCATCCACATCTACGAATGGAAGAGGTGCTCCCCCTCCTCTGAATCCTTGGAATCATCCCTCTAGAGATTTTTGGTGAAAAAAATGGCACTGGGCTTTGAATTAATGAATTTATTCCCTTTGTCATATCCCTTGTCTGCTTCTCTCTCAGGATCAGAACATCCATCTGATTTGAGCACCTTTAGTTTGACCTCCAACGACTGTTTGGGTCGACACTCATTTGTGCTGTGAGTGGGGAAGTTATGAAATTCACACCACTTTCCCATGTCCCTCTTTGGATTTGTGTTGTTGTTATGAGTCGCATTTTTTTCTTTTCCCACTTCGGGGGCGCCTTTCCCTAGATTCGGATTCGTGGATCCAAAATCCCATTTCTTCTACTTAAATTCCTTCTCGATCTTGGTGGCATAGTGATATGCCATGCCAAGCGAGGTAATGTCAAGGAACTCCATTTCCTCCAGAATGTGTCTATGCATACAATTGTGGTACTCGAGCACCAAATGTCTCTCTGAATCTTTAATACCCAACTTTGTGTGCAAGGTATGGAAAAAATTCATCAGTTCATGCACATCTTGATCCCTTTACTACCACAATGTGGTCCATTGGATGTACTTGTCGTCATATCCCCCCATAGGGTAATATTGTTCCTTGATGTCATCTCAAAATTAATTCCAAGTGGGTGCATCCGAGAATAGAGAGGCTTCCCTCTCGTCCTTTTTCTCACAATAGGTTTCCCACCAGTCTTTGACATGGGGGGCGAAGTTTAGGAGTGAAAAAATAATCTTTTCTCGGTTGAAGAAATCATGAGACTGATAAATACCCTTCCAGAAAATTCGACCATCTATCTACGACATTTGGATCTCTCTGACCTTCAAATATAGGAATGTCAAAGTTTGCCTATGCCTTGAAGGGAATGCCACCTCCAGAGTGTTTGTTGGATAGAGATGCAACGTAGGTGGGCAGACATTGAAGGATCTGAGAAAAATTGCCCATCAATGCATTCCTTGTTTCTCAACGGCATCCACGAGCAATATTTTGATAGGATCTCCTGCTCCATCATCTTTCTTTTATTATGCCATGGGAGGTCGTCAAGGTTTGTGAGGTTGATATTGCAGGGGTTCAACTAGATCGAGCCCTAACTCCTTATACCCTGACCTCGTTGGGGATATGCAAAGAAAAATAGAGAAAGAGAAGACCACTCTGATACCACTAATCCAGATCTATGCAAGAACTCAATAAAATACAGAAATATACATCAACATAGAGATGCAATGGAAATAAAACTTCATTTCATTAATATCGAATAACAAAAATATGCTTACAGACATAATGGAAATAAAATAGCTTGGGAACTAGTAGCCTATCTCTAAGAAGAGATGTGGTGGCCGCAAGATTCTGAACTGTGTTACTGATCTGAAAATGGGTTGGATAACTTGTTATGCATTTTAAGAACCTTCCACTCAGTTAAAAAAAATATAAGATCTAGCTTGTACTTGACCTTTTGCGAAATTTATGCCTGAAATAGGTGTAAGTTTTTTAACTGTTTAAGTGCTTTAAGTTCATTTTTTCTTGCTGAAATTAAACATTTATAATATCAATATAATGCAGCAACAGATCATCAACACATAACAACATGGGCTATGTCTCCTTGAGCTCTTGTCATCTTGACTTGGATCTTTGGGATTATGGAAAAATTTCTCTTAAAAGTTCCTCACTTAACTCCAAAGGTTACTGAACTGAACCAATGGTCTTATAATACCATATATATCGTTTTCATGGCTATCATCACTCTGAAAACATATCTAGGCTCCCTTAGACTTGATTCCTTCTGTCGATGCTCTGAGCTACACTGAGCTTCTATATGGCACTAACTCCTTCAGAATTAGTTTTCTATCCATGAAACCTCACCTACTATCTCCAGCACATATCATACCTCCAAAATGGACTGATCATTTACTCAAAATGAGAACTGCATCCCCAAACTAGGCCTCCCTCCACGGTTGGCCCTAAGCTACCCAAAACTTCCCTCTAGGTTCTCGACCTTCATAAGTCTTCAAATGGATCTTCAAATCCCTTCATTAGATTCATAATGCTAAAAATAGTCAGAATAGACTATTGGTTCACCAAAATTTGACTCCGGCTACTCCTGTTTTGCCTCCGACACCTGGTGGCACCCCCTGGCACTAGGGTCACTGAAAACATATCTGATGGGTTCTAGAAATATAGAAGTCCTAAAAAGCTTCTGCAACCTTCATAAATGGATTTATAATTCTCATTACAGTCATAAATGACTATTGGTTTGTTGCATAAGTCCTCTAGCTGCCCTGGCTAGGCTCCGAACTACTACTCGCACTTGCTAGCCCTAGTGGCCACTAGAAATTCTGTAAAGAATATTCACTTTCAAAAGTCCTCTATAGGCTCTGAAAACCACACCATTAGTTCCAAAAAATCTAATACATCCAAAACTGACTATTGTATTCCTGAATAAGGCCTCTAGCTACACTGGCTAGGCCTCAAACTACTACTGGCCCGTGGTGGCCTTGGTGGCCCCTAGAGCTTATTTGAAACAAAAACCTACTCAAAAGTCCTCTAATAACTCATAAATCTTCACCAATGGCTCTGTAATGTCTGAGATAGTCGAAATTGACTATTGGCACTCCAAAATTGGTCGAATCTATCTCAAGATAAAGCCTGAACTTGTTTTTCCCAATGACACCTAGAAAAGCTCCACTAATTTTGGAGAGAATGAACTTAAATTCAGTTAAAGTTGGGATTTCTACCAACAATGGCTCTTTTCCTAAAAAATCGCCAAGTTTTCCGCTAGCATTAAATGTGGCGATTAGTGTGAGAACATGGGCTAAAAACTTAACCACGCATTAAAATCCACTAAAACCATTGGGTGGAGGTGACGGTTGGGATAAACCATCCATGTAAAATTCAAATGTGACCACATTTCAATGGTTAAAAAAAACCATTTTACGTTGGCGGTTTGGGGGCTTAAGCCCTTGGTTTTCTATTGTGGTCGTATGGGAGGGGTTGGCCCCTCCAAAACCCCAAACAGAGAACCATACAACATTAAATAGAACTGTGAGTAAAATATTTCTGTAAAAATCGCATCAAAATAAATTTGGTCGACGCATTTCGAACCAACCAGTGTGGCTCATCATCAAGACAAGATGAAAAATCTGATCAGGTAACCCAATTAGATAGATAAGAAATGCTCCAACTAGCCGTTTGTAAAATAACGGCTAGTTTGACTAAACTAAGGCAATAAAATCATAAAATCAAAAAAGTATAATAATAATTTCTTTTTTATTTATAGGAATAGATTAAACACTTAATGTTTATAATTTGAATTTTATTTGTTTTTATTTTTAATAAAAAAATAATTATTCAATATATTGTTGAATAAACATTTTCTTATTTTATTAAAAATAAAAATAAATAAAATTCAAATTATAAACATTAAGCATTTAATTTATTCCTATAAATAAAAAAGAAATTATTATTATATTTTTTTGATTTTATTATTTTATTGCCTTAATTTAGTCAAACTAGCCATTATTTTACAAACAGCTAGTTGGAGCCTTTCTTATCTATTTAATTTGGTTACCTGATCAGATTTTTCATCTTGTCCTGATGATGAACCACACTAGCCGGTTCGAAACACGTCGACTAAATTTATTTTGATGTGATTTTTACCGAAAGATTTTACTCACAATTTATGGATCATAGAAGCAAAATTCCTAATGTTAAATAGAACTTCTGACCGTTAGTTGTTAAGAACTAACAGAACCCAATCTGTAAAGCACAGGCAGTCTATGTGTGAGGTCTTAAATTCGAACCTGACTGACTCCAAACAACATTTTAACACTCTGTTCCTCAGCCACGTGGTGGCCTCTCGGCCTGCCACGTGGTAGCCTCCTATTGAATCGAAAATTGAATAGTCAAACAATAGCCCAATTACAATCTGCCACTTGGCAACATTCAACTGGTCCAAACGGAATATTGTGGGTAATAATCCCTAGAGTATTCTCTTTTTATTTTTTCCCAATCCAAGTCAAACTTGTTCAAAGTCCAAAAATTGAAGTTTACTGGACATTTCAAACTACGATAAATTCTTCATATGGTGTATGTTTTTTAAACCATTCAAAGCGCCCGAATTAGGAAGACGAGATTTATTTGGTTGCTTAGGTTCAACACACTTTAAAACACTTTGAATTTTGAGCTGTCACTTAGGTCCATGATCCAATTCTGATAAGTTAAAATGAGGCTTGAATGCCTATTTATTGTTGAGAAACAATGGAAATCCCTAAACATCAAAAAACCTAACCCTAGGATATGAAGCACCAAAATTGTGGGCCACCAATATCCACCTGGATCACTAAGGCCTCAAAATAGCTCTGGAAGTTCATGACCCAAAAAACTGCTAAAAATAGTAAGTTGTACTGAAATTGAAAACTGAAAGAACTGATGGTGCGGTGGCCACCAATATCCACCTAGATCATTATCCCTCCCATTGACAGAGTCGCTATAACTATGCTAACTCTTTGGAATGCCTATAAGAGCTAGGATCACCAAGTTATCATCCACGACAGTAATTTCGACGTCCCCAAGCTCATCTCGACATTAGAAAAACTTGGTTAAATATTTTAGAATAGTGTTGCCTTTCTCCATTTTGATTTTCTTGAGCTTGTCCTTCAGTGCCAATTTTCTATGATCACTGCTACTCTGAAATAGATCTCTCAAAGCCTTCCACATTGCATATGTAGTCACTTTACCATGGAGACTCGAGACAATGTGGTCTCGTACTCCCTCCAATAAGATCCTCCTCACCTTTGCAACCATCTTTTGCTAAGCATCAGGAAAAGAGGCATTTGCTGCAGTAGGTTTAAGAATGTCATTATCAATGAATTATTTCAACCCATTTTCCTACAGAAATGCCTCCATATTGTCTTTCCATGCAATATAATTGGAACTTCCCTCAAGTGCATACTCCAATCTCAAGCCATTCAAAGCCATCTTGATCTTGATCTGCCTATCGCACCAAAGAATAATTTTGTAATTTTGAATGCTATTGAGACAAACTCAATTTCTTCTCCACTATAGTTATTTCTGGTGCTCTCATACCATGTATAAATTGTACAAACAATATGTATATCAATGGATTCAATCTGATCAAGCAATGTACTAAATCAAGATATTGAATCCTTCTACAAATCAATTGCAGAAAATAAACACGATCGCCAAGCACAACAAGTAAAGAAAGAAACAAATAAAACCACAACATAGATATTTTCCCAGGGAAATCTTACTACTCAAAAGGCCTCCATATTTTATTGTATATTCACCAATGAATCATGAAACAATTACAATGCATTGTTCTCATAACAGTGTCCTGCACTCTCACAACTGTCTGACATTGATCCAGAAAAAATTGACCAACACTTAGCGAATTTTCAGCTTCTGCTCAGCCTGCCTTGCTTGTGCAATTCATGTAGAATGAAATCCTTATACTTTAGGAAATTCAGCCTTCCAAAACTGTGAAACATTGTAATATCCCAAAATAGGGAAATTCTACAACAATAAAAACACCTTAAGATGTTCCAAAGTTGGAGATCCAGCAATACATGAACACAAATGAAAGTACTGCAGCAAATTATCTCATAAAATGTGTGTTAAACATATTTACATCAGATTAGGAACGTATCGACAAAATTATTCCTTTATACACTGTCTCCAAGTGCGGAAAAGCAACAAAATAGACCCTAAAAATGTTATTCCCATACAACTGCATGATAATAAGGGGAAATAATGGTTGGATCCCTTAGAATATATATTAATGCCCTCACATACAAAAGGTAATAAAAAACAAATCACTTTTTATAGGTTAAACAGATCTCTCGGCCTTACAATGACTTAGAAATACCCAAATCCCATGACTTAGACTATGCAGAAAATAATGAAGCATGTACAGTGTTATTTGATGAGGGCTTCTACAACATTACAATATAAAATCATAGAGATGGAGATTGATGCCATAATATGCTAAGAAAAGAGAGATCTAGCCTCCTTATGGCATTATATAGATAACCAGATAAAGGTTTCTTGATACACATGTACAAAAAGATTAGATATGGATATCTAGCTCAAAAATAACTCACTCTCACTACAACATTACATGAACATATCTGAATAATTTAAAATAGGGATAAGAATCCCTTTTTGTAGCTTTCTAGGAGAAGGGTTGGCCCTTTCCCTAGGAAACTAGCTGAGAAACAAGGCCTAGAACCTTGCTGTACCAACTCTCTGGAAAATGACGTAGTTCCTACAAGGGAATGCACTATAGGAGAGCAGAGGTGCTTTGGCCAATTGCCAAGATATGAAATGAGCTTAGAAATATCCTTTGCTGATCTCTTAAGAGAAGGAAAGGGACCCTCTACTAAGAAACAGACCCGGAAGTGGAATGATCAATTTTCCACTTGCAACACCCTACAACAGAACATTACACTGCTAAAGAAATAATGCTATGATTGAAGACTCATTCTTGGCCTCAACCCTAGATGTGGAACAAATTATTACAATACTCTCCCAAGAGGCCTCTCAAGGGAAGAGATGGGATTCCCGCTCGGGAACACCCCTGTGCTAAATATCACTACAACCCTGCTAAACAACAAGAGGAAGCCAAGTCTAAGTAGACAGATATCAGAATGATAATATAAAACATGAATGGAAAAGGCTTCCATCCTCTTCATATATATTAAGTGAACCTCTTCATATTGGGTCCCATCAAAATTTTCCTCCAAGATCATGCAAGTTGTCCTCCACCTAATCTGTGCAGTTTATCAAGGAGATACAATGTATCTAGAAAATGTATGTTGATTTGGTGAAATATGACTGAATCAACATGATATCCTCCTTGTTCACACCTAAATGTGCTCCTTCTAGCTATTTATTCTTCCTCTTTTCACATGAGGAATGTTATTATTTCTTCTAAAGGGGTTAATGGGCCTGCCTACCCATTTATTCATCTATCTAAAGATAAAACCAACTATAATATTCCATTTAGATGAAGCCTAAATCATGGGAATATTAAAAATACTCATGGTAAATGCTATGGTTTTCTTACTGCATGTAGGCAACCTACTAATGATACAACTGATATTTAACATCCCTTTAACCTTTGTCTCAAATAGGTATCCACTGGAACTGACATGCATGCATCTATTAATAGTAACTCATCATTTGCATGGCAGATTACTACATGTGAATTAAATATGATTTAATTCACTTAATCTCTCACTAGTGCAACAAACAGTTATAACTAGTTCAACTCACTGTAACTCAACAAATTAAGTTAACTAATTTCTCATGCATTAAAGTAATGCACTAACTGCAACTCAAACTCCATAACTAATAGTATCAAACTGCATGCCTCACCAACCACCATCAACTTGAAATTCATGAGCTAACTAAGTTTATCACACTCATATAACTATTACAAGTGATTATGAGATAAGATTACATTTTATTATCCGATTTAATTAAGGGAAAATTAAATTAGACACACATTTCTTGTTGACTTTTCAACATGAAGAAACTTCCTTCTACTTCTTGTTTTTCTTGTTGTGGAATGTGATTGTTGATCTATAGTAGTCAATAATCTTCAAGTATGCTAAGAAAAGGGTGGAATGTCCCCATTCCAAAATTAATTCTAAATATCGTAGATTTTGTTTCCTTTATAGTTCCTTGCAAATATTTTATGAATAGATTCCTTATATTCCATGTCCATTTATGTTTTTCAATGATATCTTTTCAACAATTGGTTTAAGTAGGGAAGGTCAACCAAGGCATCTAAGTTAGATCCTCTTCCTTCTAGACTAAGAACTGAAATGAAAATTGGGCATTTAATATTTACGACTTTATTCAATTTATTATCATCTATGCTTTTGGAATTAGTTTCTTTCTATAATTTGTTTAAGTAAGGAAGGTAAACAAAGATATCTAAGTTTGATCCTCTTCCTTATCAATTAAGAATTGAACTGGAAATTGTGTTTATGCATTTGATCTTTATTGATTTCTTAACATTGTGTTATGCTTTATGGTGGAATTGATCTTATTGGAATATGGATAATGAGGAAGGACAACAAAGGCATCTAAGTTAGAGCCTCTTTCTTATTTTCTATGTTCCACAAAGACTCATTGCACTCTTGCTTCTAGATCATAATTTTAATATTTTCTTTTCAGGAATTTATATTTCTAATATGCATTTCCATTATTGTCACATAAAAAACTAATTCCTACATTAGCTTAATATAAGATCCATATAACTTGGTGTTTTTCTAAGTTTACCAACCCAGATTGATAAGTAAAACAGATGCTCTAATTTAACTCAATAAATTAGACCAACATTTTTGGCTTCGTTGTCGAGGAATCACACTTAGATATAGGTGATTGGGAAGCGTGTTTACAAAAACATAAAAAATAAAAACTGTATGATTTCTTTTCATTATGGTTATTTATGACTAGAAAAAGAGATAATAAGGGTAGATACACAAAACAAAACCCCCCAACTACTAAACCATTGGTGGGAGCAGGAACATCCACATTCGAACTAGCACCAATTGCTAGGAAACCCACTTTCAAATAAGTTCTTATCCCAATTGAAAGAAAAGACTTTGGAAACTCTCTCGATAATGGGTTCTGAGTCTAAAGGAGAATGTGTAACATTCATTCCGCCAAAAATCATATAAAGAACTCCAACTACAAGAGATAGTTTAGAACTTAGTGACTAATCACATATTCCTTAGAAGCTTCCTTTTTAAGTATCTTTTCACTTGTTTTCTATGGTTGAATTAATTCATGCATCCTTTCTCCAAATACACCATATTCCTTTTTGGTAAAATCCTTAATGAATCCAACATTGTTCTACAATTAGGGTTCAAGAAGTTTATACAGAACTTGAATATTATCTAGTCACTTTACTTTTCAAGATCCATGCATATCATGAATTGGGAACCCATGAGATCATCGAATTGGAATAGGGTGAGGGTCTGCAGTTAGGGTTCTTACAATTTCCCATAACTCTTCCTAATGATGAAAATTTCACCTTGAACTACCATAATTTTTATTTTGTGAATTAACGAGAATTGGTTGAATCAATCCTCTTGTCCATAATACTTGTTAACCTGAATTTTCTAGGCTATCCAATATTAGCACCATTGCTACCAAATTTTTCCTACTGTTACACAACCACGTCATCCTCTGCCTTCATTTTGAATAAAGTACAGAGACAAAAACTAGGGTAAAATATTCACACCACTTAACAAAATTGATTCATATCATAATCAAGGTTCCATCCCACATCTTCGTAGTTTTTAACGAGATCCCTTTGTGTACAAAAATATAATAAAATGTTCCACCCCAGTTTTGAAAACTGGATATTGGATCCTTCGTAAGCTTATTCTGGCACAGATCCTTATAAACCCGATATCATATAATGCAACATCACGTCAACATAAAGATATCATATCTGGCTCACCCATGAGTTATCTTTGCACAATCAACCTCCTCCCATATTTTTCACTTGATCAACATTGTCTATCATTGATTTAGTCAACTAACCATGTGCTAAGAATTTCACAACACAAAGTTCAAAGCACGTGGCAGAGTCCAAAACACCCAAAAGCTATCAATGGTGGATAAAGAACATCACCAACATAAAGTAATAACAAATTTAACTCCAACACGTTACTCGATGTGCATTATGGGCACACTACTTGAATTATGTGGCACCACATGATTGGCCATAAAATTATTTTGAGTTTTTTCGAAATTACTTGCTCCAAGCCCAATACAGTGAATACAATTGTGTCTATTTTCATAGTATCAAAGGAACAATCCAAGATTTGGATAAACAAATTTTACCTTTGATAAAGAAATTTCCAACATATTGGAGACATGCACAATGATTAACCTGAATTTTTATATGTTAAAACTATATTATATTTCATGATCTTTGGACCACCCTTGAATTTCAAAACCTTTGGTGGATGTCGTGAATTTCTAGAGTTGATGTCATTACAAAACCGGAGGTGCGCTGTAAAAAAATGACACAAGGTTAATAATTAATTTACATTTTCACATTGAATTTCCCTAAGTTAAAACATGTATTTTTCTAAAGGTATAATTATCAAGAAAGTGTTTAGAATTGTTGCGAGCATGGATTTCTAATCGATGATATTATGCTTGTATCTATGGTACCATATTTTTAATGACATATTATAATTCGTATGGACAGGAGAAACCCTAAGGTTAGGGAATTAGGGCCACTTTATTAGCATTGGCAAGGAGAAAGTGCAACCTTTTCAGGCTTACAACATAAATACAAAACACTACAGGAAAAACCTAAAAAGAAATTTAAGGCAGAGGTATATTGTCATATAAATGGAACATGGCGATATGATAATGACGATTTACAATTTTTAGGTTTTTAAAATAACACATGTAATTCTAAATAGGGGGGATTACAAAGACAAAAAATATAAAGAAAAAGGTGGATATATTGTATGACTCTGTATGTGGAATCACGGCATTTGGTTCCGTGAGTGTTTCCAATGATGAGATAATAGGTTGTAATTTTTTGTACTCAATTGTATCAATATTTTATGTTCCATGCTTCTCAATAATATAATTTCTGTGTTACAAATATATTGCAATTCCTTTTATTAGGAATCCAAAATTAGTATAAGAAAAGTATTTACCATGTTAAGTATCACAACAAAATTTGATTTCTCAATTATTTGTGCCTTTTTCTTTCTTTTCTTTGCCATTGCCTTATACGATGAAAATGATATTCGATCACAAGGATGAACATGATATCATAAGAAATATATAGATCAAATATTCATTTGTATAAAAACCATAAGAAACCACAATCCAAAGTTTCTCCTTAAAATTAAAATAATTGCGTGTGTGAAAAGGAAAGTTTGTGTTCATACTTTTTCTCCTGTACACAACACCTCTTCTAATGCACCCATCATTAGTTCCATACACTTGTTGTTCTGCACAAATTAAAGTGTAAAAGTTCAAAATGAAATTAGAACTAAAAAAATTCAAATGAGATAACATAACCAAGGGATAGCTAGCCATGACTACAAACACCCCCTGCCCTTCCCACACACCCCCCCCCCCCTCCTCTCCTCTCCCTCCTTTAAGTAAAGGACCTAGGAAATGTACTAGCAATGTAATGCATAACAACGTTAATGTGAATGTTAGTGTCAAACCAATCACTAAATAAATGGCCATTTTCAAAAAATAGTCTTTTTACTATTTTAAAGTTATTTGTTAGGTGCTCAAAAACAATTAAATTAATGTCACATCTAGATTTGTTCAACAAATGGAAAATTAGAAATAAGATTTACAAAAATTAGGGAAATAATTTTTAATCTACAATAAGTGCAAATATTCATCATTTTCTAAAACATTGGTTAAAGTCACAAAAACTCTACAAACTAATCCATAGTCAAAGGACTTTGACCTTAACAAAACCAATCAGATAAATTCATTTAAAACTTACATTTAAAATGTCCAATTATATTTAAAGCTATTTTTTGAAAAGTTTTGGAATTTATTTTTCTTATCTAATTTATGCAAAAATCATATATTGAGTGAAAAAATAAATTTAAATAACACAATTCAATATTGAGACCATTCCTTAAAATTATATCAATTTAATATTAATATTATTTTTATTTAAACAATAATTTAAGATTATATATATATTAAAAAAATTTATAAACATTTCTAAATCGGCATTCTCCATCCCATCACTATTATCACTCTTTTGTAAGTAAATTGAATTGAGTTTAAGGTAGGGTTTTACCCATATCAATATGAAAGGACGAGCTCGATATAGGGGTTGATGCAGAACATAGTGTAGGGAATGCCGAACAGTTCGCGCCAGGATTTGGAGAGTTGCCGATAGCAACAGGGTTTGCAGTTGGGGCACAAAATGATGGATGAACTCAAGCGTCCCTTACCAATTGCGATGACAGATGATTGGGAGAAAAATGATGACAATCATGAGGATGAAATAAGTGAAGAAGAAAGCGTGATTCATGTAGGTATTGTTGAAGAGGAGACAAATGATGACAATCATTCAGGGTTTCTTAAAGATGATGAGATAAGTGAAGAAGAATTAAGGGCACAAATATTGGAGTGTTGGTGTGAACCAATCGAAATAGATGAAGAAGAAGGAGGAGAGAAACAGTCAATTTCTCGAGGGTGGAGATTTTTGTGGATTCGTAGCCAATGAAATAGGGTTTTTCTTGTTGCAACTCAGCTCATACCCTAGTGTGTTTTCCAACTAGTAGGTAACACAAAGTTTTCCTAGATAGTGTTACTATATATTAAACTTCTTCTTCCTTGATATTTTTATGCTAATCATCATAGTTGTTGCATATATAGGGTTCAGAGTGTTTGAATCACAGTGGACAAGATTCTACGTAAAAGATTCGATATCTTAGTTCAGTTTTTTTTTTTTTTTTTGTGTCTCTCTTCATGGCGGTTAGGTTGAAATTCTCTCTGCCCTATATGATGAATTTATTTTCATTGTAGGTACAATTTCTCGATGGTGGAGAGTTTTTTGGATTCGTAGCCAATGAAATAGGGTTTTTCATGTTGCAACTCGGCTCATACCTTGACCTTTCTTATTTACAGGTTCTTCATTTTCAATGTAGGAAAGAGGAGAGAAACGGTCATGTATTATTTGCATGTCAAGTTTTGTGGAGGACAATGACAATCAAAATGCCAGAAATCACAATCTCTCTCTGCATCCTTTACCATTACGACATTTTATGACATTAACACTACAAAATCTAAGAATGAAATTGCTGAAGTTGGGGTCCACGGTTTATGGTTTTTTGTTTTTTTAAATGTGTTGATTCTAGATTATTGAGATAATGTAGGTAGTTTGCTTCAATCCAATTTCAAATCCATATACAACATTATTTGTATTCTTATAAATGTGAGTTATAGAAGTATATGTAAAAGAGGTATGTAGATACAAAAAATTATTATTGAAGGGTTGGTAAGGAAAAATTCTCAGCAATTTCTTCACAGATCCATTTGATAATTAGCATTGAGTTCTCCAAACATTTGTAATTGGGTTAAGATATTTATTTCTTCACTAGATCTAGCTTTAAAAGAAATATTGTAATCTATATTAGTTCTCTTAAGCCTCCCTTGGATTTTAAGCCTCGGATTTCCTTATAAAACACCAATGAAAAAAAACCATCGAATATTTATATCTATTTTCTTTTTAAAATTATTGTACTTATTAAGGAATTTCGTGATATTTGAATATTAGAAAAACCCATGGCATATTTATATCTATTTTCTTGTTAAAATTATTATACTTATTAAGAAATTTTGTGATATTTAAATATTAGAAAATAGACTGTCACATTCCTTTTAATATTGAAAATAATCCAAACATATATAATGATGTGGTGCAATCCCTACGCTAAAAAAAAATGACAGCGCACTTCCCTCCAAACGGCTAGGGTAGGGAGGACGTGGCAGGGCCACTAAAAAATTAGCCGTTGATTAAAAAAGCTATACAATGAGTATTTTGAAAAAAAGCTATATAATGAGGATTTTGATTATGATGTTCACAAGTTCAAGTTCAATGACGAGAAGGACGGTACCTGAGTGAATGGAATTACGATGATGCCCTTCGGTGCGGGGAGGAGGAGGCACTCGCCACATTGATGGCTCCCAGCGGACCAGGATGCTAGGTTTGGTTTACATTCATTTCAATAAATTACACATAGGTTTGCAGGTCCTTCTGGAAT
The DNA here is from genome assembly GCA_034641835.2 of Pinus albicaulis. NCBI lineage: Eukaryota > Viridiplantae > Streptophyta > Pinopsida > Pinales > Pinaceae > Pinus > Pinus albicaulis. Next base: position 317,247 of record JAXQQM020089516.1, read on the forward strand.
TTTACAGCTAGGTTTGGGTATTCCTAGATTTTTAATTTTTACATGTAGGTTTTTTTGGTAATTTTTTTTTGTTAACAGGTTGTTCTTGAATCCAATATTGTTGACCTGATGGACAAGATCGAACCAATAACCTTTCTGAATCTTCGCCATTTTCTTCAATATTCCTCCCACCTTGGACATTTTCTCCAATATTCCTTCCACCACGTTCTACCTCGATGGTGAGATTTCCACCTGCACTTTCATTTTTTCTTTTCATAAATCAAAAAATGCTTTAAGAATTTGGATTTCGTTGGCTACAACGCTTAGAGACCACCAGAAAGATTCCCGATGTTCAAGATTTTTTTCGAGACCACCAGAAAGAATCCCCGTGTTCAAGATTTTTTTTCGAGACCACTGGAATGAATCCGGACGAATGGAGCGCAGCCCACTGTTGGAATTTCTCAATATTACAATAGAAATTCCCTTTCTTTAACAAAAAGAAATACAAACAAAATTTTCTTGCAGACAGGAGATAGAGATTGCATGAAAATGCTTTCTGTTTCAATAACAGAACTTAAAAAAAAACTTTTACAAATTTCTTTCTCAATGGAGGGATTCTCCAAAGTAAGACTGCTACAGACGCAGTGCTCTAAAACAACTCTCTGTCTCTCTGAAAACGCACAAAACAGTGATGTAATGATCTTACTATGTTTTCTTTGCCTGCGGGCTCACACAGTGTTTACAATGCAATACAATACATTCATTACGTTTGCTCTCAGGCCTTTTCTCCTTTTATATGGCGCAGCGGAACAAATACGTAAAACAACAATAAAAAACAATTACAAAGGAAAACCTTTGCAAATCATAAAAAATTGATATTGGCGCGACGTACGAGTGGGGACCACATCGTAGTTGGCAATCGCAATTGCGGAAATTGTGATATGTGATATGGCGAAATAAAAAAACTTGCGATCAAAAAAAAAATGCGATGGTGCGATGGTGCGGTGGGCGCACATCGCAACTTTCAACATTTGCAATGACACATGGCGAAACACATATAATGAAAATGTGATATTGCGATGTTGCGATCTTGCGATGGCGCGACGATCGTACATCGCAATTTCAACAAAACTCTGGAAATGGGCGAAGGGTGATTCTGCAATATTGCGATGTTGCGATGTTGCGATGGCGCAACCATCGCACATCGCAGATTTCCATATTCACAAGACATTTAAAACTTCTGAACTTCTGAAATTGCGATCTTGCGATCTTGTGCTTTTGCGCTCAAGTGGTAGGGACCACTTGTCCTTCTGTTTCATAAGTGACTTCCACCTGTTTAAACACATTTCATTCATTTTGGTTGTTGGGGGCTTTTAAGCCCGAAATGACTGTCTTAATGAATTCTTCTCCTCCGTAGACTTGAACTACGGGAAATCTTCACTCCTCTGTTAAAAATGACTTCGCCCATACTTCAAAATTAATTCCTTTCTATGTCATACTTGGCTGCGGCCCATCATCAGTAAATTATTCTCCTTACGTTCTTCATTCTTCTTTAATACAGAGTGTTGTGCACTCAAAAATTTGCACTGCTGCTGCTGCTGTACTTTGTTCTTCCTGCCCAAAGGCTGGGAGGTGACTTTAATATTTTCAACACTCCCCCTTAAAGTCAGCTGCTGGGTTGTCCATCATACCCAGGCATTTTCTTAAAAATTCAAAGGTCTTCTGTCCCAATGGCTTTGTCAATATATCTACATATTTCTCCTCTGTTTTACAATGCTGCAAAACAATTTCTCCATTGTTCACCAATTCTCTGATATAGTGAAACTTTGTGTCTATGTGCTTCGTTCTCTTATGAAACACATAATTCTTTGATGATGCAATAGCTGAGCTATTGTCACAATAAATCACAGTGCCCTTTGCCTGTTCTTGACATAGACTTCTCAACATCCTTCTCATCCAAATTGCTTGACACGATGCTGCTGTAGCTGCCACATATTCTGCCTCTGCTGTAGACAATGCTACAATAGGCTGTTTCTTAGAAGCCCATGAAATGGCTCATGAACCCATATGAAAAACATAACCGGAAGTGCTCTTCCAATCATCTACACTTCCAGCCCAATCACTGTCAGTGTATCCAACTAATTCAAAATTTTCTGAAGCTGTATACAAAATACCAAATCCTTTTGTTCCTTTCACATACCTCAGAATTATTTTTGCTGCTTTCCAATGTGCTTCTTTTGGCTTCTCCATAAATCTGGAAATTAAACTAACAACATGCATAATATCTGGCCTAGTTGCAGTCAAGTACAAGAGGCTGCCAACTATGCTTTTATAAAAACTTGGATCAACATCCTTGCTGTTGTCATCTTTTCTCAACTTCAATCCCATTACTGTGGGAGTAATTGTAGCTTTGCACTCCTGCATATTAAATCTTTCTAAAACTTGATTCACATACTTTGCTTGAGATATAAAAATCCCTTTTTCACCTTTCTCTACTTCTATTCCCAAGAAGTATCTCAACAAACCCATGTCAGTCATTTCAAATTCATCTTTCATGACTGTTTTAAAATTTTCAACAAGGTAATCATCATTACCTGTAAAAATTAAATCATCAACATATAAAACAACAATCAACATCTTACCATCCTTTTCTTTGACGTAGAGGGTGGGTTCTCCCTCACACTTTTCAAATCCATTTTCCAGTAGATAGGAGTCTATCCTACTGTACCATGCTCTTGGTGCTTGCTTCGGCCCATAAAGAGCTTTCTTCAATTTGCAGACCTTGTGCTCTTGGAATTTCTTTTCATATCCAAGAGGTTGTTCCACATATACCTCTTCCATTAAAATTCCATTTAAAAATGCAGATTTTACATTCATCTGGTATAATTTCCATTTGTTTTGTTTTGCTATGGACATCACTGCTCTTACTGTCTCCATTCTTGCAACTGGTGCAAAAGTTTCTTCATAATCAATTCCTTGCTTCTGCTTGTATCCTTTGACAACAAGTCTGGCCTTTTGTCTTTCTATTTTTCCTTCAGCATTGCTTTTGGTCTTTTAGACCCATTTTACACCAATGACTTCTTTACCTTCTGGGAGATCAACCAACTCCCATGTTTTTTTCTTCTCTATGGCATTAATTTCTTCATCCATAGCTTCTATCCATTTTCAATATTTAATAGCATCGTCAAAATGAATAGGATCATCAACTTGACAATACAAAGAAAATAAGGAATTCATACCTTCATTTGCTTCTCCTTGCTCATAAGTTTCTCTAATGCTTCTGAACCTTGTTCCACTTTCACTTGGTGTAAATGTGGTTGATGAAGCACTCATTTCTGCTCCATGTGGTGTGCTTGCAGATGCACTCCCGCTTCTTCTCAAGGGTGTTCTTAGTGCTGCTTGAGGTGTCCCTTGCTGTCCTTGTGGTGGTGGAGGTTGTCCTGTAGATGTGTTGTTAATTTCAACTACATCTACATCATCTTCATCATGAGACAAACAACTTTTAACATTGATTGTTTTCTCAATGCTTCCATCCCATGCTTCCTCTTCAATGAATTTCACATCTCTACTTATCACAAACTTCTTTGTGGATGGGTTATACAGTCTGTATCCTTTGGAATATTCACAGTATCCAAGCAAAATTCACTTCTCCCCCTTACTATCCAACTTCTTTCTCAACTTGTCTAGAATGTGTGCATATGCCACACATCCAAAAACTCTCATGTGGGTGACTCCTTGTTTTCTGCCACTCCACGCTTCTTCTAGAACTTTGTTCATCACTGCTTTTGTAGGGCATCTATTTAAAATATATGCAGCACAGTTTGTTGCTTCTGCCCAATACTCATTCGGCAAGTGCTTTGCCTTTAGCATACTTCTAACCATTTCCATTATGGTTCGATTCTTCCTTTCAGCGACTCCATTCTGTTGCGGTGTGTACCTTGTCGTAAACTGTTTGTGTATGCCATTCTCTCTGTAAAAATGCAGAAACTCCTTTGATATGTATTCTCCTCCTCTGTCGGTTCTGAGGACTTTTATATACTGCCCACTTTGTTTATCTACAAGATCTTTAAAGTGGAAAAATTTCTGAAAGACTTCACTCTTGTATTTCAGAAAATAAACCCACACTTTTCTTGTGAAATCATCTATGAAGGTCACCATATAGTTGCTGCCTGAAACTGATGTTGTATGCATCGGCCCACATAAATATGAGTGAATGATTTCTAAGGGTGCTTTTGCCCTTATGCTTTTACCTGAAGGAAAGTTTTCTCTATGATGTTTTCCCAAGATACAGCCTTCACATAGGCTGTCAGGATTTTCAATCAATGGTAAACCTCTTACCATTCCTTTTTTGTGCAACAAATTTAATCCTCCGAAATTGAGATGTCCAAATCTCAGATGCCATAACCAATTTTCATCTTTCTCTTCCTTCTGGAAGGCTTCTTGTGTTACAGCTTCTATGCTTTTCCCTTTTCCCTTCAAGTCAATGTTGAGCTTGAGTGGAAACATCCTATTGCTGGTCATTTGAATTTCAGCAATAATTTTCTTGCTTGGAGGAATATCTTTTATGGTGCACACATCATCTTTGAAAATTACATTGTAGCCTTTGTTTATGAGCTGCCCAATGCTCAAAAGAATACATTTCAGACCTGGAACATAATACACATCAGGAACAAATTTTTTCTCCCCATTTCTTGCTCGAATACTAACTCTGCCTTTTCCTTTGACAGAGATCTTAGTATCAGTCCCTGTGGTCACTTCAGACTTCACTTCTTCATCTAGATTGGCAAACATTGCTTTGTTGCCAGACATATGATTACTACATCCAGAATCTAAGAACCAAACATCATCATCTTTATTCTGTGCTACATTACAAGCTAACAACACATTACTTGGGTTATTTTCTTCTTTTGCTACATTAGCATTCTACTTATTTTTCATGTCATTTTGCTTCTTTCTACATTCATTGGCATAGTGCCCATACTTCTTGCAATAATGAAATTGGACATTGGATTTGTCATACCTTTGTCCATGAGCATGTTGGTGTTGATGTCCACCTTGCTGGCTATTGCATTGGCCGTGGCTCTGACTTTGACTGTTGCTCCTTCCATGTGAATGTGAAGGGCTGTTCCTTCCACCTCTGTTATGGCTTCTGCCTCTTCCTCTTCCTTTACCTTGACCTCTTCCTCTTCCTAAAGGCATCTGGGTCTTGAAGGTGTGCTCAAGAGATGAGTGTTCATCTCTGCTCAATCTCTGTTCATGAGTTATCAGTGAGGCATGAATTTCATCCACTGTGAACTGTGAGAGATCTTTTGTCTCTTCTATGGTGGTAACAATTACATCAAACTTTGAGGGTAAGCATATCAAAAGTTTCTCCACAATCCTTCTATATTCAAGTGTTTCTCCATGGGATCTTATCTGATTTACAATCCCAATCACATGTGTAAAAAATGTGTCAACATTGTCTGACTCTTTCATGCAAAGAGTTTCAAAATCTCTTCTCAGCAATTGAAGTTTTGCTATCTTAACTTTCTCCATACCTTGATAGGCTAATTTTAGCGTTTCCCATGCATCCTTGGATCTCTTAGCTACTGCTATCCTTGGAAACACACTCTCATTTACAACTTGATACAAATAGAAGAGGGCCTTAGCATCCTTCTTTCTATTGTTCTTCAATAAGTCCTTCTCTGCTTGACTTAAGGCATTAAAAGCCTGCACATCAGCTGGTTCAAAAAAACCATCTTCTGCTACTTCCCATAAGTCTTGTGATACAAACAGGGCTCTAATGGAAATGGCCCAATAATCATAGTTCTTTCCATTAAATTGTGGAAGCTGAACATTTCCAATGTTCATTCCCGTGCTTGGTCCAGCCATTGCTCTTAAACTGAACTCTTCACTTAAACAAAACTGTCTTTCCTTTTCTGAAAGAGAAAACTCTTTAAACAAAATAAGAACTCTGTTATCTTTGAGAAATACCTGAACTTTTGACTTCTTTGAGCTTTCACGCTGCTGGAGAAAACACTGCAACAAGTCTTCTTCTTCTTCAGCTTCTTTGAGACATTCCAAGAGCCTAAACTAGCTCCGATACCATGTTGGAATTTCTCAATATTACAATAGAAATTCCCTTTCTTTAACACCAAGAAATACAAACAAAATTTGCTTGCAGAAAGGAGACAGAGATGGCATGAAAATGCTTTCTATTTCAATAACAGAACTTAAAAAAAAAAATGTTACAAATTTCTTCCTCAATGGAGGGATTCTCCAAAGTAAGACCGCTATAGACGCAGTGCTCTAAAACAACTCTCTGTCTCTCTCAAAACGCACAAAATAGTGCTGTAATGATCTTACTGTGTTTTCTTTGCCTGCGGGCTCACACAGCATTTACAATGAAATACAATGCATTCATTACATTTGCTCTCGGGCCTTTTCTCCTTTTATATGGCACGACGGAAAAAAATACGTAAAACACCAATAAAAAACAATTACAAAGGAAAACCCTTGCAAAACATAAAACTTTGATATTGGCGTGAAATACGAGTGGGGACCACGTCGTAGTCGGCCATCGTAATTGCGGAAATTGCGATATGCGATATGGCGGAATAACAAAACTTGCGATCAAACAAAAAATGCGACGGTGCGATGGTGCGGCGGGCGCACATCGCAACTTTCAACATTTGCGATGACACATGGCGGAACACATATAATGAAAATGCGATATTGCGATCTTGCGATGGCGCGACGATCGCACATCACAATTTCAAAAAAACTCTGGCAATGGGCGGAGGGTGATTCTGCAATATTTCGATATTGCGATGTTGCGATGTTGCGATGGCACAACCATCGCACATCGCAGATTTCCATATTCACAAGACATTTAAAACTTCTGAACTTCTGAAATTGTGATCTTGCGATCTTGCGCTTTTGCGCTCAAGTGGTAGGGACCACTTGTCCTTCCGCTTCATAAGTGAATTCCGCCTGTTTAAACACATTTCATTCATTTCGGTTGTTGGAGGCTTTTAAGCCCGAAATGTCTGTCTTAATGAATTTTGCTCCTCCGTAGACTTGAACTATGGGAAATCTTCGCTCCTCTGTAAAAAATGACTTCGCCCATAATTCAAAATTAATTCCTTTCTCTGTCATACTTGGCTGCGGCCCATCATCAGTAAATTATTCTCCTTATGTTCTTCATTCTTCTTTAATACAGAGTGTTGTGCACTCAAAACTCTGCGCTGCTGCTGCTGCTCCTGTACTTTGTTCTTCCTGCCCAAATGCTAGCAAGTGACTTTAATATTTTGAACACCCACGAAGGCCCCATGTTCCATTACTCCTCTGGAATGCAGGCCGTGATGCTTCCATTGGGAATTTGCGGGGGCAAAGCACCATCCATATTGCATATTGTGCAGAATTTGCGGAGGCAAACTGTGCAGTCTACATTGATATTGCGTATTTTTATGATGAATTTCTAAGGAATATTATGGCACACAAACATGATCTCTGTTCTTTTTTCCCATTGATGTATAGTTTTATGAGATTAGTTTAATCATATTATTAAAAGATTTGATTGATACGGTTTGGGCCTTCTTTTAATTGCTTTCTTTTAAGGTTTGTGCCTTCTTTTAATCAACTGTTCTATGTGTCAGGTACTACTAAAATCAACCTGCAAGGTCTCACAGGAAACCGTGTTCATTGGTTGTAAACAAGATCCTCAAGAAACCTAATTTTGCTCTGGACGCGCAAGGTAAGTTTCCGCCTCTTCGTTTTGTGTTTCTTGAATTAAAAATCTCAAGCAAACCCATTTCAAAGAATTATAGATGCGTCTTTATTTTTTTTCATTTTTCATTTTCTGGTGGTTCTATAATTTTCAAATTAACACTTGTTTGTAATATCACTTATTTTTTTTGGATTACAACTATATTTTCTCAGTTTACTCTTAAAACAAAAACCAGTCTACTCCTCTTAGTTTTATTATTCCATTTTCCTTCTGTCCTAGGGTATCACAGATGCCATAGTTTCTTATTAATTCATATCAGTTGGTGCAATCTCTTTGTCTCTCATTTCTCGCCTGTAATTTAGATATTTCTTTGTTTTATCAATCAAATCTCTGGTTATATTGAATTTTCTTTGATCCTTTTTATGGGATTTTGATTCTATGGATTATATTCAACTTGAATATTGAATATCAAATATCAAATCAAATGTCTGGGCATACTAAATTTTTCTTTGATATTTTTTGAAGTATGCTTTAAGAATTTTGATTATATAAATGATATATAATTTGAATATTAGTTTGCTTTTAATGTCTTCTTAAATAGAAATATTTATAATATTTACAATTTAGTAAAATAATAAACATTGTTTTTCAAATTTTACAAATGAATCTATAAAATAATTAGATATTTTCATCTATTAAGCAAATTGAACAGTTGCACCATACTAAATTGAATTGGAAATTAGGTCAAATTGAAAAAGGAAATAAGTAAATTGGAGAATTCTAAATAATTCCATTTTTATTTATAAATTAATTTTTCAGATCTTTTTAATAACCAGAAAGTCAAACCACAAATATTGGTTGGTTAGCCTTATAGTTTTGTGAGTTTTTTTCAGTTGAATTTGATTGGAAATTGGGTCAAATAGGAAAAGAAAATAAGGAAAATGGAGAATTCCCTTAGTGCATCTAAATATTTCCATTTTATTTATAAATTATTTTTTTCTAGCCTTCTAACAACTATCAAGTCAAACCAATTGCGATGACAGATGATTGGGAGAAAAATGATGAAAATCATGAGGATGAAATAAGTGAAGAAGAAAGCATGATTCATGTAGGGATTGTTGAAGAGGAGACAAATGATGACAATCATTCAGGGTTTCTTGAAGATGGTGAGATAAGTGAAGAAGAATTAAGGGCACAAATATTGGAGTGTTGGTGTGAACCAATCGAAATAGATGAAGAAGAAGGAGGAGATATATAATCAATTTCTTGAGGGTGGAGAGTTTTGTGGATTCGTAGCCAATGAAATAGGGTTTTTCGTGTTACAACTCGACTCATACCCTGGTGTGTTTTCCAACTAGTAGGTAACACAAAGTTTTCCTAGATAGTGTTACTATATATTAAACTTCTTCTTCCTTGATATTTTTATGTTAATCATTATAGTTGTTGCATATATATGGTTCAGAGTGTTTGAATCACAGTGGAAGAGATTCTAGGTAAGAGATTCGATATCTCAGTTCAGTTTTTTTTTTTTTTTTCTATGTCCCTCTTCATGGCGGTTAGGTTGAAATTCTCTCTGCTCTATATGATGAATTTATTTTCATTGTAGGTACAATTTCTCTATGGTGGAGAGTTTTTTGGATTCGTAGCCAATGAAATAGGTTTTTTCATGTTGCAACTCGGCTCATACCTCGACCTTTCTTATTTACAAGTTCTTCATTTTCAATGTAGGAAGGAGGAGAGAAACGATCATGTATTATTTGCATGTCAAGTTTTGTGGAGAACAATGACAATCAAAATGCCAGAAATCGCAATCGCTCCGTGCATCCTTTACCATTATGAAATTTTATGACATTAACACTACAAAATCTAACAATGAAATTGCTAAAGTTGGGGTCCACGGTTTATGGTTTTTTGTTTTTTTAAATGTGTTGATTCTAGATTATTGAGATAATGTAGGTACTTTGCTTCAATCCAATTTCAAATCCATATAAAACATAATTTGTATTCTTATAAATGTGAGTTATAGACGTATATGTAAAATAGGTATGTAGATACAAAAATATATTATTGAAGGATTGGTAAGGAAAAATTCTCAGCAATTTCTTCACAGGTCCATTTGATAATTAGCATTGAGTTCTCCAAACATTTGTAATTGGGTTAAGATATTTCTTTCTTCACTAGATCTAGCTTTAAAAGAAATATTGTAATCTATATTAGTTCTCTTAAGCCTCCCTTGGATTTTAAGCCTCCTTGGATTTCCTTATAAAACACCAATGAAAAAAAACCATCGAATATTTATATCTATTTTCTTGTTAAAATTATTGTACTTATTAAGGAATTTCGTGATATTTGAATAGTAGAAAAACCCATGGCATATTTATATCTATTTTCTTGTTAAAATTATTATACTTATCAAGAAATTTTGTGATATTTGAATATTAGAAAATAGACTATCATATTCCTTTTAATATTGAAAATAATCCAAACAGATATAATGATGTGGTGCGATCCCTACGCTAAAAAAAAATGACAGCGCACTTCCCTCCAAACGGCTAGGGTAGGAGGACGTGGCAGGGCCACCGACAAATTAGCCGTTGATTAAAAAAGCTATATAATGAGGATTTTGAAAAAAAGCTATATAATGAGGATTTTGATTATGATTTTCACAAGTTCAAGTTCAATGACAAGAAGGATGGTACCTGAGTGAATGGAATTACGATGATGCCCTTCGGTGCGGGGAGGAGGAGGCACTCGCCACATTGATGGCTCCCAACGGACCAGGCTGCTAGGTTTGGTTTACATTCATTTCAGTAAATTACATATATTTTTGCAGGTCTTTCTGGATTTTTACAGCTAGGTTTGGGTATTCCTAGATTTTTAATTATTACATGTAGGTTTCTTTGGTAATTAAAAATTGTTAACAAGTTGTTCTTGAATCCAATCTTGTTGCCCTGCTGGACAAGATCGAACCAATAACCTTTCTGAATCTTCGCCATTTTGTTCAATATCCCTCCCAACTTGGACATTTTCTCCAATATTCCTTCCACCACATTCTGCCTCAATGGTGAGATTTCCACCTGAACTTTCATTTTTTCTTTTCATAAATCAAAAAGTGCTCTAAGAATTTGGATTTCGTTGGCTGCAATGCTTCGAGACCACTGGAAAGAATCCCGGTGTTCAAGATTTGTTTTGAGACCACCAGAAAGAATCCCCATGTTCAAGATTTTTTTCGAGACCACCGGAAAGAATCTGGACGAATGGAGAGAAACCCAGGAAGGCCCCATGTTCCATTACTCCTCTGGAATGCACGCTGTGACGCTTGCATTGGGAATTTGCGGGGGAAAAGCACCATCCATATTGCATATTGTACAAAATTTGCGGAGGAAAACTTTGCAGTATACATTGATATTGCGTATTTTTATGATCAATTTCTAAGGAATATTATGGCACACAAACATGATCTCTATTCTTTTTTTCCATTGATGTACAGTTTTATGAGATTAGATTAATCATATTATCAAAATATTTGATTGATAAGGTTTGGGCCTTCTTTTAATTGCTTTCTTTTGTTGGAATATTTAAAATTCTAGAACAACAATGGAGAATAAAATTCCCCCTCTTCAACATGGTATCAGAGCTAGTCCAGGCTCTTTGAAGATCAAAGAAGCTGAAGGAAAGGAGTTCTTTGTTGCAGCAGCTTCTCCAGCAGTGTGAAGACTTAGTCAAGAAGAATCCAAAGGTATTTCTCTATACAGATTTTGTGTTACTGTTGCAGAACAGTCTGTTATTTTAAGTACAGAGTCAAGTGGTTTTTGAATGATTATTAAGAGTGCAGAATGGCTGGAGCTAGCACTGGTATGGGTATGGGAAATATCCACCTCCCACAATTTAATGGGAAAAATTATGACTACTGGTCAATAACTATGAGAGAATTATTTGTCTCCCAAGACTTATGGGAATTTGTTGAGGATGGCTTTGAAGAGCCAGCTGATGAAGAAGAGTTTGTAGATTTAACTCAGGCATAAAAAGAGTTGCTCAAGAGCAATAGGAAGAAAGACTCCAAAGCTCTCTTCTTATTGTATCAAGCAGTGTATGAGAGTGTGTTTCCAAGGATAGTAGCAGGCAAGAGATCCAGAGAAACATGGGAAACTCTCAAGACAGCCTATCAAGGCATGGAAAAAGTGAAGACAACAAAACTTCAGTTGCTGAGGAGAGACTTTGAGACTCTCTGTATGAAAGAGTCAGATACTATTGACTCATTCTTCACTCAAGTGATTGGAACAGTCACACAAATAAAATCTCATGGAGAGACTCTTGAAGATAAGAGGATTGTGCAAAAACTCTTGAGAATTCTACCCTCAAGATTCGATGTGATTTTCACCACCATAGAGGAGACTAAGGATCTCACAAAGTTCACAGTGGATGACCTACATGCATCACTGATGACTCATGAGCAGAGATTGGGTAGGAGTGAAAACTCATCTTTGGAACATGCCTTTAAGACCCAGATGTCTTTCGGAAGAGGAAGAGGGCAAGGCAGAGAAAACAAAAGAGGAAGAGGAAGAAGCCAAAACAGAGGTGGAAGGAGGAGTCCGGCAAATGCTCAAGGAAGGGGCAGCAATCAAAATCATCATCAAGGCCAAGGCAGCAGCCAGCAGAGTGGTCAGCAGAATGCTCAAGGACAGAGGTATGATAAGTCCAATGTCCAATGTCACTATTGTAAAAAATATGGTCATTATGCTAATGAATGTAGAAATAAGCAGCATGATATGGGAAATAGAACTAGTGAAAATTTCACTAGAGAAAATCTCAGCCAAGATAATTTGTTTTTGGCTTGTAATATGGTTGAAGAAAAGAATGAAGACTTATGGTTTCTAGACTCTGGTTGCAGTAACCATATGACAGGAAAGTTAGCAATGTTTCCTATGATAGATGAGAGTGTGAAGTCACAAGTCACACTAAGGACTAATAGTAAAGTGTCTGTTATGGGAAAAGGAAATGTAAATGTTTTAACAAGGAAATGTGCAAAGAAATCCATAGCAGATGTCTATTATGTTCCAGGAATGAAGTGTAACCTCTTAAGTATTGGATAGCTTGTTCAAAATGGGTACAATGTATTTTTTAAGGATGATGTTTGTACCATCATGGAAAAACCACCCAGCAAACAATGTATTGCTGAAGTGAAGATGACAAGGAACATGATGTTCCCTCTTAGAATGAGAGCAGATTTGAAGAATGAAGAAAAGATAGTAGCAGTGGCAAAAGAGGCTATCCAAAGTGAACCAAAAGATGAGAATTGGTTGTGGCACTTGAGATTTGGACATCTCAACTTTGGAGGTCTTAATTTTTTGAACAGAAAAGGAATGGTAAGAGGTTTACCATTGATAGAAAAACCAGACAACCTTTGTGAAGGTTGTATTCTTGGGAAACAACACAGAGAAAATTTTCCTTCCGGGAAAAGCATAAGGGCAAAGGCACCCTTAGAGATTGTCCACTCAGATTTGTGTGGACCGATGCAAACTTCATCGCTTGCTAGCAGCCACTACATGTTAACATTAATAGATGATTTTACAAGAAAAACTTGGGTTTACTTTTTGAAAAATAAAAGTGAAGTGTTTGAAAAAAAATTCAATTTCAAAGCACTTGTGGAAAACCAAAGTGGGCTGCACATCAAAGTTCTAAGGACTGATAGAGGAGATGAGTATATCTCTAAATATTTTCTACGTTTTTGTAGAGAAAATGGTATTCAAAAGAAGTTTACAACTAGATATACTCCACAGCAAAATGGAGTAGCTGAAAGGAAGAATAGAACCATAATGGACATGGTGAGGAGTATGTTAAAGGCAAAGCATTTGCCTAATGATTATCGGGCTGAAGCTGTACATTGTGCATCATACATTTTGAATAGGTGCCCTACAAAAGCAGTGATGAACAAAGTGCCAGAAGAGGCATGGAGTGGCACAAAACAAGGTGTCACACACATGAAGGTTTTTGGATGTGTGGCTTATGCACACATACCATATCAGCTAAGGAAGAAGTTGGAAAACAAGGGGGAGAAATGTATTTTCATTGGATACAGTGAGGAATCCAAGGCCTATAGGTTATATAACCCATCCACCAAGAATTTTATTGTGAGCAGAGATGTTCAGTTTATTGAAGAGGAAGCTTGGGATAGAAGCATAGAGAAAACAGTGAATGTTAAACACTGTTTATCTCATGATGAAGATGATGATGAATTGGCTGAAATACATCCCCAAACAGCAACACCAACACAAGAGCAGAAAGAGACACCCTTGAGGGTAAATGAGAGTTCTTCTCCAAGCACACCACCAGGAGGAAATTCAAGTGCTTCTTCGAGCATTTGTACGCCAAGTGAAAGAGGTAAGAAGTTCAGAAATTTGAATTACATTTATGCACAAGAGGCAGAAAATGAAGGTATCAATTCTTTGTTTGCTTTATATTGTCATGTTGATGATCCTGTTCATTTAGAAGAAGATATTAAGGATAAGAAATGGATAGAAGCTATGGATGAGGAGATTAATGCCATAGAAAGAAACAAGACTTGGGATTTGGTTGAACTCCCAAAAGGTAAAGATGTCATTGGAGTTAAATGGGTCTACAAGACCAAGAGTAATGCTGAAGGAAAAATAGAGAGACATAAGGCAAGACTTGTTGTCAAAGGGTATAAGCAGAACCATGGGATAGATTATGAGGAAACTTTCACACTGGTTGCTAGAATGGAAACCGTGAGAGCAATGCTGTCCATAGCAGCACAAAACAAGTGGAAAGTTTACCAAATGGATGTGAAGTCAGCATTCCTAAATGGAGTGTTATTGGAAGAGGTTTACATTGAACAACCTCTTGGCTATGAGAAGAAAGGCCAAGAGCACAAAGTGTGCAACTTGAAGAAAGCTCTTTATGGGCTGAAGCAAGCGCCAAGAGCGTGGTACAGTAGAATAGACTCCTATCTACTGGAAAATGGATTTCAAAAGTGTGAGGGAGAACCCACCCTCTACATCAAAGAAAAAGATGGAAAAATTTTGATTGTAGTTTTATATGTTGATGATGTTATTTTCACAGTTAATGATAATTACCTTATTGAAAATTTTAAAATAGTCATGAAAGAAGAATTTGAAATGACTGACATGGGTTTGTTGAAATACTTCTTAGGTATAGAAGTAGAACAAGATGAAAATGGGATTTTTATCTCACAGGAAAAATATGTTAATGAAGTGCTTGAAAGATTTAATATGCAGGAGAGCAAAGTAGCGATCACTCCCACAGTGATGGGATTAAAACTCAGCAGAGAGGACAGCAGCAAGGACTTTGATCCTAGCTTGTATAAGAGCATAGTTGGCAGCCTCATGTATTTGACTGCAACTAGGCCCGACATAATGCATGTTGTTAGCTTAATTTCCAGATTTATGGAGAAGCCAAAGGATGCACATTGGCAGGCAGCGAAGAGAATTCTGAGGTATGTTAAAGGTACAAAAATATTTGGTATTTTATATACTACTTCAAAAAATTCAGATTTAGTTGGATACACTGACAGTGATTGGGCTAGAATTATAGATGATCGTAAGAGCACTTCCAGTTATGTTTTTCACATGGGTTCAGGAGAAATTTCATGGGCTTCTAAAAAACAGCCCATTGTAGCATTGTCTACAGCAGAGGCAGAATATGTGGCAGCCACAACAACAGCGTGTCAAGCAATTTGGATGAGGAGGATGTTAAGAATTTTGTGCCAAGAGAAGGTAAAAGGAACAGTGATTTATTGTGACAATAGCTCAACTATTGCATTATCCAAGAATTCTGTGTCTCACAAGAGAACGAAACACATTGACACAAAATTTCATTACATCAGAGAATTGGTAAACAATGGTGAAATTGTTTTGGAACACTGCAGAACTTAGGAGCAGTTTGCAGACATTCTGACCAAGCCATTGGGGCAGAGGATTTTTGAGTTTTTGAGGAAATGTCTGGGTATGACTGATAACCCAGCAGCTGAAAGTAAGGGGGAGTGTTAAAATTACTTTCATCCATTCAACGTACTGGCAGCCACCTTCCATTTCCATCTGCAAGACACTGAACGCTAGCCGCTTGCCATTTTGAATGAGCAATCAACCTCAGCTCTGCATTTTGAAACGGAGAAATTTAATCAGCAAATCCGGACCTGAAATTTATTAAGGCAGATTTGTGAGAAATTCCGCATCACACTTAGTCGTCCATACCATTTCCCAAAATAGAATGCGGAAAACTCATAAGCCAGATTTAATAAAAATTCTGCATCACAAATTGAGTGACGTCAGCTGGCAACTTTTGGCACCCAAATTTTTTATGCAGATTGGTTCAATTTTGGTTTTGCATCCGGTTCAAACTCGTGGTCAAAGTTATTTTAATGTTTTTCAAAATTCTGGTGTGTAGAGTCCACATACATGTATATATATGTTTTGCATATATATTACATTAGTCGTTTTCAAAGGGAGGCCGTGGGCCTTTTTTGGTTTATGTTTTTTTATATATCTTTTATTTAAAACATTACACCATATATATACTTCATATGGTATAGGCGAATGATTTCTGTTTTAAGGTTTTAAAATAGTTTTATTTTAATATAGCTTGTTTTATATACATTGTAAAAGTGTTGTGGCATATAAAACAGGATGAAAAGGCCTGGTGCATTGATGTATTGCATGTTTTATTTTTACACACAGCAGTGTAAAAATTTGAATTTACACAGCAGTGCATTCATTTTTTTGAAGAGACAGAGTGTTTTTTCCAACACACAACAGTGAGTTGTGAATGCACAGATAGAGTGAAATTTTAGAGAGTGTGAGTTTTGTTTTGAACTGTGTTTTGAAGCAGTCAAAGCTTTTTTGTATTCCCTCAGTCAGAGGTGATTTTGTAACCAATTTTTTCAAGTTTAATGAAATAGTTTTTTTTAGAGTGAAAACTCTGTCTCCAGTGAAGAAATTTTTATTATTTTCTCTGTGTTGAAGAGGGGGAATTTTATTCTCCATTGTTGTTATGGAATTTTAAATATTCCAACATCTTTTAAGGTTTGCGCCTTCTTTTAATAAACTGTTCTATGTGTCAGGTACTACTAAAATCAACCTGCAAGGTCTCACAGGAAACCCTGTTCATTGGTTGTAAACAAGATCCTCAAGAAACCTAATTTTGCTCTGGACGCGCAAGGTAAGTTTCCGCCTCTTCGTTTTGTTTTTCTTGAATTAAAAGTCTCAAGTAAACCCATTTCAAAGAATTATAGATGCGTCTTTATTTTTTTTTCATTTTTCATTTTCTGGTGGTTCTATAATATTAATACTTCTTTGTAATATCACTTTTTTTTTTGGATTACAACTATATTTTCTCGGTTTACTCTTAAAACAAAAACCAGTCTACTCCTCTTAGTTTTATTATTCCATTTTCCTTCTGTCCTGGGGTATCACAGATGCCATAGTTTCTTATTAATTCATATCAGTTGGTGCAATCTCTTTGTCTCTCATTTCTCAGCTGTAATTTAGATATTTCTTTGTTTGATCTATCAAATATCAATCAAATCTATGGTTATACTGAATTTTCTTTCATGCTTTTTATGGTATGTTTTGAGGATTTTGATTCTATGGATTATATTCAACTTGAATATTGAATATCAAATATCAAATCAAATGTCTGGGCATACTAAATTTTTCTTTAATATTTTTTGAAGTATGCTTTAAGAATTTTGATTATATAAATGATATCTAATTTGAATATTAGTTTGCTTTTAATTTCTTTTTAAATAGAAATATTTAGAATATTTATAAATTAGTAAAATAATAAACATTGTTTTTCAAATTTTATAAATGAATCTATAAAATAATTAGATATTTTCATCTATTAAGCAAATTGAACAGTTGCACCATACTAAATTGAATTGGAAATTAGGTCAAATTGGAGAAGGAAATAAGTAAATTGGAGAATTCTAAATAATTCCATTTTTATTTATAAATTAATTTTTCAGATCTTCTTAATAACCAGAAAGTCAAACCACAAATATTGGTTGGTTAGCCTTATAGTTTTGTGAGTTTTTTTCAGTTGAATTGGATTGGAAATTGGGTCAAATAGGAAAAGAAAATAAGGAAATTGGAGAATTCCCTTAGTGCATCTAAATAATTCCATTTTATTTATTAATTATTTTTTTCTAGCCTTCTAACAACTATCAAGTCAAACCACAAGTATTGGTTGATTTGCTTTATAGTTTTCTGAGTTTTTTTTTTTCAATTAAAAATATTAGTTGACTTAACATGTGGTTCTTAAAATCAATTTTAGATGATTTGCTTTATGGTTTTGTAAGTTTTTTTTTTCAATTAAAAATATTAGTTGACTTAACATGTGGCTCTTAATATCAATTTTGGATGACCTTTCCAATAAAAATGTATTTTTTCTAATAATTCAGATGAGATTATTGGATTTCTCAAAATGATTTCTTCAATTATGTTTTTATGTTTTACCAATATGTTTTTCATTTAAAAATAAATTTTCATTTATATCTTATAACTCATGTTAGATTTTGTTTTTACATTATTACTATGGTTAAATTCAATATATTTTAAATTCTATTCTCATACATTCATTTTATTTTAAAGAAATTTTCTTATATTTAAACTTTTATTAATATCTTTTAATTTATTTTCTTTTTTGAATGATTTCTTCATTAATATTCTAATATAGAGTAAAGTACCTTAAGCTTGAGTAGCCTAGCCTAGGCTACTCAAGAATACACTAAGGTAAGGTAGAGTAGGCTAGGTTAGGCTAGAATAGGCTAGAGTAGGTTAGGATAGGCTAGACTAGACTAGGATAGGCGAGGTAAGAGTAGGTTAGGCTAGGGTAGGCTAGAGTAAGCTAGGTTAGACTAGGCTAGGTCGAGCTAGGGTAACTTAGGGTAGCTTAGGCTAGTCTAGGCTAGGATAGCATGAGATAGGCTAGGATAGGATAGGTTAGGTTAGGATACTATAGCCTAGCACAGAGTGGGTTAGTCTAAGCTAGGTCAAGTTAGGATAGGCTAGGCTAGGCTATGTAAGACTACACTAGGGTAGGCTAGGTTAGGTTAGGTTAGGTTCGGCTAGTCTATGATAGGTTAGGCTAGGCTAGGCTAAACTAGGTTACGGTAAGATAGGTTAGGTTAGGTTAGGATAAGCCAGGCTAGGGTAGAATAGGCTAGGATAGGATAGGATAGGCTAGGGTAGGCTAGGCTAGGGTAGGTTAGGTTAGGCTAGGGTAGGGTAGGGTAGGTTAGGCTAGGATAGGGTAGGCTAGGTTAGATTAGGTTAGGTTAGGTAAGGCTAGGTTAGGTTAGGCTAGGCTAGGCTAGGGTAGGTTAAGGTAGGCTAAGGTAGGCTAGGATAGGTTAGGTTAGGATATGTTAGGTTAGGTTAGGTTAGTGTAGGTTAAGTAGGCTAGAGTAGGCTAGGCTACGCTAGGCTAGAGTAGGCTAGGGTAGGCTAGGCTAGGGTAGGCTAGGGAAGGGTAGGCTAGGCTAGGTTAAGCTAGGTTAGGTTAGGCTAGGCTAGGTTAGGGTAGGCTAGGCTAGGCTAGGTTAGGATAAGCTAGCCTAGGCTAGGCTAGGCTATGTTAGCTTAGGCTAGGCTAGGCTAGGTTAGGTTAGGCTAGACTAGGGAATGATAGGCTAGGCTAGGATAGGTTAGGGCAGGTTAGGTTAGGTTAAGGTTAGGTTAGGCTAAGCTAGGCTAAGCTAGGCTAGGCTAGGCTAGGCTAGAATAAGCTAGGAAAGGCTAGGATAAGCTAGGGTAGGCTAGGGTAGGCTAGGGTTAGGCTAGGCTAGGCTAGGCTAGGCTAGGTTAGGTTAGGTTACGTTAAGGTAGGCTAGGTCAAGTAAGGTTAGGGTAAGCTAGGCTAGGCTAGGTTAGGCTGGGATAGGCTAGGTTAGGTTAGGCTAGGCTAGGGTAAGCTAGGGTAGGCTAGGATAGACTAGGCTAGTCTAGGCTAGACTAGGCTAGACTAGGCTAGGTTAGGTTAGGTTAGGTTAGGTTAGGCTAGGCTAGGCTAGTCTACGGTATGCTAGGCTCCATTAGGTAAGGCTAGGCTAGGTTAGGCTAGGCTAGGCTAGTCCAGGGTAAGTTAGGATAAGGTTAGGTTAGGATAGGTTAACTAGGTTAGGCTAAGCTAGGTTAGGTTAGGCTAGGCTAGGCTAGGCTAGGCTAGAATAGGCTATGATAGGCTAAGATAAGCTAGGGTAGGATAGGATAAGCTAGGGTAGGCCAGGGTAGGCTAGGGTAGGCTAAGGTAGGCTAGGCTAAGCTAGGCTAAGGTTAGGTTAGGTTAGGTTAAGTTAGGTTAGGCTAAGAAAGCTAGGCTAGGCTAGAATAGGCTAAGATAGGCTAGGATAAGCTAGGGTAGGGTAGGGTAGGCTAGGCTAGGCTAGGCTAGGCTAGGTTTAGGCTAGGTTAGGCTAGGCTAGGATAGGCTAGGATAGGTTAAGATAGGTAGGCTAGGATAGGCTAGGTTAGGGTACGCTAGGATAGATTAGGCTAGGGTGAGTTAGGTTAGGCTAGGTTAGGTTAGGTTAGGCTAGGTTATGTTAGGCTAAGCTAGGGTAGGGTAGGGTAGGCTAGGGTAGTTTAGGCTAGCTTAGGTAAGACTAGGCTAGGCTAGGCTAGGGTAGGTTAGGCTAGGCTAGGCTAGGTTAGGCGAGGCTAGGTTAGGCTAGGTTAGGCTAGGCTAGGCTAGAGTAGGATAGGGTAGGGTAGGGTAGGGTAGAGTAGTGTAGGGTAGGGTAGCGTAGGTTAGGGTAGGCTAAGCTAGGCTAGGCTAGTCTAGGCTAGGGTAAGATAGGCTAGAGTAGGGTAGGGTAGGGTAGGGTAGGTGTCACGTCTCCCAAACCCATGTTTTTTTTTTTTTTTTTTTTTTTAAAACAGGTCTATATTCATCACCCCGATTGGGGAAAGACCATTGAATAGAATGCATCGATCACAATTATCGTTTTTATACTGAATCACTTACAAAGGCAGACTGTTATCCGGGGTTTAGATTCTTTTCAGTACTTATAAACCGGCCATAGAATACAAAATTTCACCAAAATTTTTTTTTTAAGTTGACCTCCACTCTTCTCAGTCCATATAGTAGACTTATATATCTATATATATTACTTTGTATTTCTCAGGTTTTCTGCTCAGAGTTGTGTCCAACTCTAGATGATCACTAGGCCCTTACTCAAACTTCCCAGTTTGCAGGCCTGATAACTTTTTCAATATTTTTGAAGTTTCAGCATCGAGGAATAGATGTATGCCTCCTCGCATACATCTATCTCTACGCAGTTAACCTCCATTGCTCCAACTACTTTCCCAGTAGTTTCTATGGACGGTTAAACCGATGCTCTGTTCATGGTATTTTTACACATGCTTACCATCTTTCCTCACACAAACTTTTATCACACAATCAATTTTGCCGGATTTTCACCTGTATTCTGTGTTATAAACATTAACATGTATGAAGCCCTATGGTAAGTTATTATTATGGAAAACAAAGAAAACAGCTCCTCTTGCTTCACTCAAATGGAGTTAGAGAATACTGAACTCGATAGTTTAAAATCCCTAGTGTTAAATCCTCGTACTTAGTTAGGATTCAACTTCTACTTCCATATGTGTACAATTACATTTAATAGAATACTGTAAATTCTAAATTTTACAATTCTTTCCAGTGTAACCCAGCTGAGGGTTGTTGTTCCCTACTTTCTGTTATTGATCACAGTGAATTCTGTGCCATCAGTGTTGTTATGATAGATTTAGTTGTTTGGAACTTAATGTTCATGGGCACTGGTTTGTTAACATCTTCTGTTTATACACATAGAAATTAAATACTCCTTTAAAAGATAGCCATCGATACCTATACATAGTTATTATATTGGTTGCTCAATTGATCTATCATCTCAAACCTCATTATTACAATATACTCATCTCTACACCCAACCATTTGTCTTTACTGTCAATAGTTGTAGTTGCAATTACATAAGTTACTGAACCATTAATCCATCTAACAGTTGCATAATGCAACATACATAACCATTCATACATTCCATAATGTACTATAACATCACTATTTCATGAATTGCATAAAGGACTATAACATCACAATTCCATAAATTGCATAAAAGACTATAACATCACAATTCCATAAATTACATAAAAGACTATAACATCACAATTCCATAGAACATAAAGGAATATAACATCAAAATTTCAGAAAACATAAAGGAATATGTTTAACACAGACTTACAGATATCTCCAAATTTATGCATGCACACCTCTACTATGACCAATCCTCCCAACCTTAGAATCCTCTTTATCTCCCAGGATTCACCCCCGAGCAGAGATCCTCCCCAGAACAGACTAGCCTCAATCTGTTCTGGAGCAGCTTATTTAAGCTGTGCTTTCCCCAAGCTTGTTTCCAATTCTGCGTCCAGAATTTCAGGATGGTTTTTTCCTGTTTAGCCTAGGCTTCCCATTCTGGGACTCTTTAAAGCTGCTTTAAGCTTTTCCTCAGCTTTTCCAGCTTTTTCTCACCTCTTCCCAACTTCTCCTCTTCATTGGGGAAATTTAGATTTTTCCTCAAAAATCTAAATTAGAAATAATTTCTTTCAAGGATTTTTGAAAGATTTGGGGAAAGTCTTTTTTTTCCTTTTCCATCACCTCATGGATTAGGCATATGATCTCATTTTCTCATCTGGTCATAGTGCATACATAATATTTTATTTATTTTTCATAATTACATAATTAACCACATCCACACAATAATCATCCACTGGGGTCCACTCCCCTTTGGATTTATGTTCAAATGTCTCATTTGAAAAGCATAGAACTTGGGGGTGTTACATATTCCCCCTCTGCAAATAAACACCGTCCTCGGTGTTGACAACTATCTACTAGTTGATTTTTGAACATAATTATGAATGCTTTTCCATCATTTGAGCTTCTCTGTGCCATGTAGCTTTTTAGCAGTAAAGTGCTCCACTGCACCTTTACCCGAGCTACTGTTCACTTCCGCAATTCCATTTCTTCTCGCTTTCATCTTTGAAGCGACTCTGGAAGGAAATTCCTCTTCTGGTTCCACCTGGACCACATTTCAAATCAATCATGTGAGAAGCATCATGTACAAAAATTATAACTTTTCTTTTCCAACAAGGAGACATGAAATATATCAGGAAATTTAATAAGCAATGGTAGGGCTAATGCATAAGCCCTTAGTTTCCAGCAGAGTACTCTCCTGCCTCCACTCTATTTACTGATGCCTTATGCGGTTGGTTTTCTTCCTACTTCTTTGCAAGAAGTCTGTATGGAAGATCTTTTATTCTGGTTTCTCTGTCCACAATTCATACCAATGTAAGTAATATCAGGTACATATAATTGATAATTCACAATAGCATTCTGCATTTCAATAACTTAAGACATTCGGTTATTAATCAAACTGTTCAAGTACATAATAGTTTAGTGCACTTTTAGTACACTACTTATCCTTTCTTGTTTTTCAGTGAGATTCTTTCCTCACGCAACTTGGTTCAGTTCAGCTTTTCTGGATTTTCTAGGTGATTTATCTTCACCTTTTTCCTCTTTGTTTCCAGAGTGCCCAATTTCCTGTTACACACTTGGCTAAACAATTTTTCCAACTTTTTCATTAGTACTCATAAATGAAAGAAAACAATTGTATCATATGCATGTTTATGCTTACCCTTTCTCATTTAGAGTTGTACTTCTAGTACCTTTTCATTGTTTCTTTTTGTTAACCAAATCAATTTAATTAGTAACAACTAGACTCATTAATAATCTCTACAATTCCATGCTTACCTCTCACATGAAATTGTATCCACAAGTTCAAAACTTAAGTGAACAAATTTGGAGCTGATGGGTTTCCCCCACACCCAAGTCCAAAATACAGCTCATCCTCTTTTCTCTCGGTTTGTAGCTGTATGATTTCACATCATTTCTCTGTCTTTGAATTTAAGACTCAGGAAAATTAACTTAAAAAAAATTTACACCACAAAATTTTATAGTGTGAATACATGTTTCCTTTTCTGGTGATAAATGTAATTTCTATAATTCATCACATTCACAAATATTAATACTCGATAATGCCAAAAATAAATTTGACACAGTTTCCCCTTTTTCAAAGACTCACCAGAATTTATGCATTTAATTTGTATGTTCATGCTTTGATAGTTCCCCTCTTTTATTTCTCTCATAGGCTTATATACTAAAATAGAATTAATTAAAATGGAAAAGATTTTATAAATCATAAAAGTATTCCAACTTTTTCTGAGTCATAAAAGAATTCCTGCTTTTTTTAATGCATAAAAGCATTCTATTTTTTTCTAGCAAAAGCAACCCATAAATCTCTCATGCTTTTATTTTTAAATCTGTATTTGTTTTTTTTTTCCTTCTGAGAGAAATATCACTTCTCCATATTTTTTCCAATTCTTTTACTCATTATCTCTAAACTTATAAAATATACCAACTGGAAGAATATAAATAAATAATTAGGAAATCATTCTTCCACTATTACAATAATATTCTTCGTTCAGTAAATCATCAGGAAAATTTTAATTTACCCCTTCATTCATTCATGCCTAACTCAATGTAATGGTTCCACAATTTCTAAATCAACCATTTAATTGTAATTTAAAACTTGTACTTCAATCTTCTTTTCTTTTATAGCAGTATACAGGCCTTATTTATAGGATACATCTTCCACTTACTCATATACTACTTACCTCTCAAGCCTTGGGAAATATACATCTCATGAGAATATATATATATCCACTAGGGTTGTATATATCATATATATTTCCACACCTTATTGTATAAGTAACCATGATATATATATATATATATATATATATAGCCTTGGCAATATTAATTTGATGAACATATGAATATATCTATGTATCCATATATTATATATATTCATATATAAGTTCAAAGGCTTTTTGAAAGTGCTACCATATATATATTACACATACTTTAAAATAATCCCTTTTATATTTTTTCATACCTCTGCTGCGTAGTGACAAATGTAAAATTTTGATCTGCTGCGTAGTGACCAATGTAAAATCTTGATACCATTTGTAACACCTTTAGTTAAGGGAAATTTCTTTTTTTTCTTCATATACTTGACTAATTAAGTTCAAAGGTGGCATTTATTTCCCTTCATATCCCTTCATTCATATAATCTATATATATATTGTTACATATATATATATTATATTAATATTCAATATCCTACCCATCGAATATTCAATATTAATATTCAGTATTATATTAATACCTTTTATTTTTGAGTTTCCCATATACTCCATACATATGCCTATGTATTCATATATATATAGAGTTAATATCCTTATATAGGTAGGTTTAGAGATCACTATATGGATCTATTTATCACATATGCTACTTGCATATGTAGTCCTAGGCATTGTTTTAATTTAAGGAGTATATGTATAGCACTTCTGGGTATACATAAAATATATGGACTTAGAATCCTTTGTATAACATATTTTGTATACATAATCCTTGGTAATATTAAGTCAAGGATCATTATTCTATACATATATATATCGCATCTACATATATCTTATATATATGACCAACCCTTTTATATCATTGGTTGGAGTTTTGCTCTTTTACAACTTTGGATAACTTACTTACCCCTACACGTAAGGTTAATAGATTATATATATATACATCAATTTCCACTTATATATATATATGTGAAGTCTTTTACCAACTCTCATAATCATCGACTAATAACCATATTGTGACATTAGAAAGAGATAATTATATGATTATTACAATCATAATTCTTAAGTTGCGGTCCAATGAATGTTGTTCTATACGCATTATTTACGTCTGCTCCCCGCGCGAATAGGTATGTCGTAGTAAACCCACGCATGTACAATGCTAACCGCGACCTGTTCAGTTACTAATTTTCTATTTGTCAAGTCTGTTGGCGTCAGACATCCAATGACTACTCTTTTACGCAAACTTTATCATTAATACAGATAATATCATTAATACATCTATATGAATAAGTGTAAAGGCCATTATTTATATCTATGTGATTTGGCGCTATTACTTTAAGTCATATATGCATAAAATATATGGATACCAACTTTCGGTGTCACATATTTTGACTACATAACCTTGGGCGATATTAACCAAAAACCAGGCATATAAATATCGCATACATAAATATACGTATAGTAGGTCCGTTCAACCTTATGATATATTTTATAAGCATATCCCAGTTATTGCGTTAAAGTATCATAACCCCACTTAAGGTTTTCATGGGTCTCGTACGCTCATATACATAACGATTTCTACCGACATATTTTTCCATGATTTGCTGAACCTTTTCGAACGGCCGTAGGTCGAGGCACGTTCTTACATCATCGTCTTGGCACGATTTTATTACATTTTGTTTTTTTTTTTTTTTTTAGTTATGAGGCGATGTGTAAGTTTCTCGCGGCGCCTGCCATACTTACCACCGAGTTAATTCGACGGTGAGCTATACACCGATCAGCGAGGTTTGCCAGCTGAATGGGTAACGGGTTGCATTCTAAAATTTTGTTAGGGTAAAAAGGTGTCTAACCAAATCGATTTTAGGTATCTTTCTTCAACATATCGAACACGACCTGGCACTCGTCCATCGATCTCAGTCGTAGCAGGCGGCTTGACAGCGTGGCCATTCTGACAATGGAATGACACCATTTTGGAACTCAGCTATAACGCGTCGCGGGTTAATTTGTAAGTACACAGTAGATGTACTAGTTAGGTTTTCGTGTAAGCTACCGCGTCCAAGGCCCAGTGCGAGGATCTGGCGTGTAATTTATGATGGTTAACATTATTTTGCGCTTGTTGCAGGAGTAGTAACTCCCACTGAAGCGAGAAAATTTGTCAGAGGCGGCATACGCTGCCCTCCGTCTATGAAAACTCGACATCTGGATTTGAATGCACAGTTCCGACGGCTCCAGTCCGGAGAGCGCCGCACTGGCATTACGGCGGTCGTAAACCCCAGGTTTAACTCGATGCCTCAGGCGTATAACTCCCTACTTTCTCGGCACAGCTGAAGACTTCCTGGTACAATTCTATGGATACACTGTATCTGCTAAATCCCTCTCGGGATTTGCTGAAGTTACTGGGAAGACCGATTAGGGTTTCTCGAGTATGCCTTATATCTCTTACGCATGAGAAAATTTCCATTTCTTTTTACTGTTCTTGTTGTTGTGGTTTTTTTTGTTGTTGTTAACTCTGCTATAGTAGAGGGCGCAGAATTTCTTCTTTATCTCATTGCTATATTCTGAATGTATCATCATAGGTTAGGGCACCGAGGTTATGATATCGGTCATCCCTCTGTTTGAACACTACATCCACGCCGCTCGTTAAAGGAAATTTTTGTTTTTCTGTTACATATGTTATGCGCAGTTTAGCTTAGCCAACATCAGCCGAAATCCTGCTGTCGACCAGCACTGTGGATGGGTTGGTTAGTGGTTTGGCTTCTTTATGTAACCTAATGAGGGGATGCCGCGGCTTGAATCGCGTTGGCTTGACGATCATAATTTCTTTCTTTTATTTGATATCCTTCCTCTGCAACAATAATTCGATTATGACACCGTCAATCGAACCAGCTTTCGGCTATCAGTTTCTCTGAACCGAAATTTACTGGAGCTATCATTCCTTTTTGTTCTAGTTTCATATATCCGCGCATGGTAACAGGCTCTCGATGAGCTAGGGTTAGCTCTCGGCACTCGTTGCCCGAAGCACCTCTCACCAAGCTACCGTGGGTTGAATCCTGTGTTAAAATCAATTTGGCAACAGAGATCAGTAATACACCTCGGGTTAGCATAGTTGATGTTGGGTGTATATTTCTTTGATTTCTTCCCTACAGGATCTGCGCATATACAATCGCATTTACAACTTCTGTTGATTTTTCTTTTTAAAATTTCCTCTATGTATATTGAACTGCAGGTAAGACGAGTTATATTCTAAGTCTCGGCGCCTTCCGGTTGTAACTTGCTATATCCTATAATTTGTATTTTCGTGAGGTTTCAATGATAATGGACCCCTTTCTTTTTTCCTTTCAATACGCATCAACGCTTGGTTATGATATAAATTTATACTCTCGCACGTTCTTTATAATTATTGCCACGATTTCTGTGTAGCAGCATGCCTAAAATTTTCCTTTTTGATAACTTATAAAGAAGGAAACGGTACATCCACTGATTGGACTAAGGCTCACGGCCTTTGTAAATAGTTTGGATGCATATACAGGCTCCATTTCCCTTGCGACCTATCTTTATATGCTAGATTTACTTTGTAGTGTAATACTAACGTTTAAAAGTAGATATTCAATTTTTTTTTTTTATACGCCGTGTACATACTATGAGTAGTATAGCATTTGTATAGATTTGAACTTCTTTTAGAAATAGACTATGTCGTTATTTAAAATCTAACCCCTTTGATTTTCTGCTAGGGTTTCATATACATTTCAGATCTGTTGAACCAATGTTTCCATCTGACATTTGAACATAAGACTTCTTCATTTTGGCATAAATATGAAACAAGTTAATATTTACATTTTTGGTGGGGATTCGGTGCCTTTAGATTTTAAACCTCAGGTCTTTCTAGAGGACTTTAAATATAATTGGAACCTTTTTGTATGAGAGTTTATTCAAAGATTCAAGATAGATCTAGAAGGAAAATCCACACACTTATGAATACATAATGGCACATGGGTGTTTATATATATTCAATAGTCAATTTGTTGCATAACTGACTTCTACTTTAGTCTTGATGCTGCTTAAATCAGGAATTTTAGATGGATGTAGAACATAATATACTCTATATTTGCTATACATAATATATTCTTTCTGTAGAATAGAATTTCTTTTAGGAAATGTTGACATGTTCTCTCTTACATCTTTGATTCACTTCTATGAAGTCTCTAGATCCACTATTCTGGCATAAATTCAAGTGTCAAATTTCATTGTAATTATTTCAGCAGTGGGTATTTATACCAGGTAGCTCTAGTACTGCTATATTGTTCCTCTAGTACTCATAAGCATAAAAGATCACAATTGTGGCTACAGGAACCACTCAATAATTAATCATCTATAGAGTGTAATTAACTTCAGATTTAAACCAACTATGGTTTAGAGATTCTGGAGTTTCTACTCTAGAGAGTTTCTGGTCTACAACTAAACAAAATCTGGAGGTGAATGCCAAATGATAGATTCTGTTAAATGTAGTACCAATTTTTTTCTACTTGCCATAAAATAACATTTTATATGTAGCCAATTCATACTGTAATAAGACATATTCACAAAAATTTCAGAACATACCACAAAATCTGCAAAGTAACCAACCTCCCATATCAATGTTTCTACTTCCTCACCATCTGTTACATGTATACCTGAAAGTATATCCAAGATATTTGTATACTTGAAGAAATATTTTTAATATTCATAAAATTTATAACAGTTAACCATTTCTTTGTGAGCACATATCTTGCCCAATTTTTGAACTTTTCTCCGATACCATTTGTCACGTCTCCCAAACCCATGTTTTTTTTTTTTTTTTCAAACAGGTCTATATTCATCACCCCGATTGGGGAAAGACCATTGAATAGAATGCGTCGATCACAATTATAGTTTTTTATACTGAATCACTTACAAATGCAGACTGTTATCCGGGGTTTAGATTCTTTTCAGTACTTATAGACAGCCATGGAATACAAGAATTTCCATGAGAATTTTTGGGATTGACCTCCCCTCTTCTCAGTCCATATAGTCGACTTATATATCTATATATATAACTTTGTATTTCTCAGGTTTTCTGTTCAGAGTTGGGTCCAACTCTAGATGATCACTAGGCCCTTACTCAACTTCCCAGTTTGCAGGCCTGATAACATTTTCAATATTTTAAAGTTTCAGCATCGAGGTATAGATGTATGCCTCCTCGCATACATCTATCTCTACGCAGTTAACCACCATTGCTCCAACTACTTTCCCAGTAGTTTTTATGGACGGTAAACCGATGCTCTGTTCATGGTATTTTTACACATGCTTACCATCTTTCATCACACAGACTTTTATCACACAATAGATTTTGCAAAAGGTTTTTCCCCCCTTATTGTTCTGTTATAACCATTCAACATGTATGACCCTATGGTAAAGATTCAACTGTTCCATGGGAAAACTCAGAAACAGCTCCTCTTGCTTCACTCAAATGGAGTTAGAGAATGCTGAAATGGATAGTTTAAAATCCCTAGTGTTAACTCCTCGTACTAAGTTAGGATTCAACTTCTACTTCCGTATGTGTACAATTACATTTAATAGAATACTGTAAATTCTAAATTTTACAATTCTTTCCAGTGTAACCCAGCTGAGGGTTGTTGTTCCCTACTTTCTGTTATTGATCACAGTGAATTCTGTGCCATCAGTGTTGTTATGATAGATTTAGTTGTTTGGAACTTAATGTTCATGGGTACTGGTTTGTTAACATCTTCTGTTTATACACACAGAAATTAAATACTCCTTTAAAAGATAGCCATCTATACCTATACATAATTATTATATTGGCTGCTCAATTGGTCTATCATCTCAAACCTCATTATTACAATGTACTCATCTCTACACCCAACCATTTTTCTCTACTGTCAATAGCTGTAGTTGCAATTACATAAGTTGCTGAACCATTAATCCATCTAACAGTTGCATAATGCAACATACATAACCATTCATACATTCCATAATATACTATAACATCACTATTTCATAAATTGCATAAAGGACTATAACATCACAATTCCATAAATTGCATAAAAGACTATAACATCACAATTCCATAGAACATAAAGGAATATAACATCAAAATTTCAGAAAACATAAAGGAATATGTTTAACACAGACTTACAGATATCTCCAAATTTATCTATGCACACCTCTACTATGACCAGTCCTCCCAACCTTAGAATCCTCTTTATCTCCCAGGATTCACCCCCGAGCAGAGATCCTCCCAGAACAGACTAGCCTCAATCTGTTCTGGAGCAGCTTATTTAAGCTGTGCTTTCCCCAAGCCTGTTTCCAATTCTGCGTCCAGAATTTCAGGATGCTTTATTCTTGTTTAGCCTAGGCTTCCCATTTTGGGACTCTTTAAAGCTGCTTTAAGCTTTTCCTCAGCTTTTCCAGCTTTTTCTCACCTCTTCCCAACTACTCCTCTTCATTGGGGAAATTTAGATTTTTCCTCAAAATCTAAATTAGAAATAATTTCTTTCAAGGATTTTTGAAAGATTTGGGGAAAGTCTTTTTTCCTTTTCCATCACCTCATGGATTAGGCATATGATCTCATTTTCTCATCTGGTCATAGTGCATACATAATATTTTATTTATTTTTCATAATTACATAATTAACCACATCCACACAATAATCATCCACTGGGGTCCACTCCCCTTTGGATTTATGTTCAAATGTCTCATTTGAAAAGCATAGAGCTTGGGGGGTAGGTTAGGGTAGGCTAGGCCAGGCTAGGCTAGTCTAGGCTAGGGTAGTTTAGGCTAGGCTACGTTAGGCTAGGCTAGGTTAGGCGAGGTTAGGTTAGGCTAGGTTATTCTAGGTTATCCTAGGATAGGTTAGGCTATGTTAGGCTAGGGTAGGTTAGGCTAGCGTAGGCTAGGCTAGGTTAGGCTAGTCTAGGCTAGGCTACGTTAGGCTAGGTTAGGCTAGGCTAGGGTAGTCTACATTAGGCTAGGCTACGTTAGGCTAGAATAGGATAGGTTAGGCTAGGCTCCCTAGGTTAGGATAGGTTAGGCTAGGCTAGGTTACGTTAGGTTAGCCTAAGTTAGGGTAGGTTAGGGTAGCCTAGGTTAGGATAGGTTAGGCTAATTTAGGCTAGGGTAGGATAGGGTAGGCTATGTTAGGCTAGTGTGGGCTAGGCTATGTTATGCTAGGCTAGGCTAGGCTATGTTAGGTTAGGTTAGGTTAGGTTTGGCTAGGGTAGGTTAGGTTAGGTTAGGGTAGGGTAGGATAGGCTACGTTAAGCTAGGGTGAGTTAGGATAGGCTAGGATAGGCTAGGCTAGGGAATGTTAGGCTAGGTTAGGTTAGGATAGGTTAGGATAGGAGACATGCACGATGATTAACCTCAATTTTTATATGTTAAAACTATATTATATTTCATGATCTTTCGACCACCCTTGAATTTCCAAACCTTTGGTGGATGTCGTGAATTTCTAGAGTTGATGTCATTACAAAACCCGAGGTGCGCTGTAAAAAAATGACACAAGATTAATAATTAATTTACATTTTCACATTGAATTTCCCTAAGTTAAAACATATATTTTTGTAAAGGTATAATTATGAAGAAAGTGTTTAGAATTGTTGCGAGCATGGATTTTTAATCGATGATATTATTCTTGTATCTATGATACCATATTTTTTATGACATATTATAATTTGTACGGACAGGATAAACCCTAAGGTTAGGGAATTAGGGCCACTTTATTAGCATTGGCAAGGAGAAAGTGCAACCTTTTCAGGCTTACAACATAAATACAAAACACTACAGGAAAAACCTAAAAA
Source organism: Pinus albicaulis (assembly GCA_034641835.2). NCBI lineage: Eukaryota > Viridiplantae > Streptophyta > Pinopsida > Pinales > Pinaceae > Pinus > Pinus albicaulis. The sequence goes on from JAXQQM020089516.1 coordinate 349,559, forward strand.
GAAATTTAAGGTAGAGGTATATTGTCATATAAATGGAACATGGAAATATGATAATGATGATTTACAATTTTTAGGTTTTTAAAATAACACATGTCATTCTAAATAGGGGGGATTACAAAGACAAAAAATATAAAGAAAAAGGTGGATATATTGTATAACTTTGTATGTGGAATCACGACATTTGGTTCTGTGAGTGTTTCCAACGATGAGATAATAGTTTGTAATTTTTTTTGCTCAATTGTATCAATGTTTTATGTTCCATGCTTCTCAATAATATAATTGCCATGTTACAAATATATTGCAATTCCTTTTATTAGGAATTCAAAATTAGTATAAGAAAAGTATTTACCATGTTAAGTATCACAACAAAATTTGATTTCTCAATTATTTGTGCCTTTTTCTTTCTTTTCTTAGCCATTGCCTTATACGATGAAAATGATATTAGATCACAAGGATGAACATTATACCATAAGAAAGATGTAGATCAAATATTCATTTGTAGAAAAACCATAAGAAACCACGATACAAAGTTTCTCCTTAAAATTAAAATAATTGCGTGTGTGCAAACGAAAGTTTGTGTTCATACTTTTTCTCCTGGACACAACACCTCTTCTAATGCACCCATCATTAGTTCCATACACTTGTTGTTCTGCACAACTTAAAGTGTAAAAGTTCAAAATGAAATTAGAACTAAAAAAATTCAAATGAGATAACATAACGAAGGGATAGCTAGCCATGACTACAAACACCCCTTGCCCTTCCTAACCCCCCGCACCCCCCTCCTCTCCTCTCCTCTCCTCTCCTCTCCCTCCTTTAAGTAAAGAAGGGAGAGACAACCGGAAAGAATCCCCGTGTTCAAGATTTTTTTCGAGACCACTGGAAAGAATCCCACGAAGGCCCCATGTTCCATTACTCCTCTGGAATGCAGTCTATGATGCTTGCATTGGGAATTTGCGGGGCCAAAGCACCATCCATATTGCATATTGTGCAGAATTTGCGGAGGCAAACTGTGCAGTATACATTGATATTGCGTATTTTTATGATCAATTTCTAAGGAATATTATGGCACACAAACATGATCTTTGTTCTTTTTTTCCATTGATGTATAGTTTTTTGAGATTAGTTTAATCATATTATTAAAATATTTGATTGATAAGGTTTGGGCCTTCTTTTAATCAACTGTTCTATTTGTCAGGTACTACTAAAATCAACCTGCAAGGTCTCACAGGAAACCCTGTTCATTGGTTGTAAACAAGATCCTCAAGAAACCTAATTTTTTTCTGGATGCGTAAGGTAAGTTTCTGCCTCTTCGTTTTGTGTTTCTTGAATTAAAAGTCTCAAGCAAACCCATTTCAAAGAATTATAGATGCGTCTTTATTTTTTTCATTTTTCATTTTCTAGTGGTTCTATAATTTTTGAATTAATACTTGTTTGTAATATCAATTTTTTTTGGATTACAACTATATTTTCTCGGTTTACTCTTAAAACAAAAACCAGTCTACTCCTCTTAGTTTTATTATTCCATTTTCCTTCTGTCCTGGGGTATCACAGATGCCATAGTTTCTTATTAATTCATATCAGTTGGTGCAATCTCTTTGTATCTCATTTCTCGGCTGTAATTTAGATATTTCTTTGTTTGATCTATCAAATATCAATCAAATCTCTGGTTATATTGAATTTTCTTTGATGTCTTTTACTGGATTTTGATTCTATGGATTATATTCAACTTGAATATTGAATATCACATATCAAATCAAATGTCTGGGCATACTAAATTTTTCTTTGATATTTTTTGAAGTATGCTTTAAGAATTTCGACTATATAAATGATATTTAATTTTAATATTAGTTTTCTTTCAATTTCTTTTTAAATAGAAATATTTAAAATATTTATAAATTAGTAAAATAATAAACATTGTTTTTCAAATTTTACAAATGAATCTATAAAATAACTAGATATTTTCATCTATTAAGCAAATTGAACAGTTGCACCACACTAAATTGGAGAAGGAAATAAGTAAATTGGAGAATTCTAAATAATTCCATTTTTATTTATAAATTAATTTTTCAGATCTTTTTAATAACAAAGTCAAACCACAAATATTAGTTGGTTAGCCTTATAGTTTTGTGAGTTTTTTTCAGTTGAATTGGATTGGAAATTGGGTCAAATAGGAAAAGAAAATAAGGAAATTGTCGAATTCCCTTAGTGCATCTAAATAATTCCATTTTATTTATAAATTATTTTTTTCTAGCCTTCTAACAACTATCAAGTCAAACCACAAGTATTGGTTGATTTGCTTTATAGTTTCTGACTTTTTTTTTTTCAATTAAAAATATTAGTTGACTTAACATGTGGTTCTTAAAATCAATTTTGAATGATTTGCTTTATGGTTTTGTAAGTTTTTTTTTCAATTAAAAATATTAGTTGACTTAACATGTGGCTCTTAATATCATTTTTGGATGACCTTTTCCAATAAAAATATATTTTTTCTAATAATTTAGATGAGATTATTGGATTTCTCAAAATTATTTCTTCAATTATGTTTTTATGTTTTACCAATATGTTTTTCATTTAAAAATAATTTTTCATGTATATCTTATAACTCATGTTAGATTTTGTTTTTACATTATTACTATGGTTAAATTCAATATATTTTAAATTCTATTTTCATACATTCAATTTATTTTAAAGAATTTTTCTTATATTTAAACTTTTATTAATATCTTTTAATTTATTTTCTGTTTTGAATGATTTCTTCATTAATATTTTAATATAGAGTAAAGTACCTTAAGCTTAAGTAGCCTAGCCTAGGCTACTCAAGAATACACTAAGGTAAGGTAGAGTAGGCTAGGTTAGGCTAGAATAGGCTAGAGTAGGTTAGGATAGGCTAGACTAGACTAGGATAGGCTAGGTAAGAGTAGGTTAGGCTAGGGTAGGCTAGAGTAAGCTACGTTAGACTAGGCTAGGCTAGGTCAAGCTAGGGTAACTTAGGGTAGCTTAGGCTAGTCTAGGCTAGGATAGGATAAGATAGGCTAGGATAGGATAGGTTAGGCTAGCATACTATAGCCTAGCATAGAGTGGGTTAGTCTAAGCTAGGTCAAGTTAGGATAGGCTAGGCTAGGCTAGGTAAGACTACACTAGGGTAGGCTAGGTTAGGTTAGGTTAGGTTCGGCTAGGCTAGGATAGGTTAGGCTAGGCTAGGCTAAACTAGGTTACGGTAAGCTAGGTTAGGTTAGGTTAGGTTAGGTTAGGTTAGGATAAGCTAGGCTAGGGTAGAATAGGATAGGGTAGGCTAGGGTAGGATAGGCTAGGGTAGGATAGGGTAGGGTAGGTTAGGTTAGGCTAGGGTAGGGTAGGGTAGGTTAGGCTAGGATAGGCTAGGCTAGGTTACATTAGGTTAGGTTAGGTTAGGCTAGGTTAGGTTAGGCTAGGCTAGGCTAGGGTAGGTTAAGGTAGGCTAAGGTAGGCTAGGATAGGTTAGGTTAGGCTAGGTTACGTTAGGTTAAGCTAGGTTAGGTTAGGTTAGGTTAGTGTAGGTTAAGTAGGCTAGAGTAGGCTAGGATACGCTAGGTTAGGTAGGCTAGAGTAGGCTAGGGTAGGCTAGGCTAGGTTAGGCTAGGCTAGGTTAAGCTAGCTTAGGTTAGGCTAGGCTAGGTTAGGGTAGGCTAGGCTAGGCTAGGTTAGGATAAGCTAGCCTAGGCTAGGATAGGCTACGTTAGCTTAGGCTAGGCTAGGCTAGGCTAGGCTAGACTAGGGAAGGCTAGGCTAGGCTAGGATAGGTTAGGGTAGGTTAGGTTAGGTTAAGGTTAGGTTAGGCTAAGCTAGGCTAAGCTAGGCTTGGCTAGGCTACGCTAGCATAAGCTAGGAAAGGCTAGGATAAGCTAGGCTAGGCTAGGGTAGGCTAGGGTTAGGCTAGGCTAGGCTAGGCTAGGCTAGGTTAGGTTAGGTTAGGTTAAGTTAGGCTAGGTCAAGTAAGGTTAGGGTAAGCTAGGCTAGGCTAGGTTAGGCTGGGATAGGCTAGGTTAGATTAGGCTAGGCTAGGGTAAGCTAGGGTAGGCTAGGATAGACTAGGCTAGGTTAGGTTAGGTTAGAGTAGGCTAGGCTAGTGTACGGTAGGTTAGGCTCCATTAGGTAAGGCTAGGCTAGTCTAAGGTAAGTTAGGATAAGGTTAGGTTAGGATAGGTTAACTAGGTTAGGCTAAGCTAGGTTAGGTTAGGCTAGGCTAGAATAGGCTAGGATAGGCTAGGCTAGGCTAGGCTAGGCTAGGCTAAGGTTAGGCTAGGTTAGGTTAAGTTAGGTTAGGCTAAGCTAGGCTAGGCTAGGCTAGGCTAGGCTAGAATAGGCTAAGATAGGCTAGGATAAGCTAGGGTAGGTTAGGGTAGGCTAGGCTAGTCTAGGGTTCGACTAGGTTAGGCTAGGTTAGGATAGGCTAGCATAGGTTAGGATAGGTAAGGTAGGCTAGGCTAGGTTAGGGTATGCCAGGATAGGTTAGGCTAGGGTGAGTTAGGTTAGGCTAGGTTAGGTTAGGTTAGGCTAGGTTATGTTAGGCTAAGCTAGGGTAGGGTAGGGTTGGCTAGGGTAGTTTAGGCTAGGTTAGGTAAGACTAGGCTAGGCTAGGCTGGGCTAGGTTAGGCTAGGCTATTCTAGGTTAGGCTAGGCTAGGCTAGGCTAGGCTAGTTAGGCTAGGTTAGGGAAGGCTAGGATAGGCTAGGTTAGGTTAGGAAAATTATTTATACGGAATTGATGCAAATTTCTTCAATGAATACACATGCTTGCTTGCAGAAGATGTAAAATTATTG